>CM074726.1:46990802-47475802 GCA_037306005.1 Rhinophrynus dorsalis | reverse complement strand
CAATGTTCACAGAGACAAGGCTGGCACAATTTCCTCTTTTTTTTCACATCCAGGACAGCTTGTTTGTGCTGCAGGACCAGAGCCGTCAATCACCACCTTTCTTCTTTACATACCACTTAATCAAGAGGTTCTTCAGCAGTCGCTGACTTTAACGCACTGGTTTCTGTGATGGACATATGAACCTCTCATGACAGAGACAAGTCAATAAAATCCCATTGTCCACAGCACAGATCAGTTTTCCAAGGGCCAATCATAAATTCTCATGCCGCTAAGAATAATGGGAGTTGTAGTCCGTCAACACCCATAAAGCAATGAGCTGCCCTGTCTTAACATTTTTTCTCATAATGGCAAATTAAAGGGAATTAAAGATGAATAAAACACCTTGTGAAGTTAAAGGGATAGTAATTCTTAAAATGTAAAAAAAAAATAAAAAATGTTGTAGAGTTTATTTCACTCAGGGGAATAGACCCTACAACATTTTTTTTTTTTACATTTTAAGAATTACTATCCCTTTAACTTCACAAGGTGTTTTATTCATCTTTAATTCCCTTTAATTTGCCATTATGAGAAAAAAATGTTAAGACAGGGCAGCTCATTGCTTTATGGGTGTTAACTCCCACTGCTGTGAGGTGTTTTATCCAAAAGTTATTGCAGTTTAAACTTGAATTTTTTATATGCAGTATCACAGTGGCCTGAAATGCTACAGTGGCGCTGTTGCTACACCATCCTCAGAGGTGTAACTAGAAGCCACGGGGCCCTGGTGCATGAATTACCATGGGCCCCCGACCACACTGGCCCCCTCAACCACATTGGCCACCTCCACATTGTCCCTCAATCTCCATATTGCCCCTTCCACAATGTCCCTCAATCTCCATATTGCCCCTTCCACAATGCCCCCAATCTCCACATTGCCTCTTTCACATTGCCCCCATATCTCCACATTGCCTCTTTCACATTGCCCCCATATCTCCACATTTCCCCTTCCACATTGCCCCCCCAATCTCCACAATGACCCTAAATCTTCTACCTCCCTGGTGGTCCAGTGGCAGAGGACAGGTCTGTACCTCCTTCTGCACAGACCTTTACTCCTGCGCGGTCCTTTTCAGTAATGCAGAGCGCTGGGAGATGATGTCATCTCCCAGCACTCTGCATTACCAGAGTGCCAGTCTGCTGGAGGGAATACTGATCTCCTTCCGGCAGACCAGCACTCTCATAATGAAGAGCCACACTGCATTTCTTAATTGCGGGCGTCAGGCGAGGGGGTCACAGGGGGCAGCCAGGCCCCTGGGGTGACGGGCCTGGCCGCAGATGCGACCCCTATAGTTACGCCACTGACCATCCTATGGACAGCTCTGGTCAGCTGAATATAAATCTCATTTGGATGATGTAGCAACAGTGCCACTGTACAATTCCGGCCATTGACATACTGCACCTACAAAAAATCAAGTTTGAGATGTAATAACATTTGAATAAAACAACTGTCAGCAGTGTGAGTACCTTTGTTAAACTCAGGGGAATAAACACTACAAAATATTTATTTTTACATTTTAAGTATTACTATCGCTTTAAGATCTTTCAGACATTTAGGGGGGATGTATAAAGATGGTGGTATTGAAAAAAGTTGTCATACGGCAATATTTGTACATGCTTAAAAAGTACATGAGGCTGGGGTATATAATAAGGAAATTGGGACTAGGGTATAACCTTTGCAATTGGGTAGAAAATGAGTTGAAGGATAGGGAACAGTGTGTTGTTGTAAATGGACAATTCTCCAATACAGTTGAAGTGGAGAATGGAGTACCTCAGGGTTCATTAATTGGCCCACTACTTTTTATCATGTGTATAAATGAACTGGAAATAGATGTAGAAAGCAAGATCTATATTTGTAGAAGACACTAAATTCTACAGGATAATCAATTCAGAACAGGATATTTGTTCTATACAAAGGGATTTATGTAAAATGGCAGATTGGGCAAACAAATGGAATATGAAGTTTAATGTGGAAAAGAGTAAAGTCATGCATTTGGAAGAAAAAAATCCCAGTGTTACTTATGAACTTAATGGAATCATTTTAGGAGACTTGTTGCTAGAGAAAGACTTTGCAATCCTTGTAAACTGCAATCTTGGAAACAGTGACCAGTGTCAAATAGCAGTAGCAAAAGCAAACAAAATCCTGTCTTGCATAAAAAGGGGTATTGAAGAAAAAATGTTATTCACTCTTCCATTGTACAAATCACTAGTAAGACCTCACCTCTAATATGTGGTGCAGTTTTGGTTCCAGTTCTGAAAAAGGATATACTAGAACTAGAGAGAGTACAGCAAAGAGCAACAAAAGAATTAAGGGAATGGAGGACTTAACATGTGAGGAACGTCTAGGCAAGCTTGGTTTATTTACTATAGAGAAAAGATGACTAAGAGGAGACCTTATCACATTGTAGAAGTATATGAGCGGTCAATACAAAGATCTCTGTGGTGAGCTATTTATTCCAAGGCCTGATCAGGCGACCAGTGTACACCCCTTGAGATTAGAGGAAAGGAGGTTTCAACTTCAGCAGAAAAAGGGTTTTTTTACAGTAAGGTCTGTAATATTGTGGAATTCCTTACCCAAGGAGGTGGTAATGGCATATACAATGGATACAGTTAAGAAAATATTACATGCATTTCTTTCAAGAGGGAACATACAGGGTTATATTGTGTATTAGTAGGCAAAACAGGAAGGTCTGATAAACAGTAACGTATTTGGCAACAGAAAAGCTTATATAATTTTCATTTCTCTGAGTTATGATGCAAAGGTTGTACTTGATGGACTTGTGTCTTTTTTCAACCTAATGTACTATGTTACCATCATCTTCAGCTGTTGTAGTGACGGAAACGTCAGTTTTTGTAAAGGTGTAGTTGTGAATTGCAAATAATTGAAGTTTGGGAATCTGTATTTCCTCCCTCATAGTGCAGTTGGTCTGTTCCAGCATTAAACCAACGCGTGCGGCTCTTAGTATCTATTAAACGGCTGCATCTTCCCAGGAAACGCTCCATAAAAACAATACGACTGGAGTGATGATAATCTAGAAATGTGCAGCAATAATAATACTGTACTATTTATCATTAGAGAATGGGCCAGCTGAGAATTGTGAATCACATAACAATAATCTATTCGTCCTGGATGCTTTAAGTAAGATGATTTTTTTTTTTTTTTTTAATCTCCCTAACTCTTTGAGTGTATTTGTGTGTGAACGTGTTCGTAGGGGTGTTTGCTATTAACATACGTATTGCCTGATGCAGGCGTGGAAATGTGTGTCTAGACTTTGATTCTCCTTTGAAAATAGATATGTTTTTTCAGCGCACTGGTGTGCTATGGGACTTTTTTATTTTATTTTGTTAATGCCTCTAGTTGCTTCAATCAAGTGTTACAACAGATCAAACTTTTTTTTTTTTGTTTAAATTGCAATTGTCTGTTGTGGTGGTTTTCTTTTAATAATTCTATATGGGAAGTTTCTGTGTGCTAAAGAAAGGAAGAGAGCAAAAGTTTGCCCTTTGCGCAACGTCGTAACTAATCATTGGAGGATCCTGGAATAAAAATTGCTCTGTCCCCCTAACAAAAATTTTCACAGGGACATAACTGGAGCATATTGGACCCTTGGAAAAAGGGGCCCCTTTAGGTAGTTACACTCTTGTCCATGGACAGCAGAAGGCGCTGTTTCCAACAGTTTGATTAAATATATTTTCAGCTGTTAGAACTTTCAAGATCAGAATCTGCTACCAATATGAGCATCCACGGGGGGATGGGGGGCCCTCCAGTGCACTTGCCCACCCTGAATAGTAAGTGGAAGTTGGATTGGCTGGGGGGGTTATATTATGGCTTGGCATGCCCCCCCCCCGAAAAATTTCTGCAGACGCTAATGACATGAAAACTAGTAAATGCACTTATTTTGCTGGGCAGGAAAACCCAAAAATGTATTCATATTAACCCCTTTGAGTGCCAGAGATATTCACAACTCATTGCTCTGCAATGCGCAGCGTACCTCTCAGGCACTCAAAGGGGGTTAAAGGACTAGTATTTCTTAATGTGGGTAATATATATATATATATATATATATATATATATATATATATATATATATATATATATATATATATTTCAAGGTTTATTCGGAGTAAAACAAGGGTACTCACACTGCTGAAAGATGTTTTATTCAAGAATTATTGCAGCTCAGGGAACTTTTATTTCTAAGCTGTGTTGCTGGCTTTTGTGCACGAGGCCCTAGATCCGCTCAGTACAGAAGAAAGGAAGAAAGCCATTCTGGTCCTACCCAGCAGCGTAGTTCAGTTCCACATACATTGGACAATGCCCGATTCCTCGCAGACTGCACCGATGTACCCTAGGGGAATGTTTTAGCAAATACTTTGGAAAAAGCTTTTAGCTGTGCAGCTACTGAAACCTCTTAATGGGTCACAGGGAAAATCCGACATAACTCCTTCCCTGCTGGAGACACAGAGAGTAACCACTGTGACTTACCACAGCAGAGTAAAATGATACGTATAAAGAACAAATGGAGCAATTCTGGGTTAGGCTAAGTGAACCGCAGGGGAGAGAAATTGCCCAAACACCACTGATTTAAAAGGGGCTTAAAGCGATAGTGCTGTTTCAAAATAAAAGCAGCTCCAATTACTCTTCATAGTATTTGGGCCATGGAGAGTGTTATTTCAGTTCTATCAGACTTGTAGTTCAAGAGTAATTGAATGATAAAGTATCCCCGTCCTGCCCCTTTTAATTAGTGTAAGCCGCCTCCCCTCAGATGTGGAATCTGGTCTCTCTTAACTGGACAGATCACAGCAAGGGACAATCTTCTTACTGTGATCATAAGGAAAACCCTGCCCCCCTTGACAAGTATTTCAGTTTTTTTCTTGTAGAGAAAGGTATCATCCAAGGAGACTGTTCAGCAACTGTTGTGGACTCTCTTAAAGGGATAGTACTGTTTCAAAATAAAAGCAGCTCCAGTTTATCATCATAGTATTTGGGCCATGGTGAGTATTATTTCAATACTGTCAGAGTTGTAGTTCAAGAGTAATTGAATAATAAAGTATCCCACTCCTTTTACTGATTTAACACTGCTCACCTCAGATCAGAAAGGTGGCGTCCAGACAGCGAGCAGAGAGGGACAATCTTCAATTAGCATAAGGACAAAACCTGTCAAGGGGAGCAGGGTTCTCATTGTTCTCACAGTAAGAAAATTGTCCCTTGCTGTGAGCTGTCTGGTCTTAGGACCAGACTCCACATCTGAGGGAAGACGGCTTACACTAGGTAAAAGGGGTGGGAGGGGGATACTTTATCATTCAATTACTATTGAACTACAACTCTGACAGTATTGAAATAACACTCTCCATGGCCCAAATACTATGAAGATTAATTGCAGCTGCTTTTATTTAGAAACATTACTATCTCTTTAACTCCGTTAATGATAGAGGTCACGAATGCATAGTGAACAATACATTGTGAGTCCTCTTTAACCCTTTGAGTGGCAGAGGGGTACGCAACGCAACTCAGAGCAATGTCTTTCTCACTTAAAGGGTTAACATTCAGTGCTTCAATTTTAACCCCTTAAAGACCAGTGACGTGCCACGACCTACACCGTTTTTTTCCAGTCTTAAAGTGGAACTTTCATCAGATAACAATAGAGCCTAATATGATAATTATATTAGTGATATGCACTTACCTAGTTTTATTTTCAATGATAACTGCAGCATTAAACAAAAAAGAACCTTCTATGCAGACAGGCACTGGCTGGGGTCTTGCTGTAGGCATTCTGTCCACCTGCACTGTCAGTCTCTTCCTGCACAAAGGCATTCAACTCACCGCTGGTGGAGTTGAAGGGGACGGACAGCGAAGACGCAGAGATGCCGGCTCTGCAAGATGTCTGCGCTGTTCCCTGGTGCCTGCCTGCATAGAAGGTTCTGTTTTTGTTTAATGCCACAATTATTCTTGAGCATAAAGCTAGGTATGTGCATATTGCTAAAATAATCATATGAGGCTCTGTTATCTGATGAAAGTTTCCGCTTTAAGGACCGGTGATGTGCCAGGACCTTCGCCTTTTTTTTGTTTTTTACCCTTAAGGGCTACTGTAAGTAAAAACGAGGTCTGAAACTGACCACTCAAAGACTGGCCCGGTCTCTCTCAGACCCTCGTTCCGCTCGCTGGCTCAAATAACAGGCCATGTGTCCCGGAGCGTCGACAAGGATCAAAGCGGTCCTTAAGGGAAGGTAATAACCCTGGTTCTCTCGTCCTTAAGGGATTAAAGCAATGAGAAGTTTGGTTTCTACCCTGTGAAGCAGTTGGTTTGCTCCAGAAATGATCATCTTTTTCTCTGTATATAAGGCCCAGCTGGGGGAGACGGAAGCGTATGAAAGAATTGCTGCTAAAAATCGTAGGTTAAACTTTAAGAATTGTCGTTAAAACTTGCAACAGGTCATATTTATAAAGGAGTGAATTTTATGTCTAAATATGTAAAAAGAAAAACAGGGTGGTGCCAATAGTGCCTGTATCACACTGGTATATTCAATGTATTGAATACTTGAATAATTAAACTCACTTTTTCCAATTGCTGTGTATATACATCCACAGCAAAAAGCAGCTTGCAGAGATCTTACCATCGTCTCTACCCAGTGTCTCCAGGGTCTCTTACGTCCTTCTGGATCTGATAGGAAGTGCCCTTGTTCACCAACTCAAACGGACCTCTCTCCTGTTATTATGGATCCAACGGCCACCAGAAACAAATGTATGTGTATAAAAGAAAGAAACCACTCCAGCCAATATCTTGGAAAATAAATGTATTAAAACAATAAAAACATAGCATCTATATACTACAATTCAATGCGTTTCACAGCGTTGCTTGCTTTATGACGATACGTAGGTCAAAAACCTCCTTGCTGTTTTCCTTTTTACATATTTACTGGCTCTGTGATTGGAGTTTGGGGAAAGCAGCCTGTCAACTGGCAAACCAAAAAGCTGGAGGGATACAGCTATATATAAATCCTATGTGCGAATAGCTGGTTGGCATATATATATATATATATATATATATATATATATATATATATATATATATATATATATATATATAAGCACACCCAGAAACTTATTTTGCGAGTACAGTTCTTATGGTGGTGGGTGAAGAACGTTCGTTATTGCACAAAGAAGCGCCTCCGTCTCTTTTTTCCTCTCTGAAGTTTATGTCTGTCTGAGAAAAGTAATATTTTTCTTCCATATACACAGTTTATAGAACCCTATGCTTACAGAAAAGATTAAAGGGATAGTAACAGTTTATATGTACAAAAACAATATATTGTAGGGTTAACCTTCCTGAATAAAAGAGGGGCATTCCCACTGCTGAGAGGTGTTTTATTCAAATGTTATTGAGACTCAAATTTGTAGGTGCAGTATATCATTTGCCTGTAATGTTACAGTTGTGCTGTTCCTACACCTTCCTATATCTATGGACAACTCTGATCAGCTGACCATAAACTTGCATAGGATGGTGTAGTAGCAGCGCCAATGAAAAACTACAGGCCATTGTGATACTGCAACAAAAAAAATAAAATCAAGTTTGAGCTGCAATAATGTTAGACTAAAACCACTCAGCAGTTGGAGTATGATTATTTTTTTTTTTTTTTTACTCAGCGGCATAAGCCCTGCTATATTATAGATATCTTATAACAAAGTCCTAGAATGCGTTGCTCACTGTGTGCGTAACCGCACATGCGCAGTAGTGACTCGCAGAAAGGGCTGATCCGGATCGGAGAGCTCCGGAAGGCTGACAGCCTGTCTGTGTTCCCGGCTCCGGGGCAGCAACAGAGGTGGCTGGGTGATAAACTGTCACCCAGCGCCTCCGCTGCTGCACTGGAGCCGGGAGCACAGACAGACTGTGAGCCATCCGGAGCTCCCCACTCCAGATCAGCCCATGTACACGGCTTTGTAACTAATATCTACCTATCTATCTATCTATACACATATACATAATTTGCTATTTGACACCTACAATAAAGACAATTTTATTGATTAATTCAATATGGTATTAGGGGTAGTAACTCTCAATATGGAAAATTAAAAAAAAATAAAATGTGTGTGTGTACATTATGTGTGTGTATATATATATATATATATATATATATATATATATATATATATATATATATATATATATATATATATATAGTCTTTAGATTGTTGGAATGCACTCACTGCGAATGAACCACGGTGACCTGGGTGCTCATCGGAAGAAAAAGTAATACAAATAATCCACAGGGAATGATGGCACTCACAGGATCTGTTTTTCAAAGCTTAAAATAAGTTACATTTATTGAAATCAATAAATGTAACTTATTTCAAGCTTTGAAAAACAGATCCTGTGAGTGCCGTCATTCCCTGTGGATTATATCTATATATATATATATATATATATATCTATATATCTATATATATATATAACACACACACACACACTTTATTTTTTTTAATTGAGAGTTACTACCCCTATACCAGATTGAATTAATCAATAAAATTGCCTTTATTGTAGGTGTCAGATAGCAAATTTCTTTATACATACATCACAACAACTCTAAAAAGTTAACAGATTGGCATTAGTACACCACAAAAAATGTTACTAAACGTTTATACATAATGTTATATCACTTTGCGTCAATTTTACCTACACTTTCTTTGTTACCTGTTTTATACAACCACTTCCCCCATGGGCTGTATTCAGAAGAACTGTAACGAGTCTGGAGCAAACCAACTGCTTCTTAGGGGGGGAATTACAATTTTCATTTATTTATCTAACATTCAGGGGGTTTAGAACATAGTGATCTTTTATTTGTTCCCTGTGGTGCAATTGGTTTGCCCCAGAATTGCTCTGCGTTTCTATATAAAGTGGAATTGCTTTACCCAAATCACTTGCAGGAATGATCACCCCCCCTTCCCTTTAGAACTTACCTGCTTCTACTGTATGAGCTTGTGATCGTGGCGGTTTGTGGGGTTCAGTTAGACATCCTCGACTCTCTGCAGTATACAGAACTTGGCACTTCAACAATAACCTTTTCATTGCCAGGGGGCTATCCAGCACATTGTAGAGCAATGTGCTGTATACCTCTCTGGTAATTAAAAGGTTTTGTACCATTCGCACTGTGCATACAGCAGCCTGTGCATGTGATTTTATGCACTCTGATGGTTATCCCACCTCTAAGACAGGTGAGAAGTCTGTTGAGTGTAATAAAAGGGTTAAATGCATCTCTCATGGTAGCCTCTTCCTATACTTCCTTTGCACCTGAAGACTGACCATTTTAGCCCAGGACTGGAGTGTCTGCAAGTTTCTTGCTTGATACAGTTCATGCCTGACACAGGAAGGAATGAATCTGATACATATGTAGTTAAAATCCTAGCACTCCTGCTAAAATATATCATTGCATGCCCTGGCACAACTTGAAGCCAATGTACAAAAGTATGAATAACGGAGGCACTCACAGGTCAATCTTCTACAGCTCAAAGGTCCATCTATGTTAAAGATAATATTGGTTACATTTGTTCCTTTAGACCCGTGCATGCATCTGTTACTCATACATTTCATAATCATATGTTTCAGTGGCTCTGAGCCACCAAAACATTGAGCTAATAAAATATATAATTTTTATTCTACAAAAAAGCCCTTTGAGTGCTACTTTTGTGCGGCTACATGTTTTTTGTATGGCCTGCACCCAGGCAGTTTCCATCCAAACGTGAGTGCAACCTGTTTGTGTGAAGAGTAAAACAAGGGTAGTGTAACAGCTGGGAGATGCTGCATTCAAAAGTTATAACCACTCAAATATTTTTTTTAAATACAATTGTTACAAACGCCACCAACTTGTGTACAGAAGGCAATTTTTATTTCCTAAAGTGCACTGTGGGAGAGCTTTAGGGCTATTTCAGCCAGGTGAGTGGCATGTCACCACCCTTCTGCAACACTTTTGTCACCTGAGTTGTTCACTCACCTCTCTCGTGTGTTAAACCACTAATCTGGAATGGAAAAGGGGCATGTGTATCTCTAATTGGCACCCAGGTGGGTCGGCCATTCTTTGAAGGTTGAGATGAGAATACAACCGCCAATTCATTCGTGTGAAATGTCTGCCCATGGCCCCACAGGGTGCCAGGTAGACCTTGCTTTCAGCAATTTTACTGCAGTCCAGAGAGAGAGCACAATAAAGTTTCAGCATGCTTGACTTTGGCGAGTTCACACGGGTGATAGCGGACTGTGTGAAAGGAACCACAGTCAAACATTATCTTTCAACACAGGCGACAGATCAAACACTGCATTGCTGCCTTGTCAGCAGTGTGAAAGGGGCCAGACTCACAGTACGAGATAGTAACAGACTACCTGGTGACAACTGAAATACATCTGAAAACTGTAACTTAAAAAGTACATTTGAGCTATAACAACTTTTGAATAATGTACCTCTCAGCAGTGGGAGGACACATTTTATTCAACCGGAAAATTCCTATTGCAAGTCTCTCACCATAAAATGTCACTGCTCTTATAAGGCAGGAATGAACAAAACAAACTGCTTGGGCATAGAATTAATGATTGCAAGCACTCACAAGTAGGGCCTTCTGATCCATTTATATTTGATATTTTAAACTTTAATGTGTTAAAGTGAAACATTTTATAATGAAGAGTGATGGTGAAAGAGCTTTCAAACCGCCTATATTTATGTTACCATTTCTTTATTTAAAACTATAGCTTAGAAGATGTTTGGCTTTATTGATTTGCAAGTTTATTTTTCTTGTAAGAAGAGGCAATTGAGAGGAAGAGTGGAATGTTCATATCTAGCTGGCAGTAAGTGGCAGTTGGGAGGGAGTGTGGAATGCTCATATCTGGCTGGTAGGAAGGGGCACTTGGGAGGTACAGTGGGATGTTCGTTTCTGACAAACCAGGTTGTGCCGGCCAGCACTGCCTACTTATAAATAAATATAAATAAAGCGAACTATCTTTTAAATAAAGAAAGGCTAACATACATATAGATGATTTGCTATAAGGTGTTAGTTCCACTTTAAAGCAGAACTACCACCTAATAATTAAGCACATGGCGACTAGCTTCTTAATACTGCTATTATCTTCCACAAGTAACACATTTTTAAGTAATCCTGTTTCTTCAGAGTCCGGCAGCCAGGCTTGGACGCAGACATCTTGCTCAGAAACGTCTGTGTACCTGCGTTGTCCACCCCGGTCTCCTCTAGGAGGCAGTGCATGTAGCCGATAGGCTCCGGTAGGGACTGACGGTGTAGACAGCTCTACAGCAAAAAGCCTGGTCGTCAGCCTCTGAATAAACAGGATTACTTCAGAATGAGGTACTTGTGGAAGATAATAGCAGTAATTGCCATAAGACTAATTATTGGGTGGCGACGTTTTATAGGGTGGTAGTTTCACTTTAAATCACAGTATCTCTCTCCCTTCTGGTACAGCTCTGTGGAATAAGATGACACTTTATAAATAAAGGATAACAGTTACATGCAGGGATGATCTCTTAACAGTATGAGTGCCAGAGTAGTGCTTTGCAATGCGCTGGCCACCCCTCTGGGACTCAAAGTGTTAACGGCCAATGAGGGCAGAAAACCAACAAGATTTAAATCATTTTTTTTTATTGTTTTTCACTGAAAACATAAACAGGAAATGAAGCATAAAGAAACACTGGCATCGCCCCCCAGGGGAAGGAGCATTGAAGGGGAACAAGTAAAATGAAATTGAGATCTATTTACCAAAATCGATGCACCAGAGGTCTCCAACGCATCGTATTGGAGACCTCTCTAAAATCCAGTTGGGTAAACAATAAAATAAAAATATCAAAATGGTGGAAGATTTCACAAAAAGTCTAAAACAATTTAGTTAAAAAAAACAAAAAAACAAAAAACAAAACAAAAAAACCCAATGAAAAAAATTGCCAGCTGTTTTATTTAAAGTAACGGAAAAAAAAAAATAAAATACAAAAGAAATTTTATTCACACTACAATAATACTAACAATTTAAAAAAAGTTTTCGCTTCTGGTAGTTTATCCTAAAATCATGTGTTGGTTTTTTTTTTGTGGTTTTTTTTTTTTTCTTTATAGTACAATTGATAACGTTAGATCAGTTCAGCATATAAATCATAAGCATTGTCAGCACCTTTTTACTCCAAAACGTTTTTTTTTTTTCTGTAAAAAGACTGTGTAGGAATTTTTCTTAATAGAACTGAAAATACAACGATTGTGTCCAATTTCCATTGTGAGTAATCTGCAAAGGGATTAAAGTACATTTATTTTCTCCTCCTGCAGTGTCACAACCGACGCTTGGCAGGTTTTCAATGGCAACCGATGACTTAGTCAAAGTTGCGTCAATGGTTAGGGCTGGGTGACTGGACATAGCTTGTAGCATCCTTACGAGGGCAGGACATACAGATCAGATTATATCAGTGACTATGGTGTCTCTCATGCAGAACCTGCTAAAAACCATCTCTACAAGAGATTAAAGGCAGCAGCACTGAAATGAAAACAGAAAGATGGGCTTGATGAGTAGTACATGAGTAGGCCCTGTCCACAGGAGAGCTTATCCTAACAAAGACCAGGTGGCTCCACATCACTAAAAATGCACTGAGAAATATTATTAAATGTTTATCTGATGACGTAGCAACCCTTCTGTGCTGTGAGTAGGGAGCAAATGTTCATGTAGGCTTGACGTTGGTCAGGTGTCTACTAGTAAAGATTCCTATTGTAGAAGTCAGGTAAGGATTCTACTTGTGTTACCATTCTGAGCCCAGTCAGAGGTTAAGGCATCCGGTCATTGAAGTGGATACCCAATTAATATAATAGATCATTGGTAACTGAACTTTGAGAATAAATTACTTTGTAGGCTTATGCCCTGGGACTCTCTAGATGTTTTAGACACAACTCATCATCCTCAATCAGCCAATGGCCAGCTGGTGATAAGAACTGTAGTCTCAAACACCTGAAGCCTAGCCCTGGCTTACACCTACAAGTAGACCTTCATAAATAAATCTAGGGCGTGTCTAGAAAAGCACTAAGATATTATAGAGAGAGATCCAATTCCAATGGAAAACCGCATGGGCGACCTGAGAAACTGCTCTGATTTCCAGTGTGTGATCTATAAAGGACTGACCACGCTCTAAATCAGGGGAGCGCAGGCCATTGATGAAGTACAACTCCTACTATTCTCCACCAATCAGAGACAGGTGGAAGATGATGGAATTACAGTCTATCACAGGAGTGGTCAACTGTTTGACCTACATCTCCTGGTGACTACAATAGCTGGCTGGGGATTATGGGAATTTTAGTCCCCAAAATTTGGATGGCAAACAACTCACGACACCTGATGTGTCAACTACAGACCAGGTACCTAAATGGTTTCATTAAGCACTCCCTGATAGTTTTATAATTGTAATTACACGGTATCAGGTACATCAAAAAGTACATGTTTTGACATTGCTCAACCCTGTGACACTTAACTTCTTTCCAATATCCATTTCATTACTGGGACATCAAAAATGTGGACCACAGAGCTTAAGTCAAAATCTCTCTTCATAAGCCTGGGGCTGTAAAGTTGAATTAAATAATGTGATGTAATCCAGGACATTTGATTTGGGCTGAAGTTGGGACAGGAACTACCTTTAAAAATATTGCTCTCTCCTTTGTCTCAGTCTTTCAAGTCCAGCAAGCGAGCCATTCCCAGGAACAGAAATGCTGCCATGTCTACCCACTGTGGCAAAAACACATTCCCACAATGATTCTTGACATCAATCCTCCTTCTGTAACAGCCATGGATATGGTTTGAATCTGGGCTTCCCTGTTACGTAATATGGCCCTTGCCACAATGATTTTGAGCAGTCACTTAAAAATAACGTCCATCTCTCCAGCACAGCTGATGCAGTTTTCCTCTGTCCCATGAAATCTAAGTGTTGGCAGTTATATGATGTTCTGATTAATGTTGTCACAATACCTTTCAAGCAAGAAGAAGTAACTCAACTATTAACCCATTGAATGCTAGAGACATTGCCACTGTAAAATGGTTTCCGTTCTCCTTTTTGACTGTTAAAAATAGGCTTATTGACATTTCTTTTAATCATAAAATTTAACCATCTTCTAATTCATCATTACAGTGAGATGTTTTTATTTGTAATCCTAGTCAAATATTTGCGGAAGGAAAAAGAATTTTGTAATTGCCCTGTTTCTCTTCAACAGATTCCATTCTGCCCTGTAGAAATGTCACTATATTGTTCTTTACTGGTCCGATCTCTACCTTGCCCAAGGCTGCAGGTTCACAGAATGAGAGGACATAAACACATTACATTTAATTTGAGTGTGGGAGTGACACAGAGAGGATTAATACAATTCTCCCTGCTCAGGGGTGAAAATACTTTCACTCCGTAACCTCTTCACAGCCAAAGAGTTGAACTGTGGCAAATGTTTATTTTTGTCCCCCCCCCCCCCCATAGTCTATAGAGCGGGAGTGGAGAAGACTGGTGAATAGGTTAATTAAGAAGTTGCCATTGATGTCCTTCCTACTGTCCTTTCTCCAAAAGACCGAGGATGTAAAGTAAATAGCTTTTCTTCCCCCTCACCAAATGTCTTGAATTTTTGGAGTCTGGTGTGAAAAGTGGGTCAACCGCTGCACTCTGTTTGCGTGTGTGTGTGTTCGAGTGTTTGTGTGTGAGAGGATGGGGGAGAAGGGTCCTTATGCAGCTGTGGAGGTTCTCATGAGAGACTTGGCGAGGTGGCAGAGCTAGTTTCGGCCAGCCTTTTCTCTTGTTGGGGTGCTGGGGTGGTAACTGGCTGGCATTGAGAGGGAACTTGGATAGCATGTTTGCATTTGGAAGAGCCGCACTGGCATCTGAAGAGCTTGCCCTTGATTTCCCAAAATCGGTCACCGTAGTCGAACCTGGAACGAGAACAAGTATGAATAAAGGACATGACCTTGCTTATGGGTTTTAACTCCATAAATAGGTGCCGCTGAGCTCCTGCACTGCAGAAGGTTAACTCTAATAATTTTTACATGTTCTGACTTAGAGTGTCAGACATAATGTCCTCAGTTCTGTATTTACAGTATTTTTTTTATTCTGACTGTTACCGCCCCTTTAAAGGACCACTAACAATTTCTGATAACAAGTCCCCCAATTAACCTTAACCTGGAAAAAAAATCATAAAGTCCACTATGAATCCATTCTGTATGGATCAGTTTCCCAAAATATAGCTTTGATATCACGTACACAGTGGCGGACATGACACTGTTGCAGGACCCCAAACTCTTCAGAAAGGAAGGAAGTGAAAAAGGAAGGATGGAGAAGGACAGAAAGGAAAGGAAGAAGAGGAAAAAGTGGATGGAAGGGAAGGAGAGGAAGGAAGGAAAAGGAAGGAAGAAGAGGGAATGAGGAAAGGGAAGAAAGGAAGCATAAAGGGAGGAAAGGGAAGAAAGGAAGAGGAAGGAAGAGGTAATCTATGGGTGAAGTGAGTCACTGACAACTCACCATAGAATGTCATACAAATGCTGAGTCACTTCCCGATAGTTGGAGCTTTCAGGAAGTGATGATGCTTTTATTCACTCCCTGACAATTTAAACTGTTATAAAATTGAACAACAACTGACAGTGGTGGGAGTACCCTTGTTTTACTCAGCGTGAAACGGTCTATAACATATAGCCAAATGCGTCTGGCTTGATCCTTGCTTGCCAGTACCACACAGTTCAAGAATAGATGCGTGTTAAATATCAGTACGGTCATCGACTCAATAAATACATAATAAATAAATCCATATTTCTGAACAATGAGGCCCTCACACTTCTGGCTTTCTGATCATGAGACCCGTGATTGAAAAAAACATGGAAGCCCCTGACGTACAGCTTTTAACCCTTTGAGTGTCGGGGGGGGGGGGGGTTTACGAGACGCATTACCCCTCTGGCGATCAAAGAGTTACTAAAAAAAAAAAAAAAAAAAAAAGTTTCTCTCTCTCAATCAAGGGGGTTAAAACACATATTTACTGAATGGGATTTTTTTCTGTGGTATCACTGAATTGATTAACCCTTTCATACCCCCCCCCCCCCCGGCACTGAAAAAGTTAAACAAATAAAATAGCCCACTGTGCGCTTGTTTCGCTGCACTTTTGCCTTCCTACATATGACCTATAATCCTCTCTCACCCAATCTCCTCTCCAGCCAGGATCGGTCTTCTGCTGAAGAATGCTATCCGAGGGAAGCGCAGATCCTGGTGGGACATAAAGACCCGGACGGGCAGCAGATTCGGCTCACACAGATGATTGATAAAACGGCTGATGTTGCCATAGAAACGGGCGTCAATGCAGTAAATCTCCCCGTCCTATAGGGAAGAAAGAGCCGCAACATAATGTGTCAGTGGGGGAAAAAAAGATCATCAATTCAAAGTTCTGCAGGTTCAGAGAGACAGAGTGAGAGATGGAAAAGGAAAGTACATGTACGTTATATAAAAGGGAAACATAACCCCTGGAATCAGTAACGCTTACATTTTTTTTTAACTCTTTAAAGACCAGAAAGGGATGAAACACATTGCTAGGCATTTTCTAGCCAGGTTTTCAATCAGATATACAATTACTGTTTGTGCCTTTTTTTTTTTTTGCACTTAACCTGTGCTATAGTCTATAACTGATTAGAGACCATGTATGATATATTAAGGTGTTTTCCATGGCCCATAAGAATCATGGACGAGGCCCTCTCTCTATGAAACATAGAACAGATAAGAACCATTTGTTCTGACAGTTTTCCATCTGTAAAAACATTAAACCTTATTTGTTCCTTGGTCTTTCTTATGTGAAGGACAGACTTATGCCTATCCCATGCATGCTTACATTCCCTCACTGTATTAACTTCTGCCACTTCTGCTGGTAGGCCATTCCACATATCTACTACCCTCTCAGTGAAGTAAATTTCTTACATTACACCTAAACCTGTGTCCCTCTAGTTTGAGACTTTGGCCTCTGGTCCTAACATTTTTACTCCTTTGAACTACTGCTAATCTCATTCAGACTGATACAGTCTGTTTAAGTTAAAGAGAAAACCAAAAAGCAAAGGCTAAAATGATGCACAGCAAATACAGCTACTATGCAATAATACATATAAATAGATATACCTGACTGCTGTATGATGGACTCCTACCTAGGTAAGTGCTTCTGTTACACACAGTAATTATATAGATACACCTGACTGCTGTATGATGGACTCCTACCTAGGTAAGTGCTTCTGTTACACACAGTAATTATATAGATACACCTGACTGCTGTATGATGGACTCCTACCTAGGTAAGTGCTTCTGTTACACACAGTAATTATACAGATACACCTGACTGCTGTATTGACTCCTACCTAGGTAAGTCCTCCTGTTACACAGTAATTATATAGATACACCTGACTGCTGTATGATGGACTCCTACCTAGGTAAGTGCTTCTGTTGCACACAGTAATTATATAGATATACCTGACTGCTGTATGATGGACTCCTACCTAGGTAAGTGCTTCTGTTACACACAGTAATTATATAGATACAGCTGACTGCTGTATGATGGACTCCTACCTAGGTAAGTGCTTCTGTTACACACAGTAATTATATAGATACAGCTGACTGCTGTATGATGGACTCCTACCTAGGTAAGTGCTTCTGTTACACACAGTAATTATATAGATACACCTGACTGCTGTATGATGGACTCCTACCTAGTTAAGTGCTTCTGTTACACACAGTAATGATATAGATACACCTGACTGCTGTATGATGGACTCCTACCTAGGTAAGTGCTTCTGTTACACACAGTAATGATATAGATACACCTGACTGCTGTGTGATGGACTCCTACCTAGGTAAGTGCTTCTGTTACACACAGTAATGATATAGATACACCTGACTGCTGTGTGATGGACTCCTACCTAGGTAAGTGCTTCTGTTACACACAGTAATTATATAGATACACCTGACTGCTGTATGATGGACTCCTACCTAGGTAAGTGCTTCTGTTACACACAGTAATTATACAGATACACCTGACTGCTGTATGATGGACCCCTACCTAGGTAAGTGCTTCTGTTACACACAGTAATTATACAGATACACCTGACTGCTGTATGATGGACTCCTACCTAGGTAAGTGCTTCTGTTACACACAGTAATTATACAGATACACCTGACTGCTGTATGATGGACCCCTACCTAGGTAAGTGCTTCTGTTACACACAGTAATTATATAGATACACCTGACTGCTGTGTGATGGACTCCTACCTAGGTAAGTGCTTCTGTTACACACAGTAATTATACAGATACACCTGACTGCTGTATGATGGACTCCTACCTAGGTAAGTGCTTCTGTTACACACAGTAATTATATAGATACACCTGACTGCTGTATGATGGACCCCTACCTAGGTAAGTGCTTCTGTTACACACAGTAATTATATAGATACACCTGACTGCTGTATGATGGACCCCTACCTAGGTAAGTGCTTCTGTTACACACAGTAATTATACAGATACACCTGACTGCTGTATGATGGACCCCTACCTAGGTAAGTGCTTCTGTTACACACAGTAATTATATAGATACACCTGACTGCTGTATGATGGACCCCTACCTAGGTAAGTGCTTCTGTTACACACAGTAATTTTATGTCAGAACGGAGGCTCATATTATGCTTAAACTTCCTCACTGCTTCCCTCAGCAGCAAAGATTAAATTTATTGTTTTACACAATCCAAAAGAAAAAACTTCAGTATGGAAACTCCCCTTTTCAAGCCCACCAATCACAGTCTATAAGCCCCCCTTCAAACAGTGATATCCTCCAAACATCTTCCTCTTCTTTGCTGCTCCCTCAAGGATACAGGTCATGTATTTTTTGCTTTTCAATTTGTATTGTTTTATTAAAATTCTGTATTAATAAATGGTGCCTTTATTTTTTACATATTTTGTGTTTTCTGGTTTGTTCTTTTCTTTGTAATGGTTTCAAGCTGTTTCAAATTTGGTATTTGATCTTGGTGCCTGCTCTCTCCCTCTGTGTCTTATTACTACCACTGTGGTGTGTCTTGCCGATCCGGGTGTTCTACTCTGTACCCGGTTGATGTGCGGCCGTTTGCCTTTTGTGGCTTAATTTTTCTATTTGACGCGGTCGGTCTCTTCTTGTCAGAGCCGCCGCGGGTTTTCTTGCGCATGCGCTTGGGTTTTCTCTTTCTTCCCCTTCTTGTCATCTTACCTTTCTGACGCGGCTGATCTCCGTTCTGTTCGGCCGCGCTGCGCATGCGCAACTGTAACTTTTCTTTGTGGCCATTTTAAATAAACCCTTTTCCCTCCACCATTTAACGCAGCATATCCGTGGGTTAGCATCCATTTTGTGGAGTAAAACCTAGCGGATCTGCTGCGTTCGGTGTGTGGGGAGAGTGTATCTCTGTTCTTTTGCCTTTTCAGGTACTTTACTTAGTTTTTTCCTCTGTATTATACAGTGGGTTATAGTGTAGTGGTTAAGGCTCTTGCCCTTTGACTGTTAGTCCTGGGTTCAATTCCAGGCATTGCCAGTGAAGTTTAATAGTTATTCCAAATTTGAAAAATATTGTTTTTCTTATCCACAATATTTATTAATTTTATTGGTGCACTTCTGCAGTGTTTGTTCTGTTTCTTTTACAGTCTTGGGCATATATATAAAATTTCTTGATTAAGATGCAGTCCTCCAGCGATGAAGGTGTTAACCCCGCGTTGCCTGTTGCTTCTCAGCCTGGGCTTTCTGTTCCTCTGTCCGCTGGGGTGGGGGGGGGATCCAGCTTGGGGGGTTCTGCGGATCACCCCGGGTTGGCGCTCTCCTCTATGGCCAGCGCTCAGAGTGCTACCTTTCAGGCTGTGATGGAACAGTCAATGCAGGCAATGATTGCCAAAATGTCTGCATCTTTTATGGAGTATGTCACTTCAAAAATGACTCCTTTGACCCCGGCAGTGGGAAGTACTGCACGTGATGCTCCCATCACGTCCATTCAGGCCATCTCTCAGACGGCCGCCAATGTCGCTGGAGGTAAGCGTTCTGCAAAACGCAAACATTTGAATAACTATGAGTCCATGGCTAATATTACTAGCAAACGGCTTTCTACAGAGAGTTCAGGCTCAACACCTGTTATGCCACCGCAAAATACTGGCGGTATTGAATTGTGCGGCTCCGTCCCACTTCAAAGACCCTCACCTCAGGAGGAAGTACAACAAGCCGGACGCCTACTGCTCCTCTTCTGATTCCTCTGATGAGGATTGGGTTATTCCCTCTCCGCATCAGTCCTGCTCTGGGGAGGAGGTTGCCGATCATCCTGTTTCTGAAGAGGCTTCTGATTTGTCTGGGGGTGGTCCCTCTGCGGTTGTAGACGTGCAGGGTTACCCTCTTTTTGACCCGGAAGCCATTCGGCATCCTCGTTCCCCAGAGTGGTCCCCTATGGACCATATTTCAAAATATGTGGAGCTGCGGGTTCGTAAGCCTTTATCCAAAGAAACCCGTAATAAACTTCGGGCTGAGTGTCCTCGCCCCTCTGTATCTAATAAGGCTTGCGAGACCCCTGAACTGGATGCCAAATTGGTCCAGTTTCTTACTAAATCAGGGAAAGATCCTAGAAAGGGCATTGATAGATCACTCAAGTCATGTCAGGACAAGCTCTTAGATGTGTTTGGTCCTTTAACAAAAATCTTTGAACTGGCGGAAAATGCCCTTTCAAACGATACCCCTGTGGATGTTCACGTCCTTCGAGGTTGGATCCAACGTGCAATTTGTTTCCTGGGAAACGCTAATTCTGCCCTTTCGGCCGAGCGGCGTAGGGCTATTTTAATGAAGGTGGATCCTAAGTTGGCTGATTTGGCTCTTACCGAACCGGGTCCTGCCGCTTCGGGGTTGCTTTTTGGAGATTCCTTCATTAAGGAGCTAGGTAAATTCGTTTCAACATTTACTGCCCTAGATAAGGCCCAAACTTCTCTTAAAAAAGTCTTTCAGCCCAAGGTTTTTGCCAGGGCCGGGCGAGGCAGAGGTCGCTCCCCCGGCCGATACGCACCTCCACAACGCAGGTTTCAGACCTCCAGTACTCCAGTGTATCGGGGCCAACCTCCGCAGGACCAGAGATATGGGGGCCCTTTCTTTCCCTCTCGTGGCAGGCCTTGGCGGGCCAGAGGTTACAGAGGATCTGTTAAGTCAAGACCATATTCAGGTAAGTTTTCCTCTTTACCACAGGGTTGCTTCGGGGAAAGTGGGGGGCAGACTCTCCCATTTTTCCCCTCAGTGGGCAGCCATCACTTCAGATCTGTGGGTCCTGCAGACTGTAGCAGGCTATCAGATAGAGTTTTATTCACCTCCAGTACAGGAAATTCTTCCTACCCCTTTCCTTTTTTCCCGAGCAGACGATCTTCTAGTGTACCAGGAGATTTCAAACCTCCTTCAAAAACGGGCGATCGCCTTGGCTCCTATGGGTCCGACTGGCTTTGTCAGCAACATCTTCCTAGTTCGGAAGAAAGATTCAGGTCTTCGACCAGTCATCAACCTTCGGCTTTTGAACAATTTTGTACTATACCGCCATTTCAAAATGGAGGGAATTCATTGTCTTCGCGATCTTCTCCTCCTTGGGGATTGGCTCGCGAAAATAGATCTGAAAGACGCATACCTCACGGTCCCCATGGATCCTGCGTCTCAAGTTTTTCTCCAATTTTTGTGGCGGGGCAGGAAATGGCAGTTTACTTGCCTTCCCTTTGGCCTCTCTTCGGCGCCTTGGTGCTTTACGAAGCTATTAAAACCGGTTGTTCAGTTCCTCAGATCCCGCGGGGTCAGGATTATCATTTATCTAGACGACATGTTTCTCATGTCCCAGGAACGGTCCGTTCTTTTGGATCACATCGACTTGACCATTCGTTTACTGACTTCGCTCGGTTTCCTCATCAATTGGGACAAGTCGTCCCTCGTTCCGACTCATCGGCTGGAATTCCTGGGGTTTGTTGTCAATTCCCTGGAAGCTACGCTCAGCCTTCCCAGGTCGAAGGTGAAGTCTATTCGCAAGGAACTACGTTCGGTTCTCAGAAAGGACCGGATATCTCTGCGGACTCTGGCTCGGATTGCAGGTCTGCTCTCCGCATCGATACAAGCAATTTTTCCGGGCCCACTTCATTACCGGGCCCTGCAGAGATTGAAAGCGAAGCATCTACGTCGCGGTCTAAGTTATACAGACGTCGTCGTTCTGTCGTCAGATGCCCGAGAAGAATTAGTTTGGTGGCTCAAGCATCTGGACGCCTGGAACGGCAGAGCCATTTTTGGTACGGCCCCGGATGTCGTTATAGAATCCGACGCCAGTCTCGTTGGCTGGGGGGCCACATGTGGTTCGGTCTCTACAGGCGGAAAATGGTCCGTTTCGGAGGCAGAACTTCACATCAACTGTCTAGAACTGTTGGCAGGGTCTTTTGCCCTCAAGAGTCTAGCCAAGGATCAAGTGAATTGTTGTATTCTGCTTCGCATGGACAATGTGTCCGCGGTTCGGTACATCAATCGCTTGGGGGGGACGAAGTCCAAGCCGCTGGCAGACTTGGCCCGGGACTTTTGGCATTTCTGCCTGGATCGGAACATTTCCCTTCAAGCGGAATACCTCCCGGGGTTGTCCAACGCGGTGGCCGATTGGCACTCCCGATATTTGGTGGATCGCAGCGATTGGAGGTTGCATCGCGAGGTCTTCTCCCATATTTCGGATCTTTGGGGTCCATTCGAGCTGGATCTCTTTGCGTCCCGTCTCAATTGTCAAGTGCCTCGATTTTTCAGTTGGCGACCAGATCCGGAGGCTCTGGCTGTCGACGCGTTTCTCCAGACTTGGGGAGAAGGGCCTCTGTATGCGTTTCCTCCGTTTGCAATGATTTCCAGGACTCTTCTTATGATCAGACGACAGGGTTCCACGGTGGCTGTGGTGACTCCATTTTGGCCGGCTCAGCCGTGGTTCCCTCCTCTTCTGGAACTATCTTGCGACGTGCCTCGTCTGTTGCCTCTGTTTCCTACTCTTCTGGTGAACCCGGAAGGTATCCCTCACGAGTTGACTGTAGCAGGATCTCTTCAGTTGGTAGTTTGGCTCTTGTCGGGGGTTCCGACGGAACCTCTCCTTTTTCGGCGTCGGCTGAGTTCCTTTTACAGGAAGCGTGGGCGCCGGGTACCAGAGCTATGTACCAGTCCTCTTGGTCAGCTTGGGTACGTTGGTGTTTGGAACGGGGTTTGGATCCCGTTTCAGCATCTCCAGTGCAGGTGGTAAATTTTTTGTCATCTCTGTACGATTCCGGTAGGGCATATCGGACGATTAATACATATCGTTCAGCCATTTCTGCAGGACATAATTTGGTTGAGGGTACTCCTATTGGTCAGTGTTCTCTAGTTTGTCGTTTGCTGCGTGGTATCCGTTTTTCTAGACGGCCGCAGTCTCGATATCATACCTTTTGGGATGTTAACATTGTACTTGATTTTTTGGTGTCTTGGCCCTCAAATGCTATGTTGTCTTTAAAACAATTATCGGCCAAATTGACGATACTCCTTTGCCTTATTTCCTTCAAGAGAGTGTCTGACGTTCATGCTTTAGACCTTCACTTTAGGTCTTTTACTCCGGACGGGGTACGTTTTGTCATTCACAGGCGCACTAAGACTAGTGCGAGGGTGGTGACTTATCCTGCCTTTCCGGAGCAACAGCAGTTGTGTGTTGTCAACTGTCTACAGGAGTATGAACGACGGACAGCCCCTTTGAGGAGTCCACGTTGGACACAACTATTGGTTTCCTTCCGCAAACCTCATCTCCCGGTGTCTTCTGCCACGCTGGCGAGATGGGTGCGTTGGGTAATGCAATTATCAGGCATTGACGTCTCCTTGTTCGGAGCGCATTCGTCCAGAGGTGCTATGGCATCTATGGCCATACATGCTGGTGGACGTTTGGAGGATGTACTTCGAGCAGCGGATTGGTCAAGGGAGTCCACTTTTAGGGATTTTTATTTTAAACCTATTGTACATGTGGCTAGCCAGGTTGTTGATCAGCTTTGAACTAGCATAATATGAGCCTCCGTTCTGACATAAATTCGTGGATTTTCCTAACTTATGTGATGGAAAGTCAGAATTTTATTAAAGACACGGAGGCGAATATTATCCCTCCCTTTGTTTCCCTCCCTTTCACTTATTTCCTATTTTTTCAGGTTGATGTCTACGGGTGATGTCTGGATACTCTTGTTCTGGTTATGTTCTGTACGCTGCAGTTAGCGTTCCTGTTCCAGGTCCTGTGGATCCCGCTGTTGGTTCCTGTTCGATGATTATTTCGGTTGATATTTCGGTCGCAGTTGATCGCAAGAAGAGGAAGATGTTTGGAGGATATCACTGTTTGAAGGGGGGCTTATAGACTGTGATTGGTGGGCTTGAAAAGGGGAGTTTCCATACTGAAGTTTTTTCTTTTGGATTGTGTAAAACAATAAATTTAATCTTTGCTGCTGAGGGAAGCAGTGAGGAAGTTTAAGCATAATATTCGCCTCCGTGTCTTTAATAAAATTCTGACTTTCCATCACATAAGTTAGGAAAATCCACGAATTATATAGATACACCTGACTGCTGTGTGATGGACTCCTACCTAGGTAAGTGCTTCTGTTACACACAGTAATTATATAGATACACCTGACTGCTGTATGATAGACTCCTACCTAGGTAAGTGCTTCTGTTACACACAGTAATTATATAGATACACCTGACTGCTGTATGATGGACTCCTACCTAGGTAAGTGCTTCTGTTACACACAGTAATTATATAGATACACCTGACTGCTGTATGATGGACTCTTACCTAGGTAAGTGCTTCTGTTACACACAGTAATTATATAGATACACCTGACTGCTGTATGATGGACTCCTACCTAGGTAAGTGCTTCTGTTACACACAGTAATTATACAGGTACACCTGACTGCTGTATGATGGACTCCTACCTAGGTAAGTACTTCTGTTACACACAGTAATTATATAGATACACCTGACTGCTGTATGATGGACTCCTACCTAGGTAAGTGCTTCTGTTACACACAGTAATTATATAGATACACCTGACTGCTGTATGATGGACTCCTACCTAGGTAAGTGCTTCTGTTACACACAGTAATTATACAGGTACACCTGACTGCTGTATGATGGACTCCTACCTAGGTAAGTACTTCTGTTACACACAGTAATTATATAGATACACCTGACTGCTGTATGATGGACTCCTACCTAGGTAAGTGCTTCTGTTACACACAGTAATTATATAGAGACACCTGACTGCTGTATGATGGACTCCTACCTAGGTAAGTGCTTCTGTTATTCACAGTACTTAGATAGAGACATCTCACTGTTGTATGATTGACTCCTACCTAGGTAAGTGCTTCTGTTACTAAAATGAAGAGACACTTATTCCTTGGAAATAGTTCCCCTTTAAAGCTCAGATCTGCTTTGACTGCACAGATTTAATGAGAGTTCTTGCAATGTGAACTAGCAGAAGAGCAGAGCAAATGAGAATTGAACACAAATGAGGGCACTGCTGTCGGAGAAAGCTCTACGTTTCCCTTCATGTCCTGGGGAACAGAAAGAACCTTGGGTGGTGGGGGGAAGTCAAGAAATGAGAGAAGCTCCTTTCCTTCACAGAACTGTGCAAGCCAAGTTTAATTAACACGGATAATTTCAGCTGAGTCTGGGCCCTAAGCAGAAAGATGCATTAAAGGAGCCGGCTGTGCCTTCTAGGTACATTCATAATGATCTTTAATGGATGGCCGAAGCCAGTGCCGTACAATTAAAGTGGTTGGTGGAGAGCAGTTGAGCAGAGAGGCTGAGCGCTTTGCTGGCTGACTGTTACTTGCTCCAGCTGACTGCACAGCCTTGTTCTCTGGACACGGAAGACGAGTTTTGGCCTTTATGTACAGACCAGTTGCCCTGACCACTCCCATCTCTAATGATCTCAATGGATTTCTCCATGTTTATCAAAGAAAGCCGAGGATTACAAATCACGTTAACACTTTAAGGCCTGGAGGAGTGTGCAGGGCATTGCACAGCTTCAGGTGCTTAACAGGTTAAAGAATACTAATAATAAAAATAAACCCCGATTTACTTTAAAAAGTGGACCCGTCACCTTAAGTTTACTTCATTTGAAAAATAACTAAAAACTGCCTATATCTTGTACTAGTTGTTTCTTTTTAATATGTTTTTTTGAGAAATTAACCATTTAATTATTGGTGGCACAGTCTGGCACATTATGTTAATTAGCTTACGTGCTGAGCCAATATTCCAACACACTGTGCTAGGAAAGAATCTAGACAGAGCCCAAACACTGCGGGTGCGTCGAATAGTATAACAAGGGGTAAATTTTGCCTGAAACACAACTAATTAGCATTTTCTGCTGGGAATTTGCATAAAGTGACAGACCAAGTTAACCCCCCCCAGAGGGGCATGAAACGCATGGCTCTCAAAGGGTTAAACAGATAGTAATACTTGAATTAAAGCTCAGGTCCGAGTCTTCTTTATAATTTTTCTAACACACGGAACTAGATTTCAACACGTACAGGTTTGTCACTCAAAAGCGATTCAATCGGAAATGATCCCCCTCCCGTCCCCTTCTGGCTGCCTCCCACTAGATCAGGTATCCGGTACTGGGAGCGGACGGATCGCAGCGATGGACAATCTTCAGTCAGTAAGTATAAGAAAAACCCTGTCGCCCTTGATAAAGAAGGGCAGGATTTTCCTTTTGCTTACAGAAGATTGTCCCTCACCGTGCTCCATCCGGACCAGACTTTACAGGAAGCATGATGCAGGGGAAAGCGGAGGAAGGGGGATCCTTTCAGATTGATTTGCGCTTTAACTACAAACCTCTAAGTGTTGAAATATAGCGCTATATAGATATGTCTCTGACCTGAGCTTTAATTCAAGTATTACTATCCCATTAATTTGTCAAAAACTATTTTTTTTAAAAAAAAAGGGGCATATTTTAATTCTCTAAAACCCAAATTAAAACTACCGGTAGTCTCTCTTATGGGCGATAGGTCCATTCTAAATTAATTAAATATTTTTTTTTTTTTTTTTTTTTTTAACAGATTAATAGTGGCCATTTGGATTTTCTACACGGATTAAGGTGAGAGGTTATTAGGAGCTTTCTGTTGTCCTTTATAAATAGGGAAAAAAAAAAAAAAAGGCAAGGCTGATTTACTAAGTAAAAGCGGAGAAATTGAGAACCAACCATACCCTAGGTAACAAGTAAATATTCCCATTTATATAAAAGATTTAATGTTTTGGATGTTATGGAGGCCTCCAAGCGATGGTTTGCAATGCTATGGATAGCTCTAGTATTCAAGGGGTTAAAGGTCCCATGAAAATCAATATGAACTTTGGGAACAGATACAAGTTTAGGCAATGCGTTGCATACCCCTCTAGCACTCAAAGAATTAAAGGGATAGTAATACTTCGTTTTATCTTTATTTTATTTTGTAGGCATTAAAAAAACATGAAGAACGATATAAGTCTTATCTCTCAAACCTTTATGGTTTAAGAGATATTCACAAGCAAAGTATCCCCCCCCCCCGTTCAGCCAGATCAGAAGGGAGGTGCCCAGGTAGACTGCAGAGAGGGACAATCTTCAATTAAGATAAGGGAAAAAGCTGAAAAACTTGTCAAGAGGGACAGGGCTTTCATTGTTCTCATAGGAAGAAGATTGTCCCCTTCTGTTATCTGTCTGGTCTATGGACTGGATGCCACATCTGAGAAGAGATGGCTTACACTAGGTAAAAGGGGCGGGAGGGGAAAATTTGCTTGTGAATATCTCTTAAACCATAAAGGTTTGAGATATAAGATTTATATCATTCTTCATGTTTTTTTAATGCCTACAAAATAAAATAATAATAATCCTTTATTTTATATAGCGCACACAGATTCCGCAGCGCTTTACACTCATATTGGTTCCTGTCCCCATTGGGGCTCACAATCTAAATTCACCTATCAGTATGTTTTTGGAGTGTGGGAGGAAACCGGAGTACCCGGAGGAAACCCACGCAAACACAGTGAGAACATACAAACTCATTGCAGATGTTGTCCTTGGTGGAATAAAGTTAAAACGAAGTATTACTATTCCTTTAACCCAATCAATGCTATAGAGGCCTCCAAAGAATTGCAAACCACTGCCTGGAGACAATACTAGCATTCAAAACGTTAAAGCGGTACTACCACCCCTTGTAAACATGCCCCCAAATAATTACCCATCTGGCGACTAGTTGCTCAATAGTGCTAGTTGCCAAAATTATTACCGCGTTATTGAGAATTCCTACTGTTTCCACGACTGACATCCAGGAAACAGCGCAGACATCTTTACATAGTGACATCTGCGCTCCTGCGCTGTCAGTCCCAGTCTGCTCTAGGAGGCGTTGCTAGGAGCTGCATGGCACCAGAAGGGACTGACAGCGCAGTCGCGCAGATGTCACTATGCAAATATGTCTGTGCTGTTTCCTGGCTGTACAGCGTATAATTCTTAATAACACGGTAATAATTCTGGCGACTAGTACTACTGAGCAGCTAGTGGTCAGATGGGTAATTATTTGGGGGCAAGTTTAGACGGGGTCGTAGTTCTGCTTTAAGTCTCATTTAAGCTCCAGAACTGCACCACGTTCTCAGTAGATCAGCCTCGGTGTGTTTAGTCAAGTGCATTCCTGTGCATCATGCGGGAGCCAGCTGGTACACTCAGCGCTTTAAACAGCTTCATTACTGGAACAGATTATTGTTTGCTGTATTAGCAGTTCTTCTCTCTGTCGCCCTGTTTAGCAAATCTCCCTGGAATTTCACCTGTAGCAGTTCTGTAAAATAACAGTGGCTAGGGATATCATTAATCTCTAATTATACAGATACTAGTTGAACAGCCCGTGTACATGGGCCACAGTGCCAGGCAGCAACGGCCGCAGTGCAGTCATGTGCAATACAGACTGCCCTAGCAGCAACTGACAACGGAGCGGGGCGCTCTGAATTCAGACCGTAGTCCTCTCTGCGCACCGAAGAAGGTGCGCAGAGAGTACGGTCTGAATTCGGAGAGCCCTGCTCTGTTTTCAGCCGTGGCGCGGGCAGTCTGTATTGCGCATGACTGCAGCGCGTGCAGCCATCTGTACTGATCATGACAGCTTCTGACAAACATACATTAGCGAATTATTATATAGGACACCTGACTGCTGTATGACGGACTCCTACCTAGGTAAGTGCTTCTGTTACACACAGTAATTATATACATACACCTGACTGCTGTATGATGGACTCCTACCTAGGTAAGTGCTTCTGTTACACACAGTAATTATATAGATACACCTGACTGCTGTATGATGGACTCCTACCTAGGTAAGTGCTTCTGTTACATACAGTAATTATATATCTACACCTGACTGCTGTATGATGGACTCCTACCTAGGTAAGTACTTCTGTTACACACAGTAATTATATAGATATACCTGACTGCTGTGTGATGGACTCCTACCTAGGTAAGTACTTCTGTTACATACAGTAATTATATAGATACACCTGACTGCTGTGTGATGGACTCCTACCTAGGTAAGTACTTCTGTTACACACAGTAATTATATATCTACACCTGACTGCTGTATGATGGACTCCTACCTAGGTAAGTACTTCTGTTACACACAGTAATTATATAGATACACCTGACTGCTGTGTGATGGACTCCTACCTAGGTAAGTACTTCTGTTACATACAGTAATTATATAGATACATCTGACTGCTGTGTGATGGACTCCTACCTAGGTAAGTACTTCTGTTACACACAGTAATTATATATCTACACCTGACTGCTGTGTGATGGACTCCTACCTAGGTAAGTGCTTCTGTTACACACAGTAATTATATAGATACACCTGACTGCTGTATGATGGACTCCTACCTAGGTAAGTACTTCTGTTACATACAGTAATTATATAGATACACCTGACTGCTGTGTGATGGACTCCTACCTAGGTAAGTACTTCTGTTACATACAGTAATTATATAGATACATCTGACTGCTGTGTGATGGACTCCTACCTAGGTAAGTACTTCTGTTACACACAGTAATTATATATCTACACCTGACTGCTGTATGATGGACTCCTACCTAGGTAAGTGCTTCTGTTACACACAGTAATTATATAGATACACCTGACTGCTGTATGATGGACTCCTACCTAGGTAAGTACTTCTGTTACATACAGTAATTATATAGATACACCTGACTGCTGTGTGATGGACTCCTACCTAGGTAAGTGCTTCTGTTACACACAGTAATTATATAGATACACCTGACTGCTGTATGATGGACTTCTACCTAGGTAAGTACTTCTGTTACACACAGTAATTATATATCTACACCTGACTGCTGTATGACGGACTCCTACCTAGGTAAGTACTTCTGTTACACACAGTAATTATATACATACACCTGACTGCTGTATGATGGACTCCTACCTAGGTAAGTGCTTCTGTTACACACAGTAATTATATAGATACACCTGACTGCTGTATGATAGATACCTACCTAGGTAAGTGCTTCTGTTACACACAGTAATTATATATATATATACACCTGACTGCTGTATGACGGACTCCTATCTAGGTAAGCCGTTTTTGTTAAACACAGTAATTTGTTATACCTGACTACTGGATGATGTAAAAGGATAGTGATACAATGTAGAAAAACATAATTCTAGTCTATTCAATACAGCATACACAGCATTCAGTGCTGCAGGGTTAGTGTTACCTTGTATCACTGTGGTCGACTGACCAGAAACATTGTGGAAGCAGAGATCCAGGAAGCTTAGAGCATAGGCCACTGTTCCAAGGCTTATTCATAGGGTACAATTCCTTTTACATTAACTTTCATGGATTCCGTTATTACCTTGTTATCGAGATCAAAAAGGTATGTATCGTCCTCTCGCAAGTCGGCTTCTGAATCCGAAATCAACTCTCCCACGTACCTGTAGAGGACAGAGTGACACAGTGAGGAATGGTCTGATGCAACGATACAGAGATCTTCTATACAAGAAACCCTCTGACTGCAAAGCCTCCGTATTAAAACAGTTCCAGCATTTCCCTACAGATGTGCTTCCATGTTCATAACAGTAGAGGGCCTCAACTACTGGACCGCCAGCTGTTGGGCACACAATTCCCATCATCCCCAATGGCTGGGGCTCAAAAAATTTACTTCCACAAAGTCAAAAGTGGAATGACATCTTCACCACAGTGGAAAAAAAAATACCCATTGATTTAACCACTTGAATGCTACTGAGATCCAAAAGGCACATTTTTATTTTATAAATTGCTCTGTGGAAAATTAAATCATAGACTAAAATCAACATTGTAAGTGACTGTTACAGCACCACCTGGTGGCCACAAGAGGTTTGCAGTTTAATGAGAGAAGGACGAAAGGTTGCTCTACAATCATTTTAAATAAAACATTTGTCAGCAGTAGAAATAACCTAGTTTTATTTTTTTTTTTGCATGAGAATAATTATAAACACATGGTGTTTCCTACATTCATATTATATATACAGAGGACAGTGCACTTCAGTCCTCTCTACCATGGGGTTAAAGTGACAGTCCCCATCCTTTTTGATATTACATACTCTGCAAGTCCATAATACGTAATGTCAAATTATGAACACTTTTTTCCTTAATCTTCACTTCTTTATGCTTCTGTCCCAGACAGCTACTGGATTTCTGTTTCCAGTGAGCTTCCTGTTAGGGACTGTGAAAGCAGGGGTATTGATACAATGTAACGCTATCTCTGCAACCCTGAATGATCTGCTTCCTGTGGCGAAGATGTTACACTGTCTTTGCAGCAGGAAAACCTGCATCTACTACAGCATACAGATCACTCAGTGCTGCTGACAGCGCGTTACATTGTATCACTCTACCTGCTGCCACAGTAACCAACAAAAGCTCTCTGGAAATATGAATATACGGAGCTCAGTGTGAGGGGCATAAAACGAAATAACCCTCTGAGTGCCATTGCTTTCCAGTGCGTACCCCTCTGGCACTCAAAGAGTTAAACAAAACCAATTTGACTGTCATATTATAAACCTGAAGAATATGGAAGATGACTGTCGCTTTAAAATGTTTACTACCCTTACACTCCTTGCATGATAGGGACTTCTTTGGTATCCAAGAAGTTAAGTCATCCTCAGACCACTTAATTTAGCACTAGGCCTGGGGAAGGCAACTTCGGGCTCTCCATCTGAGACGACAACCCCAATCAAAGCAAACAGCTGGTTGGGGATAATGGAAGATGCCATTGCCAACAGCTGTAGAGCCATAGGTTCCTAGTCTTATTCCCCAAGGGTAATAAGGGAATCCAGCAGTGCAGTGGACCCTTTGCTCACAGTGCCTATATCGATCAGCTGCACCTCACTGAGAAGGCCCAAATGTATTTCTGGCGTTGGCTGTTCCTCTTGTTCAGAGAGGAATTGCCTGCTTGGCAGGACCAGTATGACATGCTTTAGGATATTTCCTCTCTGTGATGGGCACTAGTGGGCTAAAGGAGACTACACTCTGATTAGGACACCACTCGTTCCTAGTTGAGCGTCTCTGGCTTCCACTTTATATATTCTAGACAGTCAACACTCTCTTCATACAACTGACTCAGTCTGTTTCATACCAACGTGTAAATGCACACATGGGAGAGGGCTGCACTATCAGTACATCTATACAAATCTTATGTAATAACAGCCTCTTACAGGGATGCAGTGAACCTTGTAAAAGCACCACAAGCATCTCTCTATATAAGGGGCTCTCTCATCAGCAAATGTAAGCATTTCTATTCATGGCCCACATTAACAACATGTCCAGAGGGATTCAGTTTAACAAAGATCTACATCACAGTTTATTATCTGTTAGTGAGCCCAATATACATCCTTGCTTTATAGGATTCCTTCCCTCGGGTCTATAAAATGCTTCTTCATAATAATGTCAGAATGAACAGGTTATAGAGACAGTAACACTTGATACGTTAAAAAAATATATATTGTAACGTTCATCTTCCTGAGTAAAACAAGAACACTTCCACCACCGACTGGTGTTTCAGTCAAAAATGATTGCAGCTACAAACTTGTGCGGTGCAGTATGTAAATGACCTGAAATGTTGTGGTGGAGCTGTTGCTACACCATCCAATGAACAGCTCTGGTCAGTTGACCATAAATCTCTATAGGATGGTGTTGCAACAGCGCCACTGTAATATTTCAGGCCACTGAGATATTGCACCTGCAAAATTCAAGTGTGAGCTGCAATAACTTTTGCATAAATCACCTCTCAGCAGTGGGCGTGCCCTAGTTTAACTCGGGAGGATACACCCTCTACAATATATATTTTATTTTTACATATTAAGTGTTACGACCAATTTAATTATGTATGTATCATTACGAAAGCTATTTTGAAGGTACAGAGTTTTCGACAGGGAAGCTGGTTAAATAAGGACAATAGAACATTTCTATGACAAGCACACATTCCCTTTAATTTAAATTTGACTTTTAACCCTTGGAATGCTAGAGAGGTCTACCTACAGTGTACATAAAGGTCTTTTGCATGCACACTGTCATTTCATACCTAGAGTTAAAAGCCCCATTTAAATATGGTCCAGTCTGTTTGCCCCAAATTACTAACCTTTGTTGCAGAGCATGAACCAGAATATTATTCCACAATAGAATTTACAAACAAAAAACCCCAAACAGATCCTTGCAATCGCCAACCGTTCAGTTATGAGGTGTCATTTAACCCTTTGAGTGCTTTGCAATGCATTGTGTACCCCTCTGGCAATCAAAGGGTTAATGTGCCTTGAAGCCCAGCAGTTACTACAACTGCCTAACCCCAAATGACTGCAAACAAATATTAACAGGTTCAGAGTACTGTACTTTCAGTTACACATAACAATTGAATGAACAGTCTAAATTATCATTAATTTATAAAGTGCTAGTATATTCCACAGCATCATGTAATTAGAGAATGCATTACAAACACGTGACGAGTAGATAAAAATGGTTTTAAGAGCTTACAATCTAGGAGGAAAAAGGGTACAAATGGTCTCCTAGATCAGCGATTCTAAACCTTTCTAGTGTCGTGACCCTTTGATAAAATTTCCCAAGTTGTGGCGACCCCTAACAGTAAAATTATTTTTGTTGCTCCTTCATCGCTTCAGTAACATGGACTATAAAACATCCCGGTCTCCCGGAAGGGACTGACGGCGCAGGCACGCAGACTGTCTTAACCTAGGGTTGCCACCCAGATGGTATTTTACCGGCAGGCCGGTAAAAATTGGCTTCTGTCCAATGTTAAGTCTATGGAGGGAATGCCATGACTGGTATTTTTTTTTTTTTTAAGAAAAGGTGGCAACTCTACACTAACCTGGCCGTCAGTCTCGGAAAAGTAAGGATTTCTTTATAACGAAAAATATTTGTACAATTACAAGTTTTACAGATTAGAATAGACAAAAAAAAAAAACAATTTTCTGATGGTTTTAGGCAACCCCTGGCAAATCGTGATTCGACCCCTAATGGGGTCGTGACCCGCAGGTTGAGAACCGCTGTCCTAGATTATCTGGAAAAGGACAGGACTGATGGAAAACAAATATGGCTGGAGACCTTGCTAGCGTTCTTCAAGGGCTTGGAGACCAAATTTGAATTAATTAAAAGGGTGTGATGAATTTTTGCGCTGCTCACCCTCTGATCAAGAGTTAATACAACAGTGACATCGAAATCTTTGAAACTAAAAACTTTTTCCACTTCGCAATCTATGTCACTATATTTAACCGTCCGTTGCTCAACTGCATGAAGGCGCATTAGAATATTCTGAAATCCGGCACTGAATAATGGAGAATGTCTGCTGCATTATAAATTATGGCAAGATGTTGAAGAATTAGGTCGCTAGCCAATCTCACTGCAAAACCTTCCTCAGATCGTTCTATATCAGTTCCTTCTGTGTTTAGACATGACAGAGGATCAGGAGAATCTACAGGGGAAATCTGATTAATATTCATCAGTCCCCCATCTTGTAGAAACAATGCAAAAATGATATAGTAGTATGGATTCTATAATGAGAGCAAGCATAAGCTCCAGCATTATACAAATGAGAAAGAAAAAATGATACTCCGTGCTGGAGAAGGCTGCACTAGTTCTTCAGCCATGTGGGGTATAAATTATTTTATATTAAAGGGGCAGTATTATATAAAATGGAAAATGCATGTATCAGTGCTTCTCAATTTGTCTTCGCTCAAAGCACCCCTAATACACAATCTGGCTGTTTCAGGACACCAAAGGGTTAACCCCTGCAATTCCAGATTAACAAAATACCTTCTGTTTGCACTTATCTCATCACGCATAAGCCAGGGGAACAAGTATCGTGCTAGCAAGATAGCTCTTCATTTTAAAGTGAAATTCAGAAGAGGGAGTTGCACGCAGACAGGTTCATATTTCACAATAAAGAAAGCTGACAGATGTGTAATGTAGAAACGCTGGCCATTCAGAGACGGTAATGAAAAAGAATGACAAAGATCACTTGCTTGGGTTAAATACGAGATGATATCCAAGTTTATCAAGGAGGAAGGGCATTGCACTAGTTCATTAAGGGAAGTAGTGAGCAACTTGTGGCCCTCCAGATACTGCTAGAGTACAACCCCCATCATTCCCCACCGGGAAATTAATGATAGGAGTAGTAGTTGGGCAGCAGCTGGGAGACCTTACACGGCCCATTCCGGATTTGGGCTTTGTTCATCAAGCTAACAAGGTGCAATTGTGCAGCAGACCAACTGTATTATTTTGTACATTTAAAAAATTAGTTTAAGATATTTAACTCTTTGAGTGCCAGAGAAGTATTCAACGCATTGCATTGCATACCCCTCAGGCACTGAAAGGATTAAGTTAATTTACCATCAGTTATGAATATCTGCTAGGCATACCAGTGACATACAAACGTTCCACAATGCACTGCATCCTGAATGCCATCCCCAGACAGTACTAGCCGATGTGCTTAAACAGACACACAAAGCTCTCTCTCAAACTTTTGTTGAAATAAACCAAACAACTTACGTATAAATAAGTGCATTTGAAAGATCGAGCATTTTGGGGGTTAAAAGCCCCACTTACATAAATAGGAATTTGAGGAATTCTCATTTAGAAACACATATTTTGACGGCAGAAGAAAAACATCTGGCCCATGCAGTCTACCCATATCCCTATCTGATAAAATACATTTCACTAACTATACCTATGGCACAGTTGACTGGCTTCTTTGCACTTCTTTATTTTCATGACTATCGATATTAATCACTTAACACTCGATGATGTGCCAGGACCATCTCGGCTGTCCAGGCTTTGTTATGGAAGTCTGTGATAGCAGCGCGGTTGCACGTCACACTGTGATCACTTAACACTTCCGTGCATTTAAAAAAAAAAAAAAAAAAGAAGGTGCTCTGGTCGTCCAGAGCACCGCACCCCCTGGACTGTGCAGTCTTTAAGGGGTTAATTTTATACCTATCTATATCTGTAAACAGCGCTATTATATAGCTATATCTTGCCGCTGTCTTTTGTTCTTTTTAATCAAGATGAGTAACCAATGCAACCAGGCGGTGGGGAAAGCAAATCGTATGCTTGGCTGCATAGCTAGAGGTATAACAAGCAGGAAGAGGGAGATTGTGATCCCTCTGTATAGAGCTCTAGTGAGACCACATCTGGAATACTGTGTACAGTTCTGGAGGCCTCATCTGCAAAAGGATATAACTAAAATTGAGCGGGTTCAAAGAAGAGCTACAAAAATGGTGGAAGGTCTAAAGCATAGAACTTATCAAGAACGACTCAGAGATCTAAATATGTATAGTCTGGAGGAAAGAAGAGAAAGGGGGGACATGATTGAAACCTTTAAATATGTTAAAGGACTGAACAAGGTTCAGGAGGGAAGTGTGATTAATAAGAATCTGAATACAAGAACAAGGGGGCACAATCTGAGGCTAGTTGGAGGAAAAATCAAGAAAAACATTAGAAAATATTATTTCACTGAAAGAGTAGTAGAAACTTGGAACAAACTTCCAGCAGAGGTGGTTGATAAATCCACAGTAACACAGTTTAAACATGCCTGGGATAAACATGTATCTATCCTAAGATAACAATAAAGGAATACTAAAGGGCAGACTAGATGGACCAGGTGGTCTTTTTCTGCCGTCAATCTTCTATGTTTCTATGTTTCTAATCAGTTCCACAGAGCCACCTACTGTCCAGAGGGTACATTTTTTTCTTTTACAGAAGGAAATAGAGGGGAATACATGGCATAACACAGAATACAGAGGCGTTTCTACTTCCCCCACAGACCTGTACTCAATGGGTGCAATGGCTCACTGGTTGCGTATACATGAAGGGATGAGAAGCAGTGCGTTGCATACCCCTTTGCCACGTAAAAAGTTAATATTAAAATAAATAAATAAAATATGTTTGAGCTTTAATAACTCCTGAATGAAGCCTCCCACAGCAGTGGGGGAATACATGGCATAACACAGAATACAGAGGCGTTTCTACTTCCCCCACGGACCTGTACTCAATGGGTGCAATGGCTCACTGGTTGCGTATACATGAAGGGATGAGAAGCAGTGCGTTGCATACCCCTTTGCCACGTAAAAAGTTAATATTAAAATAAATAAATAAAATATGTTTGAGCTTTAATAACTCCTGAATGAAGCCTCCCACAGCAGTGGGAGTATCCTGGTTTTACTCAGCAGGAAAAGCATTACAATATACAGACCTTGACTTATATAATACCGGAATGTTCTATCAATTACATAATAAGGTATATTTAGGGGCTCTGAGTTAAAATGTAACCCTTTGAATGCCAGAGGGGTACTAAATACATTGCAAAGCAATGCGTTGTGCACCCCTCTGGCACTCAAAGGGTTAACCCCTTAAGAACAGCGCAGTTCGAGGGTGGGGCACTGTGGAGGACTAGGGCACAATTTGTATTTTTCCACAGAAATGATCTGTGATCACAGAGCGCCGTGCAGTCGCAATGCAATCATCAACTTCCATGACGTACCAGGATTGTCATCGGTCCTTAACGCTGGACAGCTGTGACAGTCCTGGCATGACATTGGTCGATAAGGAGCACTTAAAGGAACACTAACACCTACAAGTCATCTGGTGTTATACACAGTTAAATACCCTGTACGAGATGTTAGCCTCTATAAAAGTGCTCTGTTTGGTCTCTGAGGCCTAAAATCAAGTCTTACACATGCTCAGTTGGCACCCTTTCCTGCCTTATCCTTGGCTCCGTTACAATATCAGTAGTTATAGATGTCTCAGAAGTGATAGCATTTTATTGTCTGTTAATGGCCTCGAGAGAAGATATCAGCATTTCTGAACATAGGAGCAGTTGATACTAATCAATAAATTAACAACATTATCCGTACACAAGCATTTGACAGGATAGTCAGTAGGACAGAAACAATGTGATAAAATTCAGTCAATTACTAGTTAATCACTACTATTTCCAAATCTAAGAATAAAAGCAGTGCAAATCTACAGCCCTATTTGCAAGGGCCAACACCCAACCCCACCTCCTGCAAGAGATAAAGCTCTAAATGGCAGCCTCATTCCTATTGGTCATGCAATTGAGTGTGACATCCCATCAGCCAATACTAATCATCAGCCAAATGAACTGTAGATTGAGGTCTGTAATTTTACTGCAAACACTGAGGCTTCATGTTGTGCATTATCCTTCCTCACTGTTACCCATAGCAGAAAAGAAAACTTTATTATAATAATGCATAAACACAAGAAAAAAAAAACTTGCTAGCATCATGTTCCTCCCTCCCAAGCAATCAGAAGTCCTCATTCTCTTAAAACTGGGATGCAGCACTGAACTCTTCCTCTTTCTGCTCAAAGCGTTGTCTTGCACACCGCTCTAGTCCTTACAGGTTTAACTAGTAAAAGACTGAGCATTAACACATTATTATTATTATTGGTTAAAATGTTAGTTGCCCTTTATGTTTGTGTGCAGAGTGTTGCTGGTCCAATTCACTTACTCGCACACAAAGGTTCCCAAAGGAATGTCTTGTAGTGACCGCACTCCCCAGCCTTTGCTTTTAGTCCGGAACAGCTGTAATCTAACCCTGCAGAAAGACGAGAAGAATACGGTTAATAGGTTAGCTGAGGTGGATGGACATTGCAGTGCAGTAACAGCTGAGGAGCCACACATTCTCTATCCCAGATAAAAGTGAATCCCAGAGACTGCTACATAAAGCAATGCACTGCAGGTTTTGTTTGTTAAGACCTGGATTCCGTTACAGTTTATCAATGGTTTCATCTTCTAATCTCCCCACAGACCGATAACATTAATCACCTGCAATGGAATGTAGGCCAGCCCCTGGCAATTCTAAAACTCTTTAATATCATGGACACAGGAGACTGAATATCATTTTGTTTTTACAATAAATAGTAAAATTGCTTGACAGAGATATTGAGGAAATCAAACACTGATGACAAAACATTTATATTCGTTTGAGCTGGGTCTTTAACCCGTTGAATGCTAAAGAGGTTGGAGATCTCGCTAGCATTCAACGGGTTAAAACACCTGTTTAATTTCATGGGAATGTGGAGAGAGTTTATTAATTCCCTTTTGTGCAACTGGTTTGCTCCAGAGGTAAGCCATCATTGCAGAACACTCTTGCCTTTAACACCTTAAGGACTAGGCGCGGTCAGAACTTAAGAACCACAGAGCTTGTATTTTTTGGTTTCTGGAAATCAGAGGTCCCCAAATGGCGTGCAGCTGCTCGCACAGCCCTGAATTCCAGAATTCACTGAGAGGGTAGTAGATAAGTGGAATAGCCTACCAGCAGAAGTGGTAGATGTCAATACAGTGACAAAATTTAAGCATGCATGGGATAGGCATAAGGCGGTCCTTAACATAAGAAAAGACCAAGGACCAAAAAAGGTTTGAGGTTGTGTGTTTTTTTACACAGTAGGAAATTGGGCAGACTAGATGGGCCGAATGGTTCTTATCTGCCGTCAAATTCTATGTTTCTATGTAATGTACATATACGTCACGGGTCCTTTACACGTGTTCACCCCATGACGTACATGTATGTCCTTAGTATTTAAGGGGTTAAATGATTAAGGCCCTATTTAAATCAAGGGGTGTTTTAATTTATCCCCTACAGTGCAAACTGGTTTGCCCCGGAACTGCTCCATTTTTTTTTCTATACACACATAGCTCATTCTGCGACTTACTTCAACCCGTTCTGTACCACGCGGTTGCGACAATCCCGCCAGCAGGAGCAGGCGTGATTACATTCAAAGATCAGAGGGGGTTCCACCATGTTGAACTCTGGTAACAGTCTTCCCTCCTAAAGGAGAGAAGTCATTTGGATTAGGAATGTGGTTGGGTTAATATGTGTAATCTCATTTAAAATGTGCACCATGTTAATTTGCAAAGAGAAATAATATTCACTAACGACAAACTAAGGCTTGGCCGACATTGGTTACACCACCCCTGGCGAGCTCAGAGGCTCAATCTGGACCTTCATGCAAATTCTACTAAATAATAAAGACCTGAATTCTTACCTGACCTTTAACAATAAAGAAGTCATTTAATGTTTCATATGTACAGTATATTTAACCCCTTAACGACCGGGGAATCCGGAACTGGAAGTGACTTGACGACCACGGAGCAATTTTTTTTTATTGCTCCGTTGGGTTCCGGACTCCCCGAACGGCGTGCAGCCGCGGGGGGAGCCCGGAACTCGATGACGGTCATAGTACGTCATCGGTCGTTAAGTCAAATCGACCCTTGACGTACTATGACCGTCAAGGGTCGTTAAGGGGTTAAACAGCAAACAATAAGGAATCTTGGCAACAAATAGTTGATTGTGAAAACACTTCAAAATCATGAGAACGTTACCCATTTTTATTTCAAACAACAGTTTTTGAGAGCCTACATATAGCTTTATATTTTATGAAAATGTGCTAGTACTGGCTGACAGTTGGGATGGAGGGCAGCGTGGAATCTTAGTGCCTGGCTGACAACAAGTGGCAGATGGGATGGAGAGCAGTGTGAAATGTTAGTATTGGGCTGGCATGCCAGCCAGTACAGTCTAATCTGCATAAACGGGAAATAAATTTAACTATCTCAAACAAAAAATGGCTAACAAATATTGGTGATTTTGAAAGTTCTTTCAAAATCACCTATTTGTTATTAAGTGTCAGTTCCACTTTAACCCATGGAGTATTAGAGTGATGTCCCACGCATTGCTTCACAATCCATGGAGCATCCCTTCAGTCCTGAAAGGGTTAAGGTAGCTAGCATATTAGCCTACTTCAGTAGTGCATACAATAGGTGGTATAATCCCTTATTTTGTGCATGCTTGTCTTTCATGTGATTACATTATATAGTAGTAGGATGTGGCCCTCCATTCACTGTTCTCGTCTTAGCGATGTCCTCGAGTAAAAAAGTTTTGAAGTCCCTAGACTTAAAGCTTCGAGTGGCAGACAGCTATCCAAGTGGCAGACAGCTATCCAAGTGGCAGACAGCTATCCAAGTGGCAGACAGCTATCCCCAATGCACTGCTTCTCAAAGTACTGGACAGCTCTTCAGCATGCAGAGTGTTAGTGTGTAACAATTACATATGCAGTTCAATTATACTTAGCACCAGTACTGTGACAGTAGAACACACTTACCTTGTCATACCAGCACCTCATGCTAAGCTGACTACACATACAGTTACTAGATGAACAGTCATCGATGCACACGCAGTACTGGAATGTAAGAGGGGGGAAAAAACATCAACTCGTATCTCACAGCAACTATAAATATATACACCTGACTGCTGTATGATGGACTCATGCCTACTTAAGTGCTTCTGTTACACACAGTAATTATATAGATATCTCCGACTGCTGTGTGATGGACTCCTACCTAGGTAAATGCTTCTGTTACACACAGTAATTATGTAGATACAGCTGACTGCTGTATGATGGACTCCTGCCTAGGTAAGTGCTTCTGTTACACACAGTAATTATATAGATACACCTGACTGCTGTGTGATGGACTCCTGCCTAGGTAAGTGCTTCTGTTACACACAGTAATTATATAGATACACCTGACTGCTGTATGATGGACACCTACCTAGGTAAGTGCTTCTGTTACACACAGTAATTATATAGATACACCTGACTGCTGTGTGATGGACTCCTGCCTAGGTAAGTGCTTCTGTTACACACAGTAATTATATAGATACACCTGACTGCTGTATGATGGACTCCTACCTAGGTAAGTCCTTCTGTTACACACAGTAGTTATACAGATACACCTGACTGCTGTATGATGGACTCCTACCTAGGTAAGTGCTTCTGTTACACACAGTAATTATACAGATACACCTGACTGCTGTATGATGGACTTCTATCTAGTTAAGTAGTTTCTGGTAAACACAGTAATTTAATATACCTGACTATTGTATGATATAAAAGGATAGTGATACAATGTAGAAAAACATAATTCTAGTCTATTAAATCCAGTATACGCAGCATTCAGTGCTGCAGGGTTAGTGTTACCTTGTATCACTGTGGTCGAAACATTGTGGAAGCAGAGATCCAGGAAGCTTAGCGTATAGGCCATTAGATGTTACATATTATGCATTTGCAAAGTATGTAAAGCCAAAATACTATTGCTTTAAGCACAACAAAAGATATTTTGCAAAGGTCAGCTCGGAGTAAAGATTTACATGGAAATTAATCATATTTATTATTAGGTAGTTGTGGGTTTATTTAGCAGTCCAATATAAAGCAGGGGGCCGCTGTCCACTGGTTCATTGATGTCTCACCTGAAGGTGTGTGATATTCCTGTCCACGTTCAGCGGGGAAGTCACACAGTTCTGAGAGACATACTTGTAGCTGGAGGGACACGGCTCAGAGTCTTCACCATTGACACACGGGATTGCAATATTCTCATAGCCTCGTGATATGTCCCTGTCATACAGATATGCAATATGATTTGCTTAAAGGAGCAGTATGGGTTTTATGAAAAAATATATGTTACAGCATAACTCCCAGGTTAGGTAAAGTCGCCCTGCAATAATTAGGCAGGTGGCAACTAGCTTCATAATAGTTATATTACCTCTCAAAAGTAGCCGCTTGTAAAGAAATCCTTAATCTTCTGATACCGGAAGCCAGGCATCAGAGCAGACATCTTGTCTGTGCGTCTGCGCTGTCAGTCCTGGTCTCCCTTCAGAAGCACTGCACTGGCCCAAACGGCACCGGAAGGGACTGACGGTGCAGGCGCGCAGACTGCACTAACCTGGCCATCAGTCACGGAAGATTACGGATTACTTTACAGGGCAGTACTTTTGAGAGGTAATATATCTATTATTAACCTAGTCACCACTTGCCTAATTATTGCAGGGCGACTTCACCTAACGTGGTACTTCCGCTTTAAAGGGTTTTTCTGGATAAGTAAAACATCTACCAATGTACTACATCTCAATTTTTTTTTTTTTTTTTTTTTTAAATTATGGAGTATTGGCACCAACTGTGAAGCTTGCCTCTCCCATAGACTGCAATACATAACCTGGACACCAGAGGGCACTGTTCTAGCAGTTTAATCCTTTGAGTGCCAGATGGGTACTCACTGCATTGTGAAGACACTCAAAGGGTTGATATAAAAGAACAGTTTGAGTGATAACAACTATGGAACAAAGCATTTCCCAGCAGTAAGAGAACCACTAATTTACTGAGCAGGAAAAGTCTTGCAGTTTTTTTTGTTTTTTTTTGTTACCCCCCCCCCCCCCATAATACTTTATTACTCCTGTAGGAGCTAACTGGTTCTCTCTGAACCTCAAATTTTGGATCATATGGAGAAGCCAAAAGTAAAAACAATTCTAGGGTAAACCAACTGCACCACAGGGGACAACAACAATCCCCCAAATTCCCACTGATTTAAATGCAAAACATTGGAGTACTCTCTGGGATAAAAGCCTCACATCAAATTAAAGGGATTTTTCTTTGCCCTATGTGGTGCCCTTGGTCAGCTCGATGTGTATAAGGCCATTTATGTTGTTATTGAGTAGCTTTCAATCCTCCATCCCCGACTCAATATCCAACAAAAGATCCCCGATTCCAGGATAAAATTTCTTAAAATAATCTGCTTCACCCAAAGCAAATGAAACAGATTGGCGGTGACAGACATCAAAATACTCAGAAGCAAAATCACCGAACTGACCTGTCCATCATTCTCTCCCTTGGAGCTAGTTTCTCCGGCAAAGACTGGCACTTGGATATAGCTGCCCAGACTGCAGAGTTAGGAGTGGCACACTCTAGTGGTGTCTCCCCTTCTTTATTCTTCAGACCCACCTCTGAGCCATGAGCCAGGAATAGCCTGTATGGAGGCACAAGAGAACCCAAGGTTAGTGCTCACTGTGGGTTATACCTAATGTGCAGTGCAGACACGTCCAATAGAGCTTATCCTATTTACTCCTCAATGTAAACGCTATCAAAGGAAAACTAACAACTCCTTATGACCACCTATCACTTACGTATTTTGACCAGAAAATCCTAAGGGCCCCTATGAATTTTCCTCTTGCTCCTTGGTTCAAGACATCTTCGATCAGTCCCGGATGTCATGTCTATGGAGGTGGACATGACGGTTGCTGGCATTTTTTTCAAACTGAAAAAAGTAGACTTCATGCGCCTTTAAGGATCAGAACTGCGCACAACAAAAAGTAGACTTCATGCACCTTTAAGGATCAGAACTGCGCACAACAAAAAGTAGACTTCATGCACCTTTAAGGATCAGAACTGTGCACAACACGCTGCAGAGCAATGCTCCTTAAAGGGTTAAGATTACATGTGCAACACAGACTTTGAGACCTATGGTCCTGCCAGCAACTGTCATGTCCGCCTACAAAGGGAATGACATCCAGAACGGATTGAAATGATATCTCATGAGCAAAGCCACAAGGACGAAGTTTATATGGGCCATTAGGATTTTCTGACCATAATAAAGTAAAGGGGGTCAATAGACGTTCTTAGTTTTTCCTACAATTAATACTGACTATCATGATATCCAACAGACTACTTGTTTCCTTTAGATCCTGTCTCAGAAAATCGTAATGACCACTTAATCAATTCTCTTTGAACTGGTTCCCGAAATTTAAAGGAGCAGTAAACTTTTTTTTATGAAATCCTGTATGTTATAGAGCTTTTCCTGCTGAGTAAAACAAGGTCACTCCCACCACTGTCAGTTATTTTAGTCACATGATATAACAGTTCAAATTATCAGGAAGTGAATTTACTTTGTTTACTTCCTGATAGCTGTAACTGACAGGAAGTGACTCAGGAGTCTCTCACTTTCTATGGAGAACTGTATGTCACTGACTTTCCTCTCCATTAGAATGTAACAGAAAAACTAATTGGAATTTGACCACTAGAGGGCACTACTAATGTAAAAAAAAAAACCAAAAAAAAAAAAAAAAAAAACCCACAGGTTTACACGGTAATAACTCCGGAAATATGCAGCTCTCAGCAGTGGGAGTACCCATATTTTACTCAACAGGAAACATCCTACAGTATATATTTTTTCATAAAAAAAAAAAAAAGTTTACTGCTCCTTTAATCTTTAATTAGTACTGTATAGCACGTCTATGGAGACAGATATGGACCCCAGACTCCTCCCACTGAAAGCTTCTTAGGAAGCAGATGATGTACGGGAGCCAATGAACATAGAATAATGTCTGCCTTTGTGGACGAGATATCCAAAACTAATTACAGATTAATTCTGGTGAGTAAATCCCTCTACAATGGATTCATAGTGGCCATTAACCCTTTGAGTGCCTGAGAGGTATCCAAAGCAATCTGCCACTCAAAGGGTTAAAATGCTCTGCACAAGTATGTGTTTATTACGAAAAATTTAGTGTTCCCTTAAGTGAGCTAGGCTGCTCAGCTTCCTGAAGGGTCAACGCAATGGCACTCAAAGGGTTAAGACAGTGACACATTAGATTAGTAAAGAGCCCATATTTAGGTCTTTGGTCCAGATAACATTCAGAGAAGCTATATATTTCCCCATGAGAAGAAGAAAAAGCCAACCCTCACTCACATTAAGCACTCGTATCTATTTTCTCGGGCAGCGATGTGGAGCGGAGAATCTCCGTGAATGTTAACAGCTCGCGGGTCACATTTAGAAGCCAAGAGCAGCTCTGCGATCTCAACTGAACCTGCAAAAGCCGCCCAATGCAGACAAATGTTCTCCTCCTGTGACGGGAGAAGAGGAGGGAACGGTGAGGATAATAGGATTTTAGTCTTACCTGTTAAATCCTTTTCACTTAGTCCATACAGGTCACTGGTACTCTGGGAGGCGTAAGTCCCCTTTAATAGGCAGGAACAACTATGCAAATAATTTGCAAGGGGCGGAGCCTCCCCTCTTACTTAAGCCACCTTCTGGCCAGAGCCACTTTAGATTGATTTGAGACCCTAAAACTGACCTCAGGTAAGCAAAAAGAAAGACTCCTGTGAGCATGCCCGAACGGTCTCCCACTTAATGCCACAGGAGAGCCAAGACTGGTCCCTTGACAGGGTGGGAGACCAGTGACCTGTATGGACTAAGTGAAAAGGATTTAACAGGTAAGACTAAAATCCTATTTTCACTGTCGTCCAATACAGGTCACTGGTACTCTGGGATGTACAAACATTGAGCTGATCCAGAGGCGGGAAGTAAGGCAAGGACCAGGCGCAAGGCCCAAGTCACTAGAACTGTTATGACCAGTTGAAAACATAGCCCAAACTGTAAGTGTCAACGGACACCAACCAAGGGAACAATCCCTGAACTAACACAGCACACGGAACTAGAGCCAACCGGGCTCAACAGTAAAGAAGCACTAAGGATCACAGAGCGGAAGACCTACACAGGCAAGACTGCCTCCAGGACCTTCCTTCCAAAACTGGCATCAGCCGACGCCAGTACATCAACTCGGTAGTGCTTTGAAAAAGTGTGCACAGAGGACCAAGTGGCCGCTCTGCACAGTTGATCAGCAGAAGCTTGATTCTTGTAGGCCCAAGAGGCCCCAATAGATCTGGTGGAATGGGCAGTCACCCGGAAGGGAACATGCTTATTCCTCAACTTATAGGCTTCACGGATGGTAGCCTTAATCCAAGAGGCAATGGTAACTTTGGAAGCCGGTCTCCCTGCCCTAGGCCCCTCAGGAATGACGAATAGAGCGTCAGACTTCCTGATAGACTCGGTGCGATGAACATAAAACTTGAGGCAACGCACCACATCCAACAAATGGAGATCTCTTTCCTTGTCAGATGAAGGATTAGGGCAGAAAGAGGGAACCACAATCTCCTGATTGATGTGAAACTCGGACACAACCTTGGGTAAGAATTCCTTGGTAGTGCGAAGCACAGCCTTAACCTTATGGAACACCAGGTAAGGAGGTTTACAAGACAAGGCCTGTAACTCAGCTACCCGGCGCACTGACACAACAGCCAAGAGGAAGGCCATCTTCCAAGTCACAAGACGTAATGGAATGGAAGCCAAGGATTCAAACGGTGGTCGCTGTAGAACTCCCAGCACCAAATTGAGATCCCACTGGGGAGCAGGACTCTTAAAGGCAGGTCGAACATGAGTCACACCTTGGAAGAAGACTTTCACATCAGGAAGGACAGCAATCCGTTCCTGGAAAAACACAGACAAGGCAGAAGTCTGAACTTTGAGGGAACTCAGACTGAGCCCCTTATCCACACCGTCCTGCAAGAAGGCCAGGACAGTGGGAAGATGGAAGTCAAGTGACAACTTCTTGTCAGAACACCATGTCACGAAAGTCGACCATATGCGATGATAGATCTTGGAAGACACAGGCTTACGAGCACTGAGCATCGTCGATACCACAGAAGGAGAAAAGCCTTTCTTTGCTAGAATCGAGGATTCAACCGCCATGCCATCAAATGGAGAGAGTGAACATCCTCTTTCCACAGATACCCCTGAAGAAGCAGGTCCGGACGGGCTGGAAGTGGGATCGGATCCTTCACTGACATGGCCAACAACTCCGGAAACCAGGACTGGCGAGGCCAGTTTGGAGCAATCAGTATGACAGGACAACGTTCTCTCTTCAACTTCTGGATAACTCTGACCAATAGAGGAAGAGGAGGGAAGATGTAAGCCAGGGGGAAGTCCCAAGGAATCGACAGGGCATCCACTGCTAGAGCAAGGGAGTCCCTCAACCGGGAGCAAAACACCGGAACCTTCCTGTTGTGTCTGGAAGCCATCAGATCCACCACAGGCATCCCCCACCGTTGAGTGAGCATGTGAAACACCTCTGGGTGAAGAGCCCATTCTCCGCTGTCGACGGTGTGACGACTGAGGAAGTCTGCCATGACGTTGTCCACGCCTGGAATATGAACTGCAGAGATGACAGGCACGTGATCTTCTGCCCAAGACAAAATATCCTTGACCTCCCACCAGGCGGAACCGCTTCTTGTGCCGCCTTGCCTGTTGATGTAAGCCACCGCCGTGGCGTTGTCGGACTCCACTCTGATCGGAAGACCGGTCAATTGAGACTCCCAGTGCCTCAGGGCCAGCCGGACAGCTCGAAGTTCCAGAACATTGATGGAGAGCATGGATTCCTCCAGACCCCATTTCCCCTGAGCACTGAAGCGACCCCAGACTGCACCCCAGCCCCGAAGGCTGGCATCCGTAGTGACTGTGGTCCAAGGAGGAACTAGAAAGGATCTCCCTTTCAGGAGATGAGAGAGATCTAACCACCAGTGCAGACTCGACTCGACATGAGGAGGAAGAGAAACAGACAGATGTTGATGATCTGGATGATTCTTGCACGTCTGGATCACAAATCTCTGAAGATCCCTGGAGTGGGCCATGGCAAATGGCACTGCTTCGATTGTGGAAATGAACTTCCCCACTAAGGACGACAACTTCGGTACTGGAATCACGTCCATGTCCAGAATTCCAGCCACTCTGACAGCTATCTGGTGAGCCACGTCCTCTGGAAGAAACACCATGCATTGGCGAGTGTCGAACAGGAGACCCAGGAACAGAAGCCTCTGAGATGGAATCAAGTCCGACTTGTCCAGATTCAGGATCCAGCCATGACGGTTCAGGGTGTGCATGCACATCTGTAATTGCTGAAGGAGAAGCTCCGCTGAGGAGGCCTTCAGTAGGAGATCGTCCATGTAGGGGGTCACTCTGATCCCATCCTGATGGAGCACCGCTATCAAGGAGCCCAACACCCTCTGGAAGACCTGAGGGGCTGAAGTCAGCCCAAAGGGGAGCGCTGCAAACTGAAAGTGTCCCCTGTGGCAGGCAATCCTGAGATACCGCCTGCTCTCTGGATGAATAGGGATGTGAAGATAAGCATCCTGAAGGTCCAGGGAGGCAAGAAACTCCCCTGGAGACATTGCTGCAATCACAGAGCGCAGGGACTCCTGGCGGAAGTGGGAAGTCACCACATAGGCATTGAGATCTTTGAGATCCAAAATGGGACGGGCTCCTCCGTCCTTTTTGGCTACCACAAACAGGTTGGAATAAAATCCTGAACCTGTGTCCCCTTGAGGAACCGCCTCCAGGACCTCTTTGTCCAAGAGATCCTGAATAGCGTCGTCGAACAGACGCCTTTTTGTGGGTTCCTGAGAAGGACGAGTAAAATGGAACCGAAAAGGAGTAAGGGAAGAGAAAGGGATCCTGTATCCCTCTGACACCACCTGAAGAACCCATGGGTTCGCCACGGACTCCTCCCAAGTCCGGCGAAAGATGCGGAGACGACCGCCTACAGCCGGATGCGGACCCGGGTTCGGCGAGTCATGCCGAAGCAGTCTTGGAGGTCTTGGCCTTGGAGGCATCTTTGGGCTTCCAGGACTGTCTGGGCTTGGAGGAGGAGCGCGTAGTGGGAGGACCCGTTTGGGCCGAGGAGCGTGTCTCAGTCTGAAAGGAACGAAAGGACAGATTGCGTTTGGCTGGAAACTTTTTCTTAAAGACTGAGGGTAGAAGAGTACTTTTACCGCCAGTAGCCTCACTGATCATTTCTTTGAGTTCAGACCCAAAAAGCAAATTCCCCTGAAAGGGCAAGGAAAGCAAGGCTTTCTTAGAGGCTGTATCAGCAGACCAAATTTTCAGCCAAAGAGCGCGTCTAGCCACCACAGAAGAAGTGGAGGCCCTCGCCATCATGCGCACAGCATCAAAAGCAGCGTCAGCAACATAGTTCTGAGCTTCAGTGATATTAGCAAGAAGCTGCAACTGTTCAGATACCGGCGCATCCTGGCGAACCGCTTCAGTCAGTCGTTCAGTCCAGGCCGCAATAGCTCTATTAACCCATGCCACAGCAAAAGTGGGGCGCATGGCTGTGCCAATGGAGGCAAAAATAGACTTAAGAGAGAGCTCTAGTTTCTTATCCGTCCAGTCCTGCAAGGCAGAGGCATCTGAGACAGCCAAAGCAGTAGATTTGGATAGTCTAGACACAGGAGCATCCACTTTGGGAGGATGAACCCATTTTGCCAGCTCCGCCTCAGGAAAAGGGTAAAGTTTAGCAAACTTTTTGGAGACAGAGGAAGATCTATCAGGATTCTTCCATGCCTCAGAGACCAGACGGGCAAGAGTAGGGTTAGTTGGAAAACAAACAACTGGTTTAGATGGCTTTTTCTGAAAAACATCAGTAGGATCATAAGTGGATTCCTGAGTCAGAGGAAGGTTGAGCGTATTCAGAACCGCTCTGATCAGACCCTCAGCCGAAACTTCAGGGTCACACTCATAGGGGTCCCCAATGGACCTGTTAGATTCAATAACAGTACGTTCCTCAGCATCAGAATCCTGTAATAGTTCTTCTTCAGAAGAATCAGTGATATCAGGAGCTCCCTGTGGCTTAGGCAGGGAGGTCCTGATAGTAGAGGGGGTCTGCCAGACCTGGAGAGCCCCCTGTATCTGAGAGGGAAAGAGTTGAAGCGTGGATCTGAGATCCCTAGTGGCAGCTTTAAACTCCCTCACCCAAGATGGCTCAATAGCGTGGCTGGGAAGCCCAGGGTTGCTATCTTGACCAGTACAATTAGGGCATAGATCCCCCACATTATCGCCATCCAGCCCAATGTGGCAAGAGGAGCAAAACGCCATGGGGGTAGCAGACCCCCCATCCTCCTTAGACTTGGGTCTAGCCCCTAGCTCCAGTGAAGTAGACATGCTCACAGCGTCAATATACCCCACTAATAACACTATCACCCAGAAAAAGTGTTAAAGATTAAAGTTTCACCCCAGAAATGTTCTAAAAACGGACTTATCTGGCCAGCGAAGGGTTAATCTGTTGAGGAGAGAGAAGGCTCGGTCCCTGCGTAGTGTACTCGCCTAGGAAAAGTACCACAAAATGGCGGCCGTCAAGACAGCCAATCAGAAACGAGCGCGAACCAAGCGCTCATGGGAAATGTAGTTTTCCTGTCCAAGTACCCCAAACATTGCCCGAAGCCCCCCTGAACACCCCACATGTGTAAAACACATTCCGGATGATAGATCAGGAGCCTAGAAGTAAAATGAGCCCTCTCTGAAGTTGCTGTGACAAGCGGTTCCAGAGATATGTCCCATACTGTGAATTCCCATAGAGAGTAAAGGAGCCCTTGCGTCTGAGCGGGAAAAAGCCGCGCTTAAAGGCGCGGAACACCATTTTTAATAAAGTTTAGTAAAACATTAAAAAGTGCCCAAACAAGCATGAAACACATGAGAAACATAAATAAATGAATACCCAATGCTCCAAAACTCAGAGAATAACACAGAAATTGCATAAACAGTGATAATGCAATAAAAACACCCTATGAGTGCTGGAGTGTATTAAAACTCCCAAATACAAGCCCATCAAAGGGACACTGTGGGGACAAGTGGACCTTCAGCACTCAATGGGTGACTCACCTTCCTTGCTGGACTTCTGTCTTCAGGTGACCATGATAAGGAGGGAAAGAACCAGAGGTAAATTCCCCAATAGGGGAGCTGCTTAACACAAGCTGTCCCCTCTTCAGGGCATAAGGTCCACAGAAAATCCCTGGAAGCTGCACCAGCCACTTTAAAGAGGGCAATTCACAGCCATGGTCACCCTCCTAATGGTGGTATTCCATATTTGAATACAAAATAATAAAATACTAAGATTGCATAGATGTTCTCTACCTGGTGTGCAAGCACACCAGGAACAAATCAATCTAAAGTGGCTCTGGCCAGAAGGTGGCTTAAGTAAGAGGGGAGGCTCCGCCCCTTGCAAATTATTTGCATAGTTGTTCCTGCCTAGTAAAGGGGACTTACGCCTCCCAGAGTACCAGTGACCTGTATTGGACGACAGTGAAATAGGAATTTCACCATCATCCCTGATGGAATCCTTCACATTATAGTATCAAGCATAGGTAACCTAAGACACTCCAGCTGTTTGGGAATGCAACTCCCATCATCCCTAACAAGCCATACGCTGGTTGGGGAACAATGGAATATTGAAGTCCCCAATAGCTGGAGTGCCAAAAGTCACCTATCCCTGATTTTTACAAATATGGTCAGGAGGTTTGAAACGTCAGTATCTGACTACATCATTCTTGGTGCACTACAGTAAATGCAGTTGGTCGTGTGAGGAGAACCTGAAAATTTGCATACAGAGTAAAAAAACATTAACAAGTTAATAAAGGTTAAGAATTCAAGACACAGGGCTTCAATTCAGAGCACATCTTTAACCCCTCGTATGCTTGAGAGTTCTTCAACCACTATCATCAAATGCGTTAAAAGCCCGACCACATTATTACTAACTGCAAAGGGGGAGATTTTATAACAAAACCTCTCTCCAGACCTCAGCACCATTCTTGCTGACAAGTATCTCTATTACCCTTTGAGTGCCAGAGGGGCATGCAACGCATTGCAAAGTTATGCGTTGCGTAACCCTCTGGCACTCAAAGGGTTCATTTCGATTTTGACCCTTTTGAATGCTAGAGGGGTCTCCATCGCATTGCAATGCAATGCGTTTTAGACCCCTCTGGCATTCAAGGGGTTAAAAGTCTCATTTAAAACAATGGTAATTATATACCTCCTATAGTACAGTTGATTTGCCCAAGAACTAATCCACTCTTCTCTTTGAGCATACCCCTCAAAGGGTTAATAACAATTATTTGTGAATTTGGGCAATTTTAATTGTATCCCTATAGTGGAGTAAACTTCTCTACATTCAACCCTTGTGCACATGATCCTTCCAGAGCGGAGATCAATGCTCCGGCACTGAAAGGATTGAACATGCTTTCCCTTAGTGTGATGCTTCCCCCTTTAAAGGAGCAATAAACTTTTTTTTATGAAAAAAAAAAAATATATTGTAGGGATTTTCCTATTGAGTATAATAAGGGTACTCCCACTGCCGAGAGAGTTATATTTCCAGAGTTATTACAGTGTAAACCCATGTTTTGTTTTTGTTTTTTTTTTTACATTAGCAGTGCCTCTAGTGGTCAAATTCTAATTAGTTTTCTTGTTACATTCTAATGGAGAGGAAAGTCAGAGACATACAGTTCTCCATAGAATGTGATAGAAACTGCCTGTCACTTCCTGTCAGTTAGAACCATCAGGAAGAAAACACAGTAAATTCACTTCCTGATTATTTAAACTGCTATAAATACTGAATAAAACATCTGACAGCGATGGAAGTGACCTTGATTTATTCAGCAGGAAATGCTGTATAAAATATGTGTTTTCATAAAAAAAAGTTTACTGCTCCTTTAAGACAACTCCGGAAGTGCAGAGATCTATATGGAAGTAAAAGACAGAATCCCACTGACTCACATTGTCCCGAATGTTGATGTCGGCCCCGTTGGAATGTAACAGTTTAACTAGCTCCACGTGCTTGTATTCTGTAGCCCAAATCATCGGGGTCCAACCTCCATCATCCTTAGAAAGAGATGCAGGACAGGTTAGAGAGGAGCGCAGTCTAATAAGAGAACGTGAGAATGCCATTTCTAGTGAGCGTCAGGCACGTCTACAGAGTTGAGCAAGTCTGGGAAATCCAACTACATTATAAATGGAGAAAAATACAAAATCCCCAAATTCATGTGGAGATTTTTATTTGCTCCTACAGTGTAGCTGGTGTACCTCAAAATTACTACACTTTTTAAAAGGATAGTAATGTTTCATAATAAAAGCAGCTCTAATTAATTATCATAGTATTTGGACTTTGGAGAGTGTTATTTCAATTCTGTCAGAGTTGTAGTTCAAGAGTAATTCAATGACAAAGCATCCCCCTCCCGTCCCTTTTACTGATGTAACACTGCTCAGCCAGATCAGAAGGGAGGTGCCCACGTAGATTGCAGAGAGGGACAATCTTCAATTAACATAAGGGAAAAACCTGAAAAACTTGTCAATGGGGGCAGGGCTTTCATTGTTCTCATAGAAAGAAGACTGTCCCCTTCTGTTATCTGTCTGGTCTTACAGCCAGATTCCACATCTGAGAAGAGATGGCTTACACTAGGGTAAAAGGCGCGGGAGGGTAAACTTTGCTTGTGAATATCTCTCAAACCATAAAGGTTTGAGAGATAAGACTTATATCGTTCTTCATGTTTTTTTAATGCCTACAAAATAAAATAAAGATAAAACAAAGTATTACTATCCCTTTAATTCATTAAGGCCTGCGTTTCTGAAGGTAGGTACTGACCACCGTTGTCCAGGTTTTGGCAAGCACACCCAAAGGACAAAATGCTTTTAAATGGCTTTGGAAAAACAAGTTTTGCTGAAAATGGCAATAAACAAAAAAAAAAAAAAAGCCGGGGAGCTGGGGCGCATCCACATCCACTCGGTATAAATCTCCATGCTGCCGAATATTGCCTGCATATAATCCCTGAATTAAAACGGACACTTTAATCACATAATATGGACATAGAATGCTAAACTTATCACCACAGAAAATGTACCCCAATAAAGACAAGGCCTAACCTTACAGAGATAGTACTGTTTGAAAATAAATACCCCGTTGATTATTCTTCATAGTTTTTTTGGTCATGTACAGTGCTATTACAATAATGTCGATATGTAGTTCAAGAGTAAATAAATTATAAATTATAAATTCTTGTTGTGAGCATAAGGAAAACCCTGCCGCACTTGATGAAGGAGTGGAGATTTTTCCTTATGTTCACTGAAGATTGTCCCCCGCTGCACTCCATACAGACTGACTTGGAAAGCAGTGTTACATAGGTAAAAACGATGAAGAATAATCGACAGGGCATGTCTTTTCAATCATCGCTTTGTTCTGTATAGAGGAGAGGAATTCTCTCACTAGCAATGTGTGTCTGAACGATAAATCAACCTTGCCTCTAGGTTGGTGTGCTTGAACAAAGAGATGCTCATCGCTGTTCAGTACTTGAAATATGCAAGTATTTGGACAGTGACACGTTTTGTTTTTTTGGCTCTGTATTCCAGCACATTAAATCTGCAATGAAATGACAACTAAGAGGGTAAAGTGCAGATGGTCAGCTTTAAAGGGATAGTAATACTTTATTACTACTATCCCCCATATTGTAGATATTTGCAAAAATAATTTAATAGCCCCCAGGTTCATCTCTCAGACCTTTATGGTTTGAGAGATAACCGAAGGCAAAGTTCCCCCTCCCTCCCCTGAAGTTAGCGTTGTACTGACTGCAGGGGAAGTCTGTCGTACAACAGGCATGCGGCTCTGCAGCTGAGCTGAGATCCCGTTAGTGACAAAGAATTATTTCACTGAAACAGTCTTCTACATGTGCTTGGTTTGGGCTTGGTTTGCAAGCACATGTAGAAGACGGTTTCAGTGAAATAATTATTTTTCACTAACGGGATCGCGGCTCTGCTGCAGGGCCACCTGATGAAAGTCAGACCAGATATCCCTGCAGTCAGTACAACGCTGACTTCAGGGAAGGGGGAGGGAGGGGGGAACTTTGCCTTCGGTTATCACTCAAACCATAAAGGTTTGAGAGATGAACCTGGGGGCTATTAAATTATTTTGCAAATATCTATAACATGGGGGAGAGTAATAATAAAGTATTACTATCCCTTTAATTCAAGGGTATTAACATGCATGAACTTTAAACTGTGTAGGTATTACAGCCCTCTTTATACATAGTCTCTGCATTTTTGGAGACCTAAAGTAATTGGACAAATAACCTTAAGCAAAGTTGTCATATTTAGTACTTGTGACACAAACATCACCAGACACTGGTTATCTTCTGTAGTGATGCTTTGTGAGGGCTGTACTGCAGCCACCTTCAATTCCGGCTTGTTTTTCACCATATTTCCCTTCAGTTTTGTCTTCAGCAAGTAAAATCCATGCTTGATTGGATTCAGGCTGGGCTATTGACTTTGCCAGCCAAAAACTTTCTGCTTTTGGGCCCTGAAAAAACTCTTTGGCTTCTTTAGTACTATGTTTGAGGTCATTGTCCCCCCACAAGGTGAAGTGCCTTCCAATGAGATTTGAGACATTTGGTTGGATCTGAGTAAAGAACATGTTTCTGTACACTTCAGAATCCATCTTGCTGCTGCCGTCAGCAGTCGCATCATCAAAAAAGATAAATGAGACAGTTCCAGTTCCACACAAGCCCAAGCCATAACAGTATCTCTCATGTTTCACAGATGAGTTGGTACGCTTTAGATCATGTGCATTTCCTTTCCTCTATCCATCACTCTGGTACAGATTAATCATCTCCTCATCTGTCCATAAGACTTTGTTCCAGAACCCTACATGTTTTTAAAGAGATAGTATTGTTTCATTATTAAAATAAAATTGTTTTCTTCATACTTTTTATAATGATGTGTATCAGTCAAAATTATTAAACTCTGCTGTTTAACATTTATACTCAAAGTTCTCCCACCCATTTTACTTACCTCAGTAGCTTCCCCTCAGATCTAGAATCTGGTCCCGGGACTAGACGGATTGCAGCAAGGGACAATCTTCCCTCTTTCAGTATAAGGAAAAGCCTGCCCCATTGACCTGGGAGAGCACGTTTTTCCTTACGCCAGTAGAAGATTGTCCCTCGTCACGTTCTGTCCGGACCGGCTTGCTGAGGCTGCTGAGGACTTTATCCTATTACATAAAGTGGAAGAATGCGTCGCTCACTGTAAGCCGTAGCCGCACATGTGCAGTCGAAAGTCTCTACTGTGTATGTGTGGTTTCGCACGCAGGGAGCTTCTCTGTGAGGCGTCTGGAGTTCCCTGCTAAGGATTAGCGCGTTCGGTGAGTCTCTACTGCGCATGACTGCAGTCATGCTCAGCAGAGACTCACCGAACGTGCTGCCCCGCTCCAGACGGCTCACGTCCTGTCTCTGCTCCCGACTCTGGGGCAGCAGCCAGGGCAGCTTGGTGCACTTTAGCCCGTGTATACGGGCTTTCATACTAGTTAGAGTATAAATGTAAAATGGCAAAGATTATAATGTTTTACTGATACACATCATCATAAAAAGCACGAAGAAGAATCGATTTTACTTTAATGATGAAACAATACTATCTCTTCAAGTCATTTTTAACTAATTGTTACCTGACCTCTCTATTCTTGAGGTTTGCCAGTGGTTTCCATCTTGTGGCAAACCCTCTGCGGTTATGCAGATGTAGCCTTCGCCCTACAGAGTGTTCTTGAGTTGTTCAACAGTTGAAAATGTGTTTTTCTTCACAATTGCAAGAATTCTTCTGCCATCCACTACAGATATCTTCTGTGGTCTACAAGGACGTTTGCGATTGCTGAGCTCCCCTTTGTATTCTTGCTACTTAAGAAAGTATCACACAGTTTATTTTGACAAACCTAATGTTTTAGCTGTCTCTGGTCCATTTATTCTGATTTTTCAGCCTAATGATGAGCTGCTTCACCTGCATGGAAACTTCTTTGCTTCTCATACTGAGAGACAACAGCAACAGACTCCAGATGCAAATTCCACACCTAGAATCACCTTGAGATGTTTTGTTAGCAATCTTGCGCGTGAACTAAAGACGTAACAATGCACACCTGGCCAGGAAACAGCTGAACAGTCAACTGCGCAATTACTTTTGGGGAGAAATGTAAGAAACTAGTGTCATTGCTATTTACAGTGTATTTTTTTTAACATATTTTTATTGAGAATGTTTCTATTTACAGTGTACTTCTGATGGCAAAATGATTAGCACCAAAATGTTACTTAACTGTGCATGTACTTTCTCAGTTAGTGAATGTTTGCTCATTTGTTAGCGAATGCATTTCAAAAATTGGCTGTGGCTAAAATGTCCTCCATTTTGTTACAGAATTAGCAATTGCTTCTAATCTAGCAAATCAATCAGCACACATTTTCATAAGTGTGGCTTACTGTGCTGTAAACTGGAAGCATGTGCTAACCTTGCCGTTAATTTACGAGCATTCACTAACTTTGTTGTTAATTTAGAAGTGTGTGCTATTCAGTGTCAAGGCAATAATACGTTTGCTCAAAACGTGAGCAATTGCAAACAGTACATACATTTATGGCTTTTATAAAATAGTGAATTCTCCACTTTCTTGCCTTCCGCACTTGGTCCCCTAAAATGGAGGGACTATGTATAAAGAGGGCTGTAATTCCTACACTGTCCATGGTTTATGCATGTAAATAGCCTCAAATTAAGGCTGACAGTTTGCACTTTATCCTCTTACTCATGGTTTAATTTCAAATCCAGTGTGCTGGAGTACAGAGTCAAAACAACCACATTTGTATCAAGATAGTTTCCCTTTCAAGGGATATAGTAACGTTTCACAAAAACAGCAGCTCCAATTAATCTTCATAGTATTTGGGCCATAGAAAGTGTTATTTCAATACGGTCAGAGCTGTAGTTCAAGAGTAATTAAATGATAAAGTTTACCCTCCAGCCCATTTTATCTAGTGTAAGCCCCCTCCCCTCAGATGTGGAATCTGGTCTTGAGACCAGACAATCTTCTTACTGTGAGAACAATGAAAGCCCTGCCCCCATTGACAGGTTTTTCAGGGTTTTCCCTTATGTCAATTGAAGATTGTCCCTCTCTGCAATCCACCTGGACACCACCCTGCTGCTCTGAGGTGAGCAATGTTACATCAGTAAAAGGGGCAGGAGGGGGATACTTTATCTTTTAATTACTCTTGAACTGCAACTGACAGTACTGAAATAACATTCTCCATGGCCCAAATACTATGAAGATAAATTGGAGCTGCTTTTATTACAAAATATTACAATCTCTTTAAGCCAAATGATCCAGCACATTACATTATTCAGCAGTTTTGGGGAAGCAATTTCTATTTGCACTTCCGCTCTAGGAAGTTGCACTCAACTGTATAAGTCACAGCAGGAAGTGGCGAGTGAGAAGGAAAATGACTTCCCTAATCTGCAGAGTTGTTTATTTTATGTATAGGTATTTTCAGTGCTATAGTTTTCCTACCTGACAGTTGACATTAATGCGTTCGTTGGAGATTAGATATTTCACTATCTCATAGTGTCCCTTCTTGGCGGCCAAATGTAAACAGGTGGAGCCCTCGGAATCCTGAGAACAAACACAGAACATCAGCGTTTGAAGACAACGTAAGAAGGAACCGCTCTGGAACATACCAACTGTACTGCCCCATAGGGGAGACATTACAATTACCACTGACTTAAATGCGGTTTTTAAACACTTGAATGCTAGAAAGGTCTCCAACGCATTGCTTTAAGTCAATGGGAATTTCTGGAATTATAGTTTCTCCCCTGTGGTGCAGTTGGTTTGATCCAGAATTGCATATATTTAGTTTACTGAAAACAGTCCAAAGTAAGGAAATGTATAGGAAAAACAAAATGCCCCATAGGGCTCAAATAAAAAAAATCTCCAAATTCTCAATGATTTAAAAGAAGGTTAAACCCTTAAAGCGGAACTACCATGTCACAAAATGTTTAGCTTAACTAAGTCCCCTTCTGGCGAATAGCTGCTTAGTAGCGTTAGTCGCCAGAATTATTACCCGATTTAATAGATATATGCTTTATTCCCCAGCTGTCAGTAGCACGGAGCGCGGACATCTTGCCAGAATGACGTCCACATGCCTGCTCTGTCAGTCCCAGCTGGGTATAGGAGGTGTTGCTAGGAGCCATTTGGCTCTGGTTGGGACTGACAGCGCAGGCGCGCGGACGTCAATTCTGGCAAGATGTCCATGCTCCATGCTACTGACAGCTGGGGAATAAAGCATATATCTATTAAATCAGGTAATAATTCTGGCGACTACCTAAACATTTTGTGACATGGCAGTCCCGCTATAAATGCTGGTGTGGTCTTTGGTGCACTGAAAAAATACCTGTTGGGAGACCTTTCTACCATTCATGGGATATAAAGTTCCTTTTAAATAGTTAGCCACTATATTTTAGACCCTACAGTGCAGTTGGTCTGCCTCAGAATTGTTCAGATTTATCGTTATACATATGGCTGCTTGATCCATATTCAGGAAGCCCCATTTAAATCAATGAGAATTTTTATTTTAATTGGTTCTCTGTAGCTTCCAGAATACAGCCCTGTGACTTGGAAAAAAACATTAACGAAGAGGGTTTAAAAATAAATAAATAAATAAATAAATTGTATGTCAACAGCATGTCAAGACACCAACAAAGTGCTTTTACCTTGGGGTCCAGCAGAGCCCCTGCCTTGACTAGAAATCGTACAGTTTCCAGGTGATTGTTTTCAGCCGCCTCCATCAGCGGGGTCCTTTGATCCTCTGAGCAGCTGTCTAGGTTGGCACCAGCCTGAAACATCAGGAAACCGATATCATTTAGGTGCCCCTGGGCAATGGCACCTGTAACAACCTACAGACCAGTGTTTCTCAACTCCTGTCCTCAGGACCCACTAACATGCCAGGATTTGATGATTTCCTTGTTAGAGCACAGGTGAGTTAATCAATGTGAATGAACCTCTGATCACCACACCTGTGCTCTAGCAGAGAAATCCATAAGTCCTGGCCTGTTAGTGGGTCCTGAGGGCAGGAGTTGAGAAACACTGCTATAGACCCTCCCTTGGCCACAACCTGCTACTTACATGACCCCACCAAGATTCAAATAACATTGCCTTCTATCATACAAATGGAATAAAAACACACACACAAAAAAAAAAAAAAAACACGATTAACCCCTTAGACAGGTCTTGACTAATTCCAGTTAACAGTTTACCATGACTCCTGAAAATTGCATTGAAGAACACAAATGATCTTGTCCGGCCTTTCTAATACCCACTTGAATAAGCATGTGGCAGATATCCGTGTGTCCCATCTCCGAAGCGGCGTGAAGAGGCGTTTTTCTATTTTGCTGTTCCATTTTGTAGTTGGGGTCAATGCCGTCCACTTAATAAATAAATGATAAAATAAGGTTTTTTTTTTGTTCCTTTTTTTTTTTAAATGCTCTCTGAGTTCCAAAACATTATTTGGTATAAGGCACGTCTTGTGCGCTATCAACAACTCAATCAGAAAGTATACCAATAGCACAGTAAGCAAGAATAAAAAAAAAGTCTCAAACAACGGTTAAGCAGGGCTGGGAGAGGGTCAACCTCCTCCAGATGCCCTTCATCTTATGGCGGGACCTTAACACCAAACGCCTATTGTCCCCCAGTGGAGGAAAGAGAAAGCTCCATGTTAATCAATAGGAATTTTTATTTCTTTACTATGGAGCTGTTGGTATGAATGATAATTACTCATGTTTTGTTTTCTACATAATGCCATGTGTGTCACTAAACTGCTGTCCCTTAGTTCTCAGATCGATTTGAGGGACAATATTGTGTCTGTCAGTATTAGGAAAACCCTGACCCACTTTGATGAAAGGGAGCAGAGTTTTCCTAATGTTGACACAATATTGTCCCTGGTTGCGATCCATCCGGACCGGCTCTCCAATCTGTGGATACTGAGTGACGTAGGAAAAGGGGCAGGAGGGGGAAACTTTAAAATAAAAATACAAGGCAAATACAACGATATGGACATTTACAATGGCAAAGTGCATTATAAAAGAGAATAATGATAATCCTCAATAACTTTATATTGTGACACTACTATCCTGGTAAGTATTACTATCCCTTTAAAGGGATAGTAATACTTGAAAATTACTAATCCCCATATTGTAGCTTTGTTAAAAAGAAACGTATTGCCCCCAGTGTCATCTCTCAAACCCTTATGGTTTGAGAGGTGAAAGAGCTCAAACTTCCCCCCCTCCCTCCCCCCTTCCCTGACTGAACGATGACCGCTGACTGCAGGGGAAGCTGTTGTACAACAGTCTTGTGTGCATCAGGCTCCTCTGCAGCTGAGCCAAGATCACGTTTATAAAAAAGATTTCTTTCACTGAAACAGTCTTCTATGTGTGCTTGGTTTGCAAGCGTAGAAGACCGTTTTATTGAAAGATTTATTTTTTATAAACGCGATCTCGGCAATGCTGGAGAGCCACCTGATGCAAGTAATACCGGATATCCCTGCAGTCAGCGAAGGGGGAGGGAGGGGGAACTTTGAGCGCTATCATCTCTCAAACCATAAGGGTTTGACAGATGACACTGGGGGCAATAAGTTTCTTTCTAACAAAGCTACAATATGGGTATTACTGTCCCTTTAAAGACGAATGGGTTGTGCAGCACAATGCAAAGCAAAGTGTTAGGCATCAATAACTTTATATTGTGACATTACTATCCCTGTAAGTATTATTATCCCTTTAAAGACGGGTGGGTGGTGCAGCACAATGCAAAGCAATGTGTTAGACACCTCTCCAGCACTCAAAGAGTTAAACACATTAAGACCCACTTATTACCAGGGTATATTTCCCCTTTAACATGATAATGCAGAAAAGATTATTTCACGTACGCCGCCTGGTCGGCTCTTGCAATTATTCAAACATTAGGGAAGGAAGAAATACAAAATTGCTCAGCGTATTTCAAATTCTCTTTTATTGGAGGTGCAGCTGCAGTGACCTTATTAGTGAAAGAATTCTGTGGGAATCAGCACATTTTTCTGGGGACTTGCAGGCTTATAAAACACAACATCCAGAAATTAGCATAAAATGTCAGTAGTTGTGGGAATTTCTGCCTTGTTCACCCGAAAGCAGCTGCAAAACATTCATTTCGACTTATTTCAAAGCCATCTCTGATATGATGTGCTATTTAAGCTTTACTTTTAGTGCCATACGCAGAAAGAAAAAAAAAATGGAACAGTTCTGCACCAAACCAATTCACAATAGGATGGGAGGGAATAAAAATTCACATTAAATGGGGATCTTAAAGGGATAGTAATAATTCGTTTTATCTTTATTCTATTTTGTAGGCATTCAAAAATCATGAAGAACGATATAAGTCTTATCTCTCAAACCTTTATGGTTTGAGAGATATTCACAAGCAAAGTTTCCCCTCCCACCCCTTTTACCTAGTGTAAGCCATCTCTTCTCAGATGTGGAATGCAGTCCATAGACTAGACAGATAACAGCAGGGGAAATCTTCTTCCTATGAGAACAATGAAAGCCCTGCCCCCCTTGACAAGTTTTTCAGGTTTTCCCCTTATCTTAAATGAAGATTGTCCCTGTCTGCAGTCTACCTGGGCACCTCCATTCTGATCTGGCTGAGCAGTGTTACATCAGTAAAAGGGGCAGGAGGGGGATACTTTATCATTCAATTACTCCTGAACTACAACTTTTAAATAACACTCTCCAAAGTCCAAATACTATGATGATTAATTAGAGCTGCTTTTATTATGAAACATTACTATCACTTTAAACCCCTGAATGCTGGAAGTCATCAAGGAATTGCTAAGGTGCCGTTGGTCTGCTGCAGAATGTCTCATCCTTTGCTACTGCGTCAGTCTCATCATTTAAAGTTGAACTTTCACCTTAATTCAAGTTTGCATATTTGAAAGCTGCATTAAAAACTGCCTATATGTCATGTTAGCCAAAATGCTAGCAAATGTACTGTAAAGGAGGTAATCACACTTGTTACATACACTAATGTATGCTAGTTACAGTACCTGTGCTGTACTAGTGACATGTTCATATGCTAATGAAGCTGAATGAAATTCCATATGCTAATTATTTATTCATAGTGACTTATCATATGCTAATTAAAAGTTTTAAATATGTTTGATATGCTAATTAAGCCTTTAGGCAGTACCAGGAAATCTTCATTTTCACTTTGAAATAAAAGTATGAATATCTCCTAAACTAGACATCTGCTGGACACATAGGCAGTTACATAGAAACATAGAAGATTGACGGCAGAAAAAGACCACCTGGTCCATCTAGTCTGCCCTTTAGTATTCCTTTATTGTTATCTTAGGATAGATACATGTTTATCCCAGGCATGTTTAAACTGTGTTACTGTGGATTTATCAACCACCTCTGCTGGAAGTTTGTTCCAAGTTTCTACTACTCTTTCAGTGAAATAATATTTTCTAATGTTTTTCTTGATTTTTCCTCCAACTAGCCTCAGATTGTGCCCCCTTGTTCTTGTATTCAGATTCTTATTAATCACACTTCCCTCCTGAACCTTGTTCAGTCCTTTAACATATTTAAAGGTTTCAATCATGTCCCCCCTTTCTCTTCTTTCCTCCAGACTATACATATTTAGATCTCTGAGTCGTTCTTGATAAGTTCTATGCTTTAGACCTTCCACCATTTTTGTAGCTCTTCTTTGAACCCGCTCAATTTTAGTTATATCCTTTTGCAGATGAGGCCTCCAGAACTGTACACAGTATTCCAGATGTGGTCTGGAATAATTTTAATTTTAATTTTTTAAACACTAATGATGTTCCAGGTCAGTCACGGCAGTCTGGCATTAAAGGGATAGTAACACCCCCCCCCCCCGCAAAAATGTGAAGCCAAATGCTAAGAATCAGTAAAACATACTTAACTCCCATATTCCCATCTCTCAAACCGTTATGGATTGAGAGATGTAAGAGAAGAAAGACCTCCGCTCCCTCCCCCTTCTTATGCATCTGCTGTATTGCGGACGGCATGAGATCCGACTTCCAGGACCAGACGGCGGCTCTGCAGGAGCGCTGTCATCTAGATATCTCTGTATTATTACTTCATCGGAATGGTCTGAAACGTGTGCCTGGCTTGCAAGCACATGTAGAACATTCCGATGAAGTACTTATACCGAGATATCTAGGTGTTAGCGCTCCTGCAGAGCCACCGTAATCAGTCGACCGGATTCTGCCTCTGACAGCTTTACAGCTCGTCAGGCAGAAAGGGGAGGGAGCGGAGGTCTTTCTTCTCTTACATCTCTCAAACCATAACGGTTTGAGAGATGGGAATATGGGAGTTAAGTACGTTTTACTGATTCCTAGCATTTGGCTTCACATTTTTCGGAGGGGTTACTATCCCTTTAAAGGGATAATATTGTCTAATTTTAAAAAATGTAATCTTGCAACCAATAAAAAAAGAAACGAAACAATCCCTGTCCTATCTTTCAAACCTCTATGGTTTGAGAGATATTCGCAGCTAAAGTTCCCCCCTCCCTCCCTTTTATTTGACGTCAGTGCTCGAGCTGACTGCAGGAGAATCTGGTCCCAGGACCAACAGAGGCTCTTCAGAAGAGCCAAGATCGCGAGATATTAACAAAAAAATACTTCACTGGAACGGTCTACAAAGTGTGCTTGCAAACCAGGCAGCTGGAGCACTGACGTCAGGAGAAGGAGGGGGAAGGGGGAACTATATCTTCGAATATCTCTCAAACCATAAAGGTCTGAGATATAGGAATGGGATTGTTAAGTTTCTTTTTTTAATGGCTACAAGAATACAGTTTTTTTAGAATAGACAATACTATCCCTTTAAGGACTGGTGACAGTCCTGGCACGTCAGGGAATTCTGGGGCTAGTCCCAGAATCCATTTCTACAAAAATAAAAAGTGCCGTGGTCCTTAAAAGCCGCCCTTCCCGCAGATAGGGCGGTGGTTATGTGGTTGGCGCAGTTTTCAAATATGCAAAATTTGAATTAAGGTGAAAGTCTCACTTTAACACCAGTAATTAAAGGGATAGTAATGTTTCATAATAAAAGCAGCTCTAATTAATCATCATAGTATTTGGACTTTGGAGAGTGTTATTTCAATTCTGTCAGAGTTGTAGTTCAAGTATCCCCCTCCCGCCCCTTTTACTGATGTAACACTGTTCAGCCAGAGCAGAAGGGAGGTGCCCAGGTAGATTGCAGAGAGGGACAATCTTCAATTAAGATAAGGGAAAAACCTGAAAAACGTGTCAAGGGGGGCAGGGATTTCATTGTTCTCATAGGAATAAGAGTGTCCCCTTCTGTTATCTGTCTGGTCTATGGACTGGATTCCACATCTGAGAAGAGGTGGCTTACACTAGGTAAAAGGGGCGGGAGGGGAAACTTTGCTTGTGAATATCTCTCAAACCATAAAGGTTTGAGAGATAAGACTTATATCGTTCTTCATGTTTTTTTAATGCCTACAAAATAAAAAAGATAAAACGAAGTATTACTATCCCTTTAAGCAGAGGACAGAGGATCTGAACCTGAGTTTCTCATTCAAGGATATGGTTAGTCCATGGTTAATAGATGATGCAACTGCTTGGACTAAAACTCCCATCATTCATAGCTGGCCACTGCTTGTCTAATTATCATAGCTGGGAACTTTCCGGATTTGCCCCGGAGACTCCAGTTTTTGCTTCTAGTTACCGGTTCTCCGGGGCAGAGGCTGATTCTCCGGATGTGGGGAGTTTTTAATGAAACTCTGCCCACATCCGCTCCTCCCATTGTGTTCCTCCCACTCCCCGGCCTCTTCTCTGCCTTCCACAGCTTATTTTGCAAACTAAAGAAAAAAAAAAAAAAGCTCAGCCCCCACTCACAATTAAGCCCCACCCCCTTTTTACGCAAATTGCGCCATCCCTCCCCGCCCCATCGGCATCGCCCCAAAGGACTCCCCTCTCTGTGGAATCCTCATCAAAAAAGTTCACAGGTATGCTAATTATGAGCAGCTAAGGAACTGCAAAGTAAGATCCCCAAATTTGTTCTCTATAAGTGTCCTCTATACATAGCTTCCTTTAAGACTTGAATTTAACCAGTTATCACCGACGTGCTTACCCAGCATCATTAGGACCTTCTGCAATTCTCCTTGTCGGGCAGAAAAGAACAGTTGCTTTGGGTGGAAGCGCAGTTTCTTGGGTCTGTGAAATTAAATGAGGTATGGAAGGACTAGATCAATAAAAAAAAGCACCAAAAACGAACAAAATAAAAATAAATGAGGTTAACCCTTTGAGTGCCAGAGGGGTACACAATGCTTTGCTCTGCAATGCGTTGCATACCCCTCTGGCACTCAGAGGGTTACGGAGTGGAAGGGAGGTGTCTGAGGTTATATTTAAAGGTGCCCTGCCTCCTTGTGGGATGAGATTAAAGGATTAGCTGTACTTAAAAAATAAAAAAATAAGTGTGTGTGTATTTTTTTATTATATATATATTAGATTTATTCTCCTGACTAAATCAAGGGTACTCCAACAACAGAGGGGTTTTTTATTCAAAAGTTATCACAGCTCAAACTTGATTTCTTAGGCGCAGTATGACGATGGCGCTGTTGCTACACCATCCTATGGACAGCTCTGGTCAGTTGACCATAAATTTCCATAGGATGATGTAGCAACAGCGCCATCATGATACTGCACCCAAAAATTCAAGTTTGAATTGTATTAACGTTTGAATAAAACACTTTGTGTCATTGTTTTACTCAGGGGAATAAACACTACAATATAATATATATATATATATATATATATATATATATATATACATATATATATATATTTTTATTTTTTATTTTTTTTTACACTTTAAGCATTACTATCCCTTTTCCCTGTGTAACATTTCACAACTTAAAGAAGAATTAATAACTCAAAATAATAATTCCTCACACTTACCTTAACCCCTTCCCGACAATTGACTTACCAGGTACATCCCGCAAAAACTGTCACTTAATGACAGAGGACGTACCTGGTAAGTCCCGGAAGTCTGGGTCTCCGTGTGGCTGCACGCCGTTTGGGGACTCCAGACTCGTTTAAATTTTTTTTTTTTTAGCCAGGCGTTAAGGTGACAGCCGCGTACGCACGATGCTGTCACTAAGGGGTTAATCTAGGCCAAAAATCCTAAAGGCCACGATGATTCAATTCTGAGTGGATTTGTTCACCAGAAGTTATCTTTAATTAGTATTGAATATCATGTCCGCGGAGGAAGCCATGATTCTTTTTACAGGATTGAAGGATCTTAAACTTCACCCACTGAAGTCTTGTTAGGAAACCGTCAGTGGGAGTAGTTTAACATTATGGTGTCCTGCAACAATGTATCATGTCTGCCTCTGTAGATAGGATATCCAGTACTTATTAGGGATTATCCTTGGTGAAATAGTGCATGCATTATTGATTCATAGGGGACGTGAGGATTGTATGCCAGTTTAACCACTTGAGATCCAGAGAAGTACCCAATCCATTGAGTTGGATAGCTCTAGCTCTCTAGCACTCAATGGGTTAAGGTAAGTGGAGGATTATTAAGATGATATGCTACTGCTCCTTGAAAGAATTACAGAATATTATATGCAAGCATTTATTCTGATTTTGTAAAGGTGCTTTTGACACTTCAATTAAAATGAACAAACAGGCAACCAATCAGAGCATTTGGGAATAATTAACCTTTGAGTGCCATAGAGGTACCCTCAAAGGGTTAATAATGGAGTTGATGTTAGACAATAGCTCTGTATGACAGGGGTAATCCATTTTTTGACCTTCAGCTGTTGGTGACTACAACACCATCATCCCTGACCAGCGAATGGCTGGTGGTCCCACAGTTAACTACCCATGCTATAGGATCACTTATTTGTTTGAAAAAAAAATCCCAAAGAATCACACTCACTTCTCTGAGTCCAATGCAACCAACGCACTTTCCAAGGTCTCCTTGACATGACCTTGAGACAGAATGGGAGATTTCCCTGTGCCAGGGGCATCTGTGGATTCCGAACTGTCACTAGGCTGGGGAGTCGCAACATCTGGCTTACTGTGTTCTGGAGTCTTTTGAACCGTAATGTCACTACGGAGACAGACAGGCGATAAAAGACTTGAAGTCCTAAGTGCTGGTTATAAAAATCCCACCCTTATCTCACACTGCTCATTTTGGGGTATATTCAGGAAGCTTAAGTTAAGCAATTAAAAAGCAAATCAAAATCACGGAGAACAAATGAAAACCCAGTATGACTTACATGAGGGTTTAGTCCCCTAAATGTGATATGGATCTCCAACACATTGCTATATGGAGAAGTGGTGGATCATTGGATTTAAAGCCAAGACACTGGCAGTGAAGGCAAAACCCGTTTTTTTTTCCTGTGTCAGCTCCTTGTGAACTCACATTATTTCCTGTGTCAGCTCCTTGTGAACTCACTTTATTTATTTCCTGTCAGCTCCTTGTGAACTCACTTTATTTCCTGTCAGCTCCTTGTGAACTCACTTTATTTATTTCCTGTGTCAGCAGCTCCTTGTGAACTCACTTTATTTATTTCCTGTGTCAGCTCCTTGTGAACTCACTTTATTTATTTCCTGTCAGCTCCTTGTGTCAACTCCTTAGTGAACTCACTTTATCTCTCGGTGCCTCAGGCACCAAAACTTCAATTGTAAGTGCTCTGGGCAGTGTGACGGAAATAATTATGTGAATAAAGCTGCATATGAAATGGTTGTGCTATATAAGAACAGAGATAGTCTTATAAAGATGTGTGTGTGTGTGTGTGTGTGTGTGTAGTTATGTATGGCTACAGAGATAGCAGAACATTCCATTAAAAGAGGAGCCACCTTTCTGTTGTAGTGTCTGCTTGTCCCTCCACAGGCCCCCGTTTATCATTCTCGTAGGTGACTGTGGACACGGTGGACGTGGTGTCTGCCTTCGCAATGGTCACTTCTTTGGCCATGGAGGCCTCCTCTCCGCAGTGTGGGCAGTAGCTGGTGCTATTGACGTGAGTGGCGCAGTCTTTGTGGAATCGGTGAGAGACGTTGGTGTCTGGCTGGCATTCCATGAATGTCCCCTGGACAGACAGAAAGAAAAGATAAGTGATTGAGGAGAAGAGATACAAAGGTTATACAAAGAATGAATAATACTGTAATGGACCAATTACACAAGGGGGGTTGCGCCACATAAAAATTCCCATTTATTCAAAAGGTGCTTTCTACTCCACGCATTAAAAATCAATGCACTGGAGACCGCTAAAGCATTCGAAGAGTTATATTTCTATCGATTCCTTAACCCTTTTGAGTGCCAGAGGGGTATGCAACGCATTGCTTTGCAATGTGTTTCATACCCCTCTAGCACTCAAATGGTTAACCCCTTAAGTACCCATGACGTGTCAGGACCCCAAGGACTGGTGACAGTCCTGGCACATCATGAAATTCTAGGATGGCAACACAGCATAAAAACGCTCCGTGGTACTTTACCGTCAACCGAATGCCGTATCGGGCGGTCGTTAAGGGGTTAAGCTTAGTTGGTTTGCCAAAATTGCTTCATTTTTTTTCTTCATCTCTTTAGGACCAATGGTGCGTAATGCATTTCTCCTCAATGTGTTGAATCTGGGCCTTAAAGTGTTAAACAAATGCCCCAGTGACAACACAATAAAAGATGCAGGTTTGAGACGCTTGTCACAAGCCCACGGAGTGGAATTAATAAGCCTGGCTTATTTACTTGCACTTTAATCCGCTGAATTCCACGTGAACGTGCATCTGATTTACTGTTTGCAATTACCTCTGCAAACTTGACCAATATCTATTTTATATAATGTCCTGAGATAGTTTTGGTGGCCGGTCACTTATTTACTGCAGAAGCAGTGGATCAAACCTAGATTGTGAATTGAGCTCAAATAAATTTCAGTAAAATACTATTGTATGGTTTATGCGAAGAGTACAAATTTTTTCCCGCTGTATATCCTCGACATCACTTAAAAGCAAAGAAAGAATTTCCTATCTACCCAAAGGATTGGATTCATCTACATTCCTGCACCCCTAAGGTATTTACATGACACACTCTCTCAGTAGATGTAGTAATCCTGGAGGCGCTGTGGATTTGCACAAAGTCTTCTATGGGATTCTTTATCAAAGTCTGAATTATACACAATGGGTTTTATTCCTAAAGAAAGAGGAGCAATCTAGAGGAAATCAGGGACACCTAGGAAACAAATAAAATGTCCCCAAACTCGTGTTAATTTAAATTGTGCTTTTAACACCTTGAATGCTACAGAGAACTCCAAAGAAGTCAAGTGGTTAAAAGTCACAATGAAATCATTGAGGATATACATTTTTTGGCTTCCTGAACATGACCCGTATCCACTATAATAGACTTTGTTCAGGTGAATAGTTTCTATGTATTTCCAATGGTGGGGATAAGAAATGCACATGGCACATTGAAACACTGACATCACAGAATTAAACATCTCTTTTTCACACACTGGACCCTATTGAGCGAGAGTGATTCCTGCCTCAATCTTCTCTGTATATTATTTATTTTATATATATATATATATATATATATATATATATATACACATACATACATATATATATATATATATATATATATACATACATACATACACACACATTATATATATATACATACACTTCATGAAGGATTGGCACTCGACGGGAACTTGGCTAACACAATTATTTTATTTAGAAGCAATATATTAATGTTTTGGCTCTAAAATGAGCCAAAACATTGATATACTGCTGCTAAATAAATGTGTTTGAAAAGTTCCTGTTGAGTGCCAATCCTTCATGAAGTATACAAAAACATAAGTGTGTGGCAAACGCACACTGAGAAAGAATTAAATAAAGTGTTTTGCTCAAGGTATGGTAGCCTCTCAGGTGCTGCTTAAGTCACGTTTTTCACTCACGTGGCCACTGCAGAGAGGAAATTTCCATATTCATATCAGACTGGTGCCACCAATAGATAGTTCAGCTCCGAAATGTCAGGCAAATCCTTTCTGCAAGAGAGAATCAGCACGACCCCAGACATACGTTTCAGTCTATGTGGACCTCGTCAGTGGGTTGCATCTGATTCCCTCTAGGCACATGGAAGCAAGGGCCCATGCCTGAGATCCCATTCCACTTAGGAAAACTACAAAAACTAAAGAGTGTGACTTGAGCAGCACCTGATAGGCTACCACGCCTTGAGCAAAACACTCTATTTTTTTCTCTCTGTGTGCGTTCGTCACACTCCTTTGTCTTTGTAATCTTCCTTCATGAAGTATACCTACTAACCATATGATGGGCACCCAAGCCTAAGTATTATATATTTATATATATATATTTGTATTCCCAATACAAAATGTCTATAAAAGTAGCAATTAACCCCTTGGATCAGGGATAGTCAATCACTGGACCTTGAGATGTTGGGGTCTACAGCTCCCATTCACTGTTTGGTGATGATGGAAATTGTAGTCACCAACAGCTGAAGTCCTAAAAATTGACTACCCCCTGTCTTGATTAGGCATTTAAAGGCAAAGCAAACTGTACAGCCCTACACCATTCAGAATGTTACAAGCCAAGGCTGAAGGATACTTCTGCTGAGATGACAGACGTTTGACTCTCAACTCTGTAATCCTCTGTATAACAGTGTAGAAGTGCAGCACAATGCATTGGAGCCCCTTCTGGGACTCAAACGGTTAAGAGGAGCTCTATGGAACTTTACACAACTAAATAATGTCCAAAGACTTCTGTACAGACTTTCATCCAATAACCCTTTGATTGCCAGAGGGGTATGCAACACATTGCAGAGGAATGCGTTGCACACCACTCTGCCACTCAAAGGGTTAACCCTTTTGGCAACCATAGCTTTAACTCTTTTGAGTAACTGTTAGACATAGCACAATATGTTCCTTTTACTATACAGAAAACTCAGGCAACTAATTTTAAATAGACATTACCATCACTTTAAAGGGGTAACAGACAGACGTGTGTTGATATTTAAGGTGTCCCTTATTCTCATGTGCAGACAACAGATCCACAGCAGTGTGTAAGTCTCTGCACCGAGGAACATGGTACAAGTAGCAATGACTTACCGCTGTGCAGAAGTAACCGCAGCCGGGACAACACTGATGTTTCACCATTTTACCCCGGTGATCCTCACACAACACTAGGTGCCTCACTTTGTTAGATGGCCTCATCAGCTCATACTTCAACACCCTGGTTGTACATCGCGTTAGCTAAGAGAAAGGGAACACAACAATAAGAACAGAAGAAGAAAGAAAACATGTGGAAGCCATCAATTGTAGGCTCCAACGTGTGTTTAGGACCACATCTCTGTTAAAGGGCAACTAACATGCTATAATAAAAAAATGAAAACAACATTTTAAAGCTCAGTCTTTTACTAGTTAATCTCTGCCAATACAATCTCTGGATGGGAAAATGATCCCCGACAATGCCACATTGACAATCTCTGCATTGGAGACTTTTGTAGGATCCAAAGAATAGTTGAAAGATATTTAAAATGGCAACTAACAGGATATGAAACACACACATATACAAGTGCTGGGAGAAGCAGAAATTGACTAGTTTGTTAAAGATTGAGCTTAAAGGGATAGTAATGTTTCACAAAACGGCAGTTCCAATTAATATTCATAGTATTTGGGCCATGGAGAGTGTGATTTCAGTACTATATGGGTTGTAGTTCAAGAGTAATTGAATGATAAAGTTTCCCCCTCCCGTCCCTTTTACCTAGTGTAAGCTGCCTCCCCTCAGATGTGGAATCTGGTCTCTTAACCGGACAGATCACAGCAAGGGACAATCTTCTTACTGTGATCATAAGGAAAACCCTGCCTTCCTTGACAGGTTTTCCCTTATGATCACTGAAGATTGTCCCTCTCTGTGATCCATCCGGACAGTCTTGCTGTTCTGAGGTGAGCAGTGTTACATCAGTAAAAAGGGGCGGGAGGGGGATACTTTATCATTCAATTACTCTTGAACTACAACTCTGACAGTATTGAAATAACACTCTCCATGGCCCAAATACTATGAAGATTAATTGGTGCTGCTTTTATAGTGAAACATTACTATCCTTTTAAATGTACTGTATGTTTTTGTTATTTTTTTTTATGCAAGTTGCCCTTTAACACCACACGTTGTAGTCATCCACAAAGCAGACAATCTTATTGGTTCTCAGTCAGTCATCCTCACCTCTTGGTTTGTGCTCTCGATGGCCATGCAGTGATCTCCAGCCTTTGCTGTCACCTCGTCTTCTTTGGGGGTTTCCATTCGGCAACTGCAGAGGGGGATACCCTGAAGGCTGTCTACTTCCATGGATTCAGAGCCATTAGATAGGTCTTTAGATAAAAATATAACTAGAGTTACTGATGACACTGTGATTATCAATTATTTCTTACATATAAGAATATATTTTATTTCTGAGATGCCCATTTACACATTTGTTTTACATGTTTTAAAGTGATAGTAATGTCTAAATTAATGGTTATCTCCGAATCTTCTTTATGCATTTTAGAACACTTAGCGCTATGTTTAATGACTCACAGTTCTGTAGTTCAAAAACTATTCAAGATAAAAAGATCCCCCTCGCCGCTCTCCACCTGGACCAGACAGAGAAGCAGTGTGACGCAGGGAAAGGGGCGGGAGGGGGATCTTTTTATCTTGAATAGGGGGAGTCATGGCTTTCCCTTCTATTTACTATGTGAAGTTTGTCCCTCACTGTATCGTCTGATCCCATGACTGGATTCCAGATCTAAAGGGGGGTTGGCTAGAGGGTGCGGGAGGGAGATGCTTTTAGTCATTAAACATAGCTCTAAGTGTTATAAGAGACATTACTATCCCTTTACAGTCATTTAGGGATGGTTGTCTGTTTCATACGACCTTTAACTTCCTTGAAATGTAAGATGATGTATTTTTTTCCTTCCCCTCACAAAAGGAGTATATCGAGATACTGCTGTATAGCAGCGCCATCTAATACATAGAGGTTGATGTATTAAGATGAATTAGAGCAATTCTGAAATGAACCAACTGCTCCATATTGCACAAATTCCAATTGATTTAAACGGGGCTTTTAGTCAATTGATGTCTACAGAGGTCTCCAACGCATGCTGGTATGACATAAGACCTGCAGAACAATACAGTATTACATGCCACAAGCAGAGCATTACACAATGACATGCTACCAGCAGAGCAATACACCATTACAGTTCCCTAGCAGAGCATTACAAGATTGCACATTATTATCGGCCCAATACACTATTTCAAGATACCTGGTGCTTCCCTTTATAGAAAATGCCCCTGGTTAGCACTCTGAACAATTCCTCCCTGCGTTGCTTGACCTGGATTCATCGTAATGCAAACATACGCTTATAAGTCTCAGCCCAGGGGTTCGCCTCTAAGTTACCATGCAGGCCAATTAATGAGGTCATCGACCAATATTACATACTGCCATATAATGTGTGCTGCGTCAGATTTATGCAAGAAAGCAGTTATACCATAGGGGACAAATTAGATAGTCTTCAAACCCATGGAAGACTACAGAGGTATCCAACTGGAGAGTTCTCTAGCATTTAGGGTTTTCAAGAGGTCTGGGAAATAAAACACACGATACTGGGCTTGCTCCTCCACTAACGCAGGCACAAAACACTGTTGTTTTGCTTTATTTACATTAAAGTGACATAGATGATCATGGAAGTGAGAGTGAGACAGACAGAGGGCAGAGAGGACAGAGAAAGCGAGAAGAGAGTGAATAGAGAAAATGAGATGAAAGAAGAAAGATAGTGTGGAAATAGACGGATATCAGGGTACCATGTTAGCTTTAGAACAGGAAGGACACTGATAGAGTAAAAGTCATACCTTTATTGGCTGAGTAACTTTAGACAGACTAAGGCAATGTGAGGGAGAGAGAGACACAGTAGGGAGGAGAGAGACAGAGAGAGAGAGAGAGACAAAAGAAAAAGTGAGGTGGGAGAGAAGAGATACAGTAATGAGACAGAGAAAGAGAAGAGAGACAGTGAGGATTAGAAAGCAAGAGTGGTGGAACGGATGGAGGAGAGAGAAGAGAAAGCGATACCAATCTACCATTCTATCCCATGAAGAATCTGCACAGTGCGACCAAAACACTAGACCACAACGATACTGCACAGAGTCAAGTTTATCTGTCACTAAGCCCAAAGTGGAGGATTGCTGGCTTGTCCATGTGCCCTTCTCCTGCCAACTGGAGCTCCTGCTTAGCACAATAATTACCGAAACTGTGTTGATTGCCTTTTTGCCATTCAACATGCAGTAAGGCTGATGTTCGAAGGAGGTTTAGAATAATTCTTGGTCAAACCAAATGCAAATAAACATTTGCCGGATTTTAATGTGGCTTTTAACCCAACTAATTGCTAGAGAGCTTTCCAATGCATTGTGGAACGATGAACGGCAACAAAAGGGAAAAATAAACATTGTTATTTAAATTGGACTTTTCACCGTTTGTATGCTAGAGAAACCTCCGTCGACTCGCAAGACGTCTCTATCATCCAACGGACTAAAAGACTTCATTGTTGATGTTCCACTGTTATTTAGAAACTAAAGGGTTCCGCCACACCAAAAAGTTTGGAAACCACTGTATAGGATACTGTAAAGGATATAACCTTTGGTAAAAAGAGGTACCAGCAAAACATTTCTCCAACTGCTGCATGGGAAAATCCCAAATGAAAGAACTACAAATCAAGAGAATTCCAGTCAGCTGTGAGTAGAGCAGAACACATAATGCTCCAGCACGAACCGCAGAGCTTCGTGACAGCACGAAAATGGATTTGGAGACAATTATGGAGATTAGTATTCAACTTGGGACTTGGCCACCAGGGGGCATCCCGTCAGATTGCAACGAAGTACAGGAGCCAAGATGCAGACTGGCAAAATGGCAGAAGATAGAACAGAATGTGGTTAATGTGGACACCCCAAGGAGCAGAGATGAGAATCTGGCAGACTGTTTTCACACACTCAGCTGTTCTGTCAATCGGAGCAAAAAACACATACAAAGAGGGCTTAGGTACTTGGGGAGTAAATAAAAAAGCTCACCGATTTAAAACCTTGAATGCCTGAGGTGTCTCCAAAACATTTCAGAGCCCAGGTAAGTCCCAATGTTACACACAGTAATTATATAGATACACCTGACTGCTGTATGATGGACTCCTACCTAGGTAAGTCCTTCTGTTACACACAGTAATTATATATAGATACACCTGACTGCTGTATGATGGACTCCTACCTAGGTAAGTGCTTCTGTTACACACAGTAATTATATAGATACACCTGACTGCTGTATGATGGACTCCTACCTAGGTAAGTGCTTCTGTTACACACAGTAATTATATAGATACACCTGACTGCTGTATGATGGACTCCTACCTAGGTAAGTGCTTCTGTTACACACAGTAATGATATAGATACACCTGACTGCTGTATGATGGACTCCTACCTAGGTAAGTGCTTCTGTTACACACAGTAATTATATAGATACACCTGACTGCTGTATGGAATGGACTCCTACCTAGGTAAGTGCTTCTGTTACACACAGTAATTATATAGATACACCTGACTGCTATATGATGGACTCCTACCTAGGTAAGTGCTTCTGTTACACACAGTAATGATATAGATACACCTGACTGCTGTATGATGGACTCCTACCTAGGTAAGTGCTTCTGTTACACACTGTAATTATATAGATACACCTGACTGCTGTATGATAGACTCCTACCTAGGTAAGTGCTTCTGTTACACACAGTAATTATATAGATACACCTGACTACTGTATAATGGACTCCTACCTAGGTAAGTGCTTCTGTTACACACAGTAATTATATAGATACACCTGACTACTGTATGATGGACTCCTACCTAGGTAAGTGCTTCTGTTACACACAGTAATTATATACATACACCTGACTGCTGTATGGAGGATGTCTATCTAGGTAAATTCTTCAATCAAATTAAATGCCACTTATTTGTGATGGTATAGTTCCCTGTTTAATGAGCTATATACATATATATATATATATATATATATATATATATATATATATATATACATACACACACACACACACACACACACACACACACACTCTCTCTCCCTCTCTCTCTCTATAATCTTTGGAACTTTAACAGTTTTTCCAGGGTTGAACTGAAAAGAGGTACCAACAACAGATTTCAACCTGACGTTTAGAGGTTCAGTGTCAATTTTCTTATGCTGCATGCAATTAAAAATGTTGAATAATGCCAAGCTCCCTGTGCGTGCACTAAGTGATGCGTGGACTGAGCTGCTCATGTCAGTGTTTCTCTGCCATTGATTTTTAATTTACCAGGCAGCCCAAGAGAGGGAACACTGTGCTGCTCTTTCTGTGCAAGCTCACCTTTGGATTGAGAAGACAACATGTCCTTAACTCTGAGATCGAGGGATTCCAGCGAGACTTCTGTGTATTCCGCGCAGGTTTCCTGGCTCTCTCCCGCTGCTGGAAGAGAGATGCGTCATTTTCACTCTAAACATATCGGACATAACCCCTTGAGTGCCAGAGGGATATGCAACACATTGCTTGGCAATGTGTTGCAAACCCCTCTGGCACTCAAAGGGTTAATGGAGAAAGACACATAATAATGAACCCCCACTTTACCATGGGCAGAAAAGACTCATGGCCATCATGGATTTTGCCCTTGTGCACAGGTTCAAGAAAAAAACACCTGCTATCAGTCCTTGCCGTCTGGTCTATGGAAGCGGACATGATAATCGATGGCTGCTCTGTTATATGATGCAGGCACAGTGCGTGAGCTTACATACTGCTTTAAAGGCTAAAGACATGAACAATGCATTGCAATGGAAAGTGCTGTGCACCCCTCTGGTCCTCAACCCCCTAGTGACACATGAAGTGCAAGGACTGTCACGTCGGCACTTAAGGACTGGTGACGGTATGTGCACATCATGGAATTCTGCACTCCGCTCTGCCATCCTAGAATTCATTGAGGAGGAGAAAAAAAAAAAAAAAAAAAAAAAAAGCTCTGTGGTCCTTAATTGCCACCCACGAGATGGATCGGGCGGTCATTAAGGGGTTAAAATGTTAACCCTTTGAGTGCCAGAGGGTTGCGTACCCCTCTGGCACTCAAAGGGTTAAGATCACCAAGTGCTGTAAGCAGATTTGAGCTCTTGTGGTCATGTCAGCAATGGACATGTTCGCCTCCATGGGACTGGTCATGCAGGATTGAGTAGGTAATCACTTGAACCTAGGAAACAGTTCATAGAGGCCATTAACATTTCCTGAACGTGCTAAGCCTGTGTCCCTCTGGTTTTAGACTATGGCATCTTGTCCTAACATTTTTACTCCTTTGAAATGTACTTCTATCCCGCACTTTGTTGAATACATTCATGTATTTGAATGTTTCAATCATATCCCCTCTTCTCTCCTCCAAGCTATACATGTTCAGATCCTTTAGTATATCCTGATATTTCTTTCCCTGAATACCAGTCAGTAGCCCTTATCTGAATTCTCTCTAGAGTATCTATATCCTTCTGGAGTTGGGGTCTCCAGTACTGTACACAATACTCTAGGTGAAGAGTGACATCATCACTTCCCTATTTCAGCTACTAATGCCCCTAGCCAGGGCTTATAATTTGAAGTCCTTTGCTACTAGCCAGACCTGAAAAGTTACTCGCCACTGCAAGCCATAACATACCCACCAGGGCTGAATTTCTACTCGCCAGGGCTAAATTTTCACTCGCCATTGGCTAGTGGAAATTTTGAGCCCTGCCCCTAGCTATACAACCCAGCACCCTGCTTGCATTCCCCACCACTTTGTTACATTTACTTCCTACCTTTAAGTCACCAGAAATGATTCCCACATTCCTTTGCTGTTTCTGATAGCATACATAGGTCACATAGGTCATTTTGTAAGAAGTATAAGTATGGTACTTATTTTTTAATTAAAAATGGCTTGAGATACTTAGCTTTATTTGCCATATTATGCAGACAGTACTGACAGGCATGCCAGCCAAATACTAACATTCCACACTGGTCTTCCACCCATTTGCCCTGTCATAATGCCACACTGCTCTCCCCCCTACCTACTCATTCTACACCAGCCAGATGCCTGCCAGGTGCTAACATTCCACAATGCTCTCCTTCCTGCCTACCATTCTATAGCAGCCAGATGCCTGCCAGGTGCTATCATTCCACAATGCTCTCCTTCCTGCCTACCATTCTATAGCAGCCAGATGCCTGCCAGGTGCTATCATTCCACAATGCTCTCCTTCCTGCCTACCATTCTATACCAGCCAGATGCCTGCCAGGTGCTAACATTCCACACTGCTCGCTTTCCTGCCTACCACTCCCTGTTGGCCAGTACTAGCCAATCTATAAAAAGACAAATAAAGCTAAATAGCTCAAAATATTGTTTTAAATTAAAAAAAAAAATGGTTACCATAACAAAGGTAATTTTGAAAGCTCTCATCATCACATAAGTTGTGATAAGATGTTGGTACCACACTATAGAGGAGGAACAATACTATATAATAATTCAGTAGGATGTTTGTCAGAAGCTGTCATGCTCAGTAGAGACTGCTCGCACTGCAGTCATGCGCAGTATAGACTGCCTGAACGTGCCGCGGCTGATACGAAGAGGGGAGCTCTGAATTCAGACCGTAGTGCTCTCTGCGCACCTCTTCCTGTGACAGCTTGGTGAGCAGAGAGTCTCCAGGCACCAGCTGAGGCTGCTGGGTGGCACTGTGGCCCGTGTACATAGGCTTTTAAACTAGTTTAGCAAATTCTGCCAAGATGGATGCTCCCACTGGCGTGAGATCCAGGACAGCTGACAGTCTTTAACTCTTTGGATTCAAGAGAGCTCTCAACACATTGTGAAGAGTTCAGACTTGCACGCTAGAGTAATAATATTGGGTTTGAGTAGACTGTGCTCAGACCTCACCAAACAAGACAGACGAAAAGGTAGCCTTTACTTAGCCCTGAAGGGATCTGCACAGAATATGGTATGTGACTCTGTAAGCATTAACCTCTGAGCTACTACAATAGCATTGTAGTAGGTGAGGATACAAGGTCTTTCCAAAAAAGCTAGTTTAGTTGTATGGTTTACATTAAACCCTACTGTTCAGTGAATTAAGAGATGCTAATTACTATAGGTAAAAGTCCCTTTTAAGTCGCAGAAACACAAGAAAAGCAAACATAACATAAGGCCTTGTTTGTCTAAAAAACATGTGCACCACAAGAAGCTTTTTCTGGCAGGTTAATAAAGGTTAATGAAACAAGTTCTGTGCTCTACTGAACGGACAAACAAATCAGTGGAAGGTCTGGTATCAGGAGAGAGGCAGCTGAGTTTCCTGAGGTCAGCTAATGTAACCACACTTCACATGCATTAGAGAAGGATTACCTAGGATTGCGTTAGACTTGCGCTTATTTTTCCGTCTCCTCTTCCTCGCAGATTTCAGCCACGGACTCTCTGCCCAGCCCTTCTTCTTCTGCGGCTGCTTCTTCCTTAAACTGGACTCAGAGCTCTGGAAGGGGAGAGGAATCCATGTAGTATGGTTAGAACATAAGTATTAAAGGGTCAGTGGAAGGGGCTTTATAACTGTAGGACATTACATGAAGGCTACGGGAAGAGAGATCCCACAGCTTAAAAATCTGCCGTTTTCTCTCCGTGATCCGTAGGGCTGGATGATGTCAGTGCTGCATTCTGCTTTTCTGGGAGATCTCGGTCATCGTCACAGAAGCACCAATAGCAAATATTGCTGCCTTTCCCAGAAGCTTTGAAGAAGTCGCCGAGCCCTGCAGATCACAGAGATCTCCAGGGGGCGGGGACAAAAACTGGCAGAGCTGTAAACTGTGCAATCTCAATTCCTATAGCTGACAGGTAAGGTCTTAAAGCTACAAAGCCCCTACCCCTGACCCTTTAAAGTTGACCTTTTAACTCAAAATAATTCTTTGACAATTACCGATTTAGTTCAGTGCACAAAGAGGGTGAAGTACTAAGAAGAGAAATTAACCCCTTGACTGCAAACCAATGCTTTGGGGACACTCTAGGGGTTAAAATACCAATTTAAATCAATGGGAGTTACTGGAATCATTATTTCACCTCTGTTGTGCAGTCAGTTTGCCCAGTCAGGATTAGATGGTTCTTATGAAGAAATATCATGTTGTCAACTTAACTACAACCAGCTCTATGTTTTCCTGAGCCTAAATGATAATCAGAGCTTTGAACAATGATAATGATGACATTAATCTTTGAATATACATTTACTTACTAAATCAGACTCTTCGTCATCTTCCTCCAGAGATTCCATAGACTCCGCCTCTTCCTCTCCTTCAGATTCTACATCTGCCACCTGTGTATTCATAAACAAAGGATACGTAAATAGTATGTTCATGAGATATCCTGCAAGATTTAAATTTTTCCTGCAAGCGTTACTAAAAAAAAAAAATTCTATCATCAAAACAGGCCTCCTATTCGTTCCCACTAGACATCCCTCACTCAGCCTGACATGAGAATGGCCACCTCCCACCCAACCAAAAGCCATTACTTTACCCAGCCAGCCAAACCATTCCCCAGCCGGCTTTTTTCCAAGGTAAGTATGGCACATGCAGTCAACCACACAACAAGCTTTATTCCACACAGCCATGAGACAAACTTTACCCCAGTCAATCACAAGAAAAGTATTACCCAAACACTCCTTCCAACTGGCCAAACAGCAAAGCATTGCTGGTCCATCTCACCCTTATCAAATATTTTATTAACATTTTCCCAGTGGTTGATAACCGCAAGATGAATGTTTGTGTATTTTAATAGACTGAATTAACACAGAATGAATTATCCTGTTCAGTTCCGACATGATGATCACAGGGCCTAAACGAAAAGTCAACCTTTGAATATTCACCTGTTGGAAACTACAACTCTCATCATCCATAACCTGCCAACAGCTAGTTGGGAATGATAGGAACTGTAGTCTCCAACAGCTGGAGAGCAAAAGATTGCCTGCCCTTTCCCAGACAGACTGCCATACCTTCTTTGAGCTATCTGCCTCTGATGTGACATCTTTAGGAGCCCTGGACTCTTCTTGGGATTCAGATAGCAGAGGTTCTCCGCTGTGATAGTCGTCATCTTCCACGTCCTCCGAGTCATCATCTTCTGAGTCCATTTCGATGTTGTCCCCGTTGACATGAGGGGTGTCTGAATCCTTCTCATTTTGCTATGGAAAATAAAGAGAATTCAGGCTTCACACATTATGCCTACATTATTAGGATTTGAATTATACTCACAGTAAGTGTATTTTCCTGACTATAAAATACTTGTTATTTACCACAAACACCAAATTCCCATCACCTTTGGCCTTCTGAGGCTTTAAAGTGATAGTAATGTCAAAGAAATAATATTTTGTATTGCAGATTTAAAAAAAATAAATTGTTTGCAGCAAATTCCATCTGTCAAACCTCTATAGTTTGAGAAATATTCACATTTAAAGTTCCCCCCTCCCTCCCCTTTTAATGATGGCAGCTGTAAAGCTGACAGTAGGAGATTCGAGTTGGCCGACTCGAGGAGGCTCTGCAGCAGAGCCGAAATCATGTTATTTAAAAAGAACTACTTCGTTGGAACGGTCTACAAAGTGTGCTTGCAAACCAGGCACACTTTGTAGACCGTTCCAATGAAGTAATTCTTTTTAAATAATGCGATTTCGGCTCTGCTGAAGAGCCGATGACTGGTCCCAGGACCGGGATCTCCTGCTTTCAGCACAGCTCTGATGTCAGGAGAAGGGGAGGGACGGGGAACTTTCAATGAGAATATCTCTCAAACTATAGAGGTTATAGAGATGGAATTTGCTGCAAATATTTTTTTTCTCATCTACAATACAAAATAATATTCTTGGACATTACTATCACTTTAAGGACCAGAAGGGTATCCAATGAATTGCACACCCCACTGGCATTCAGCTGTTTACATTACTAGTAATGTTTCATTACGAGAAAGATCTACACTGCAATGCTTTTAATTCTGAGTACAACAAGGACTGCCCCTGCCGGAAGAACATTCATTCAAAATGTATTACAACACAAAGGTGTTCATGACTATCATTATAAAAACTGTCATTTTCTTTTACAGTCTCTAAGTGGAGCTGTCCTTACAACCTACTATTTAGAGCCGAAGTCTTAGAAACCCCCTTTCCCATAGAGTGTGCATCATAAAAAAAAAAAATGCCTTCTGGACACCAGATGGTGCTGTTGCTAACAGTTAATTAAAATCCAAACAAGTTTGAGGCTCAATAGCTTTTGAATAAAAATCATCTTCCAGCATGTTTATTTTATTTAGAAGGAAAACCGATATAGCATATTTTTTTGGATAGAGGGATGGGAGCAGAGGCAGGGCTTAAAATTTGAAGTACTTTGCTACTAGCCAGACCTGAAAAGTTACTCGCCACTGCAAGCCAAAACATATTCACCAGGGCTAAATTTTCACTCGCCATTGGATAGTGGCGAGTGGAAATTTTGACCCCTGGGCAGAGGGGTCAACTGCGGTTACAGAGCTGTACCCACAGCCTATCCGGAAGCAGGGTGCAGGGCATGCTTTAAACATTAGTTTTCACCCAAATAGCTTTAAAAAAAAAAAATAAATAATAATAATAATAATAATAATGTTTTAAACAAATTTGCTAAATAATGTAACTAATAAGTCTATCTTGTATAGGGGTGATAGATCCCCTTTAAATCTGTTGTTTTTTTTTTTTTTTTTTTTTTTACTGTTTTTGTAGCACTCTTTTCACAGAGAAATTAGGTTTCAAAGCGGAACTACCTCCCGACAAAATCTTTACCTTCACTAAGTTCCCATCTGGTGACTAGCTGCTTAGTAGCACTAGTCGCCAGAATAATTACCTTATTTAATAGATTTTTGCTCTCTTCCATGGGTGACAGGCAGGACGAAGCTTGGACATCTTTCCAGTGTGACGTCCGTGATGTCAGTCCCAGCCAGGTCTAGTAGGAGTTGCTAGGAGCCATTTGCTCTGGCTGGGACTGACAACACAGGCGTCAGAATGGCAAGATGTCCGCGCTCCGCCCTGCCGGTCACCCATGGAAGAGAGCAGAAATCTATTAAATAAGGTAATTATTCTGGCGACTAGCGCTACTAAGCAGCTAGTCGCCACAGGGGGACTTAGTTAAGATAAAGATTTTGTCGGGTGGTAGTTCCTCTTTAAAACATAACCGCGTGACGTCACTTCAGGGCAGGTTGTAGTACAGCTCTGTACCGCAACCTATCGTTCATCGCCTCTTCCCCATTAACAGCAACTCCACCTATGATGGATGAATCCGGTATGTGACCTGGCGCGCTATCAATGGAAAGAGAGAGCCACCTCACTTACTGGATTCCTCCGTCAGAAGAGGTGGTAACAGGGGACAACTGGAAAGCAGAAGCGGCAAAGATTGGCAGGCTGCGGTAGAGAGCTGTACAGCAGCCTGCCCTGAAATAACATCACACTATTACATTTTAAAGCCTAATTTCTCAGTGAAAAGAGCATTTAAAGAGACTTAACATTTATTGAGAAGCAAAAGTCAAATAAGGAGGATTTTAAAGGAGGTGATAAAGTTAGCTAACCCCAGAAATGCTCCACTTTTAAACATATGGCCCAATGTGTGTAATTTCTGGACACAACACAGAGGAGGCGATTTTGCACTAGAAGGTTCTGCTCAACAAGCTTTGTATGCGCACACATCTGTCCATGTGAAGACTAAGCTGTGCTCACCTTGTGAGAGCCGTGGGAGATGTTCTTAAACAATTCCAGCACTGATCTCTGCTTCATTGCTTTGTTCTTCTTTTTGGGTACTAGGCTATATGTTCCCATCCGCCGTTTCTTCTTTCGAGACACTACAGCAGCTGAAGTGAAGAAGGCAACAGAAGGTTACGAGAGGCAGATGTCCAGATTGTCATTAGAGATTGTCATTAGAATCAACTGCATAAAAGAACTCTCACCATAAAAACAACTTTGGAGATTTTGAAAGAACGTTCAAAATAATTTCTATGTTAAATTAACCATTTTTTAATTCAAAAACTAGCTTTTGAGTTTTTTAGCTTAAGGCTTTTGTAATTTACTTATTTATATAACCTCCGACAAGAAATCAAGCACTGTATTCCGCACTTAAAGGGATAGTAATACTTCGTTTTATCTTTATTTTATTTTGTAGGCATTAAAAAAACATGTAGAACGATAGAAGTCTTATCTCTCAAACCTTTATGGTTTAAGAGATATTGACAAGCAAAGTATCCCCCCCTGTTCAGCAAGACCAGAAGGGAGGTGCCCAGGTAGACTGCAGAGAGGGACAATCTTCAATCAAGATAAGGGAAAAACCTGAAAAACTTGTCAAGGGGGGGCAGGGATTTCATTGTTCTCATAGGAAGAAGATTGTCCCCTGCTGTTATCTGTCTGGTCTAGGGACTGCATTCCACATCTGAGAAGAGATGGCTTACACTAGGTAAAAGGGGAGGGAGGGGAAACTTTGCTTGTGAATATCTCTTAAACCATAAAGGTTTGAGAGATAAGACTTATATTGGTCTTCATGTTTTTTTAATGCCTACAAAATACAATAAAGATAAAACGAAGTATTACTATCCCTTTAACTTTTATGTACTCTGTACGCCAACCTTTACCACTATAGATTGTAAGCTTTCGGGCATGGACCGAACTTCAAGTGTTTCACATTGCAAAGCACTAGCCCCCTGTATTGTCCAAGCTCTTAAAGGGATAGTAATGTTTCACAAAAACAGCAGCTACAATTAATCTTCATAGTAATTGGGCCATGGGCAGTGTTATTTCAGTACTGTCAGAGTTGTAGTTCAAGAGTAATTGAATGATAAAGTATCCCCCTCCCACCCCTTTTACCTAATGTAAGCCACCTCCCCTCAGATGTGGAATCTGGTCTCTTGACCAGGACAGATCACAGCAAGGGACAATCTTCTTACCGTGATCATAAGGAAAACCCTGCCCCCTTGACAGTTTTTTTCTTATGATCACTGAAGATTGTACCTCTCTGTGATGCATCCAGACAGTCTTGCTGTTCGGATGGATCACAGAGTCAGTACATCAGTATAAGGGGCGGGAGGGGGATACTGTATCATTCAATTACTCTTGAACTACAACTCTGACAGTAGTGAAATAACACTCTCCATGGCCCAAATGCTATGAAGATTAATTGGAGCTGCTGTTTTGTGAAACATTACTATTCATTTAAAGCGGAACTACCACCTCTTAAACACTTTAACTTTAATAATTCCCCATCTGGCGACTAGCAGCTTAGTAGCACTAGTCACTAGAATTATTACCTTATTCAAAAGAAATATGCATTCTTACTGGACTGACAGCAGCACGGAACGCAGACATCTTGCCATAGTGACATCTGCACTCCTGCGCTGTAAGTCCCACCCGGGTCTTTGAGACATTGCTAGGAGCCGTCAGGCTCCAAAAGGGAATGGCAGCGCAGGCGTCACTATGGGAAGATGTCTGCGCTTCAGGCTGCTGTCAGTCCGGTAAGAATGCAGATTTCTTCCGACTAAGGTAATAATTCTGGCGACTAACGCTACTAAGCTGCTAGTCGCCAGATGGGGAGTTATTGAAGTTAAAGTGTATAAGAGGTGGTAGTTCCCCTTTAAATTGTAAATTAACGCATACATTTGCTGCACTATATAAATAAGCATATTCATTCATGATACTAATTGTCACTTTCCCCAGATATAAAAGTGTGAATATTTCCTAAACTAGACATCTGCTGGACTTTTGGTTAACATGGCATGGGCAGGTTTTAATTACATTTTCAAACAGAATAAGAAAATTCAAGGTCATGGGTCCACTACAACAGCTGGCAATAGTATATGCAATATTTTTCTCACGCCCCTTTTTATAGGCAAAAAAAGGCAAGTTTCTCCTTAGCACACCCTTTTCATAAGTTATGTCTGTGTTTCCAAATAAAGGGTGCGAGTAGAAGAAAAGATACCAATTCCTCACCTGACTGAGACTTTGCAGAGGTAATGCAGCTCAGACCCTGAGGTAGCGGCTGTTGTGGGGTTGGAGCCGAGGGAGCCGGTGATTGCGATTTCCCGTCCTCCAAACCATTCTTTGGGGCAGTTTCTTCCTTGGTTTCGTCTTGCTCTGTTGGATCTTTGGGGTCTTTATGAACAGGCTGTAAGGGAAAAGGAGATGACAGTAAATACAATGAAAGGGGTGGGCTGTTTGGGCCTCTGAGCCACATCTTGGCTATCAAACACAGTACAGAACAAAGAGCTTTGAGAAGTATTCAGTATTAATAAAACATTCTTCTACGTGTGCTTGGTTTGCTCTTGGTTTGCAAGCACACGTAGAAACCGTTTTAGTGATTTTTTTTTTTTTTATTAACGCGATCGCTGCTCTGCTGCAGAGCCGCCTGATGATCGTAAGATTGGATTTCCCTTCAGTCAGCTACAACGCTGATTTCAGGGAAGGGGGAAGGAGAGGGCAACTTTAGGAGTGATAATCTCTCAAACCATAAAGGTTTGAGAGATGACACTGGGGGAAATACATTTATTTTTAATAGGACTTTAATATAGGGATTAGGAATACTTGGGTATTACTATCCCTTTAACACTCTGCTTCACAAAATGTTTGAGGCCTCTCTAGCATTCAAGAAGTTAAAGTGCCCCATTTAACATACTAACCCTTTGAGTGCAAAGCAATGCGTTCTGTACCCCTCTGGCACTCAAAGGGTTAACAACCAGAGGGGTGGGGGCAACACATTGCAAATCAAAGCACTGCACATCCCTCTGGAACTTATGGGTGTAATTCAATGAGAATTCGGAGACACTGCATTTCTTTCCTATGATTCAGCTGGTTTCCGCGAGTACTGCTCCTCCTTAGAGTCCGGAATACGGCCCAGTGGGCGAGTAAGCGTAGGTTACTTGTAAAGGAGAAGATACTCCTCCGAATAATACCCCCCACTTACCTTATAGCCCAAAATCATAATGGCCTCTATATATTCCTCTCTAGTACTCAAAGGGTTAATCAGTCCTGGCTGTCAGGCCCACATCGGCGGACATAACGGTGTCTAACAGAGACCACAGGACAAAAGCTCCTCTGGCTGCACACAGTAATCTTAACCTAATCTTATCTCAATGCTTTTGCACACTCCTATGTTCCATAACCCCCCTTAAGGACCAGTGATGAAGACAGGACCGGCACGGCTGTCCTGGCACATTATGGAATTCAGGGGCCCCCCACGCAACCACACCGGGTCCCCTGAATCCATGTCCGGAAACAAAACAAAAAAATTCCACGAGAGGGGATTATTATTAGGTAGTGTTAATTACCTTTTAAAACTTTAAAATGATAGTAATGTGACACTATTAATGACTATTCAATTATTCCTTTTACTTTTTAACAACGCTCTGTACCTTTCACAATGTGCATAAGTTTTACTGTAATAATATTTTAAAGTTCCCTCGCCCGCCCCTTTTCCTGGTCACTATTCTTCCTTTAGATGAGAACACCGGTCCAGACAGATCGCAACAAGGGACAATATTGTGTCATCATAAGGAAAATCCTGCTCTCCATCAAGGGAGGCAGGGTTTTAATTATACAAGATTGTCCCTTGTTGCGATCAGTCCGGTCAAGCGACTGAGGGAAGAAGCGTGATGTAGGGAAAATGGGCGGGAGGGAACACTTTCAAATAAATTAACACAAAGACTACATTATGGTCACTTACAAAGGCCCACTGCGTTATTAAAAAGTATACTGAATAATCAATCTTGCCTTAAAGGGATAGTAGTACTTCGTGGTTTGAGAGATATTCACAAGCAAAGTTTCCCCCTCCCACCCCTTTTACCCAGTGTAAGCCATCTCTTCTTAGATGTGAATCTGGTTGTAAGACCAGACAGATAACAGCAGGGGACAATTTTCTTTGTATGAAAACAATGAAAGCCCTTCCCCCCTTGACAAGTTTTTCAGCTTTTTCCCTTATCTTAATTGAAGATTGTCCCTCTCTGCAGTCTACCTGGGCACCTCCCTTCTGATCTGGCTGAACATGGGGGGGAGATACTTTGCTTGAGAATATCTCTTAAACCATAAAGGTTTGAGAGATAAGACTTATATCGTTCTTCATGTTTTTTTAATGCCTACAAAATAAAATAAAGATAAAACGAAGTATTGCTATCCCTTTAATATCCACACATCACTCGCTCTTTAAGTGCATATAACTATTGTACTTTCAGGGCTCAAAATTTCCACTCGCCACTAGCCAATGGCGAGTGAAAATTTAGCCCTGGCAAGTAGAAATTCAGCCCTGGTGGGTATGTTTTTGCTTGCAGTGGCGAGTAACTTTTCAGGTCTGGCTAGTAGCAAAGAACTTAAAATTATAAGCCCTGGTACTTTTATGTATTTGTGTTCCCTCAATACTAGATTTCTAGAACCAATGTATAAATCAGGTTGCTAGACACGAGTTTTGAGTACAAGATATAAAAATGCACACAACCTCAGCTCGTTATCAGGTCTTCGTGTTCATTTAAAGTAGTAATGTCCCATTAAAACTTTTTATAGTTTTGTAGAGCTCAAGAAAATAAGAAGAATGATGCAAACCCTATCTCTCAAACCGCTATGGTTTGAAAGATATTTGCACTGAAAGTTCGCCCTTCTCTCTCCTCCTCCTGATGTCAGCATCTAGCTGACAGCAGGAGATTCCGGTCCGGGGACCAGCCGGTGGCTCTGCAGCAGAGCTGAAATCATGATATTGCAAAATAATTACTTCACTGGAAACATCTACAAAGTGTGCTTGCAAACCAGGCTGCCGCAGAGCCTCCTCGAGTCGTACGACTCGAATCTCCTGCTGTCAGCTTTACATCTGACATCAGGAGAAAGGGAGAGGGGGGAGAACTTTCAGTGCCTATATCTCTCAAACTATAGTGGTTAGAGAGATAGGGTTTGCACCATTCTTCCTATTTTCTTCAGCTCTATAGAAGTATAAAATGTTTTTATGGGACATGACTGTTCCTTTAAAGGGATAGTAATGTTTCAAAATAAAAGCAGCTCCAATTAATCATCAAAGTATTTGGGCCATGGAGAGTGTTATTTCAATACTGTCAGAGTTGTAGTTAAAGAGTAATTGAAGGATAAACTATTCCCCTCCCGCCCCTTTCACCTAGTGTAAGCCACCTCCCCTCAGATGTGGAATCTGGTCTCTTGACCGGACAGGTCACAGCAAGGGACAATCTTCTTACTGTGAACAAAAGGAAAACCCTGTCCCTCTTGACAGGTTTTTCAAGTTTATACTTATGCTAATTGAAGATTGTCCCTCTCTTTGATCCATCCGAACAGCCTTGCTGCTCTGCGGTGAGCAGTGATACATCAGTAAAAGTGGCGGGACGGGGATACTTTATCATTCTATTACTCTTGAGCTACAACTCTAAAAGTATTGAAATAACACTCTCCATTGCCCAAATACTAAGAAGATTAATTGGAGCTGCTTTTATTATGAAACATTACTATCCCTTTAAGCCTGTAGTCCACCTATGAGTGTGTGTGTCCTAAACATTATTCCGTAAACACGTGCTCACCTGAAACAAAGTTTGGGGAGTCTGAAAGCCACTTTCTATTTAGAAATCTAGTTTTTTGGGGGGGCTTATTCAGATTTATAGATCATGCTGACTTTTCCCTTAGTCCTATATTACCTCCCCCAGTCGCCAACACGTAACCCTTTCAGTGCTAGGAGAGATGGCAATGCATTGCAGAGTAGTGTCAGTGAGTGGGAGTTAATAAAAATGCCACTTACAACATGTGTGTGATTTTGAATGCTCTTTCAAAATCACTAAAGTTTTTTTTTTTAGGTGACGTGGTTCCTTTAAGCTCATGTCCACTGCTCTAATTGTCTTAAATAATAACTCATTTGATTCATCTCCCTGCGATGTCAACCCGGTTTAAAGATGTTTGTGTAATCTGCATAAGGCACATTTATTTTAAAGTAGAGCTGTCATTTTGATATTTTATATCTAAATAATCTACATTTATTTTAGCCGTTTTTTATATATAAAACCATTTATTAGATATTTAGATTTATTTGTTCATTAGAAAGCACTAGTTGGAAGGCCAGCCAGATACTAACATTCCATATTGCTCTCTGTGCCACCTACTACAACTCCCTGGCAGCCAGATACTAACATTCCATATTGCTCTCTGTGCCACCTACTACAACTCCCTGGCAGCCAGATACTAACATTCCATATTGCTCTCTGTCCCACCTACTACAACTCCCTGGTAGCCAGATACTAACATTCCATATTGCTCTCTATGCCACCTACTACAACTCCCTGGCAGCCAGATACTAACATTCCATATTGCTCTCTGTCCCACCTACTACAACTCCCTGGCAGCCAGATACTAACATTCCATTGCTCTCTGTCCCACCTACTACAACTCCCTGGCAGCCAGATACTAATATTCCATATTGCTCTCTGTGCTACCTACTACAACTTCCTGGCAGCCAGATACTAACATTCCATATTGCTCTCTGTGCCACCTACTACAACTCCCTGGCAGCCAGATACTAACATTCCATATTGCTCTCTGTCCCACCTACTACAACTCCCTGGCAGCCAGATACTAACATTCCATATTGCTCTCTGTCCCACCTACTACAACTCCCTGGCAGCCAGATACTAACATTCCATATTGCTCTCTGTCCCACCTACTACAACTCCCTGGCAGCCAGATACTAACATTCCATTGCTCTCTGTCCCACCTACTACAACTCCCTGGCAGCCAGATACTAATATTCCATATTGCTCTCTGTGCTACCTACTACAACTTCCTGGCAGCCAGATACTAACATTCCGTATTGCTCTCTGACTCACCTACTACAACTCCCTGGCAGCCAGATACTAACATTCCATATTGCTCTATGACCCACCTACTACAACTCCCTGGCAGCGAGATACTAACATTTCACATTGCTCTCCCTCACTCACTGCCAGCCAGATACTCACATTCCACTCTGCTCTCCCTCACTCCCTGCCAGCCAGATAACATTGTTCTCCCTCACTCCCTGCCAGCCACATTCCACTCTGCTCTCCCTCCCATCTGCCAATCCCTGCCACCCAGATACTAACATTCCACACTGCTCTCCCTGACAGCAGCTGAACCCAGCCAACTAGTTGCTAACATTCTGTACTGCACTCCTTTTCACCTGCCTCTCGCCTCTCCTACCAGCCAGATATTTATATTCCACACTGCACTCCCTCCACCTGCCAGTCAGATACCAACATTCCAAACTGTTCTTCCTCCCACTCTCTACCAGCCAGAGACGAAGACTCTACAATGCTCTCCTTCACACTTACTTCTCAGTGCCAGCCAGATACTAACATTCTCCCTCCCACTTATTGACGAGTGTTAGCTCATTTACAAAAAATGACAAAGCAAAACATCTGAAACCATTTATGATATAAAAAAAGTCTAACAAATGTAGGTTATTTTGAAAGTTATTTCAAAATAATCTGTTTCACTTTAAAGCTTGCCAGCATTATCACTAATGAATACATTAAAGGGATAGTAAGGTCCCAAAAAAAATATAAACTAAATGGCAGATGCAGTTAAAAAAAATACTTAATGCCCTTATTCCTATCTCTCAAACCATTATGATTTGAGAGACATAAGAAAATAAAGGTCTCTGCTCCCGGCCCTTTCTGCCTGACGAGCTGTAAAGCTGTCAGAAGCAGAATCTGGTCGCGCAACCAGATGGCGGCTCTTCAGGAGCGCTGACATAGAGATATCCAACTATAAATACTTCATTAGAATGGTCTACAACGTGTGCTTGGTTTGCAAGCACGCATTGTAGACCATTCCGATGAAGTATTTTTAGTTGGATATCTCAATGTGAGCTCTCCAGAAGAGCCGCCGTCTGATTCCGGAACCAGGATCTCATGCCGTCAGCTATACAGCTGACATATGAGAAGGGGTAGGGAGCGGAGGTCTTTATTTTCTTATCTCTCTCAAACCATAATGGTTTGAGAGATAGGAATAAGGGCATTAAATTTTTTTTTTTTTTTTTTTTTTTTTTTTTTTTTTTTTTTTTTACTGCTTTTACCATTTCGCTCATATTTTTTTCGGGACATTACAATCCCTTTAAACACAACAGTCCTAGCAACAGCTGACGTACACTAAGGCCTTTATCACATGACAACAGAACTGTAGCGGCCCACTGCACAGTTCAGTCACACATGTAATTACACTCATCTCCTGCATTCCACTGCCAATCCAGACGAAAGACGTGTGAAAGTAGGTGTGTGTGTGTGAACCCCAGTCAATATTACTGGCTGGCGCCTCTGTGGCACAGTCATTCATCAGAATCTGTAATGACCATCGCATCCCCCACCAGCGCTTGTGTGAAAGCTCTGCAGGAGGTCCCATAGGCCTCTGTACAGACCACCTTTACTGCATTCCTGAATGAATGCAGTAAAGCTGCAGCTTGCTGGTCTCTGTTGCATTCACACAAGGAAATATTCACCCATGTGAAAGGCATCGGCACAGAACCTTTCACACAAAACCAATGCAGCATCACTCTCCCTGGTGAACGAGGTCTAATAGTAACCCATCCATCTCTGAATGCCTCCCATAGGCCAAGACTCCTTTATTATTATTTTTTTTAAAGCGGAACTACCACGGCTAAATAACTTGAGCTTAAATAATTCTCCATCTTGTTAAAGAGGATTATCAATTCTTGTTGGGCTGACAGGCAGGAATGAGCGCAGACATCTTTCCATAATGACGTCTGCGCTCCTGCTCTGTCAGTCCCTTTTGGAGCCGGACGGTTCCTAGCAATGCCTCCTAGAGCAGACTGGGACTGACAGCGCAGATGCGCAGAGATCACTAAGGGAAGATGTCTGCGCTCCATCCTGCCTGTCAACCCAACAAGAATTGCTAATACTCTTTAACGCAGTAATAATTCTGGAGACTAGCACTACTAAGCAGCTAATCGCCAGATGGGGAATTATTTAAGCTCAAGTTATTTAGCAGTGGTAGTTCCGCTTTAAACAAATACATAATCAAAACAATTAGTTGAAAAGAGGACCTGTTGCCTTAAAGTGTTATAAATGTCCAAAAATGTCCTAAAAAAAAATAATCGGATTGCCATAAACCCCATCTTTCAAACCGCTATGGTTTGAGAGATAAAGGGATACAAAGTTCCCCCCTCCCTCCCCTTCTCCTGATGTCAGCATCTAGCTGTCAGCAGAAGATCCCAGTCCGGGGATCAGCAGGCGGCTCTGCAGCAGAGCTGTAATCCTGTTATTAGAAAAGAATTACTTCATTGGAAAAGTCTACAAAGTGTACCTAGTTTGCAAGCACACTTTGTAGACCATTCACATGAAGTGGTTCTTTTCTAATAATGGGATTTCGGCTCTGCTGAACAGCCTCATCGAGTCGGCCGACATGGATCTCCTTCTGTCAGCTTTACAGCAGACATCAAAAGAAGGGGAGGGGGGGGAAATTTGATTGCCAATATCTCTCAAACCGTAGCGGTGGGAGAGATGGGGTTTGTGGCAATGTGATTATTTTTTTTTACCCTCTACAAACCTATTAAAAATTATTTTTGGACATTACGAACACTTTAAGTTTAATTTGAACCCTCTAAAGACCAGGGGGGTATCTGTAAAGTATTGCTTCACAATGAGTTGCACACCCTCTGGTTCTTAAAAGGTTAAAGAGAAGAAAAACCTGCCTGTATTGTGTGTTAAACAATTTGCTTTAAAATAAAGGCTTTTAAGAAATTAACCTTTGTTTGTTGGTGGCACAGCTTGGTACGTTAACCCCTTAAGGACCAGTGACTTGCCAGGACCATCGCGACTGTGCATGCGTTAAGGACTGGTGATGGTCCTGGCATGTCGAATTTTTTGATAAAAGCACTCCGGCAGGCGCACTATGATTCTGTGGGGAGCAGCTAGTTTCAGCATCTCCCATGGTGAGCCAGTACATGTGGTACTGCTCTCCAATCAAAATGGCCTTGGTCCTCCAATGCACACAACCCCTGGTCCGTCTGGTCTTCAAAGTGTATGTGTCACCACAATATAACGTAGCATAAATAGTTATGCTATATAGCGAATATTACTAAAACATTTTTTTTTTTTTTTTGCTTTATTTGTTGTAAATTTAAGTTATAAAGTTGGTCCTGCAGCCACTTCTGCATAGAGTGCAATCCGTCGCTCTGCCTCTGCTCCCCTCCCTCTATCCAGCCTCCTCCAATGATGGAGGCTTCTGTCTGTAAGCTGGAGCAGTCTCATTGGTTAGGTATCGATCTCTGCCAGTGAGACTGCTCCAGCTTACAGACAGAAAGTCTAAGTCATTGGAGGAGGCTGGAAAGAGGGAAGGGAGCAGAGGCAGAGTGACTGACTGCGGTTACAGAGCAGGTAACCGCAGTCTATGTGGAAGTAGCCGCAGGACCGACTTTAAACTTAAATTTACAACAAATAATGCTTAAAAAAAAAATTAAGACTGTTTTAGTAATATTCGCCATATAGCCTATTTATGTTACGTTATATTGCGGTGACACATCCACTTTAAGGGGTTAACTCTGAGTGCCAGAGGGATACGGAATGCAATGCTAAGCAATGTATTCCGTACGCACTCAAAGGGTTAAGCTATTCAGTTTGTGTGTTGGGCCAACACTACCACAGTGTGTTATGAATGAATGTGGACAGGGCTTATATACTGCGGGCATTTCTGAAATCACAATCAGTAGTAAGTTTGGGCCTCAAACAGAATGAATTACAATACTACACAGGGAATTAGAATGAAGTGCCACGCTGTACCAACACAGGTTCATTCATTTCTAAACAATCTATTGAATTAAAGCGGAACTATTATCTTTATAATATTGCCCCCCAAAACATTACTAATATAGCGACAGGCACGGGCATACTTGTATAACGTTTAATAAGTCAGCGTTATTGAAGTAATCCACCTTCTTCAGCAAGCATCCAGAGGATAACAGCGCAGACATCTTAGAGGGAAGTTGCTTCCTAGTCTGCACTATCTGTCCTGTGCACTGCCTGGATTGGTGGTGACATTCGTTGGTTACCTTAAGGTACCAGAAGTGGCTTCTGAGTCTGCTCTGTTTGTCCTGTGCACTGCCTGGATTGGTGGTGACATTCGTTGGTTACCTTAAGGTACCAGAAGTTGCTTCTGAGTCTGCTCTGTTTGTCCTGTGCACTGTCTGGATTGGTGGTGACATTCGTTGGTTACCTTAAGGTACCAGAAGTTGCTTCTGAGTCTGCTCTGTTTGTCCTGTGCACTGCCTGGATTGGTGGTGACATTCGTTGGTTACCTTAAGGTACCAGAAGTTGCTTCTGAGTCTGCTCTGTTTGTCCTGTGCACTGTCTGGATTGGTGGTGACATTCGTTGGTTACCTTAAGGTAACAGAAGTTGCTGCCTGCACAGGTGCGCAGAGCTTCTCTTGTAAGCTCTGTGCCCTGGATGCCTGCTGAAGGTGGATTACTTCAATAATGCGGACGTATTAAAAATAATACACGTATGCCTTTGCTTATCGCTATATTACTCATGTACTGGGGGACAATATTATGAAGGTGATAGTTCCACTTAACCCTTTGAGTGCCAGAGGGGTAAGCAACGCATTGCTTTGTAATGCGTTGCGTACCCCTCTGGCACTCAAAGGGTTAAAAAAAATTTGCTAGCACAATGAATTGAAAAACAAATTAAGCTTTTCTTAAAATCCTTTGACTGCCAGAGAGGTGTCCAACGCATACCTCTCTGACACTAAAAGGGTTAAGGTAACAGGTCCACTTTATGTTAAATATCAAACAATACATACAGCTTTAGAATGAGTCTTATTTTGTTGGACATTTCAAAGGCGTTACTAAAACTGAAATAAATTACATATATGACACCATTATGATCTAGTTACATAGTGAAGCAGTTTTATACAGTTATTACACAGTTAATTAGACTGAAAAAAAAACAAAAAAACAAGTTCATCAAGTTCAACCTTTGCCACAGTATAACCAAAACACGAGAATTATATAAGCCTTCCCAACTCCTAAATGTGTATTACTATTTACCAGAACTACTTGTTTTACCTACAACTACACAGTATAACCCTGTATGTTCTTGCTAGACATGCACCTGTTTGCCATGCCGCACATGTATTAGGATTACAGGAGAAAGGCGACTTGATAACATGGGTGACAGAACTCTAGGACTGATACAGTTCCGTCACCTGTATGAAAAAGCCGCAACTGGATGCAAACCCCTACGTACGAGGGTAACCGTTAGCGTTCCAGAGAGGTATATAACACCTTGCAAAGCACTTTGTTGCACATACCTCTGGCATTGAAAAGGTTAAAGTGCAATTCTACACCAACTGGGCAAACAAAAGTATTAAAAAAAAAATTAGAATGCTCTGTAAAAAAAGAAAATAAATAAAAAATAAATAGAAAATAGACCTGGATTGAGCAACCCGAAGTCCATCTAGCTGTTGTGATCTACAACTCCCACCACCCTTGACAAGCCTATAGATGACAGCAGTTGTAGTACAACAACTGAACGAAGGCGTATACCATTATTTTGTATATTTTAATACTTAGTTAGGGTTGCACCGATACCGATACTGGTATCGGTGCCGATACCAGCATTTGTGCGAGTACTTGTACTCTTGCAAATGCGGCCGATGCCAGCACCAATACCCTGTGTCAACGTCGGTGCTGCAGTGAGGGAGTCCGGGGAGCTGCTCACAATGCTCCCCGGTTGCCTCTCTCCCTCCTGTAGCGTCTGAGCGTTGCCGCGGGTTACCATGGCAACGCTCTGACGCTGACTTCTGCCGGGGCTCGCGAGAGAATAGCGAGCACCCGGCAGAAGAGGGTAAGGGAGGCTAGATAGGACATTTGAGCGGGTGGTGAAAGAGACAGAGAGGGGGGCCAAGAGGGAGAAAAAGGGACTAAGAAAAAAAAAAAAAAAAAAAACGCAAAAGGAGTAAAGATCAGGAGACAAAAGGAGGGGGACTAAGAAAAGGCAAAAAGGAGGGGGGATCAGGAGAGAGAGAGGCAAAAGAGTGGGATCAAGAGTCAAGGAGGGGGAGAAAGGGGGATCAAAAGGGAGAGAAAAAGCCAAGGCAAAAGGAGGGAGCTCAAGAGGGGGAGAATGAAGTAAAAGGGGACAGTCAAGAGGTGGTGTGTGTGTGTGTGTGTGTATATATAAATATATATATATATATATATATATATATATATATATATATATAATATATATTTCAAGTACTCACCAATACTTTTTTTTAGGTCATTTGTCAGTTTTCCAAGTACCTAAAGCATATATATTATATATATATATATAATATATGCGCTTTAAGTACCTGGAAAACTGGCAAATGACCGCAAAAAAAAGTATTGGTAATTGGTATCGGCGAGTACTTGAAAAAAGTATCGGTACTTGTACTCGGTCTTAAAAAAGTGGTATCGGTGCATCTCTATACTTAATACTGTGTATTTTACCTTTAAGGACCAGAGGAGTGTGCAATGCGTTGCTAAGCAATGTGTTGCACTCTCCACACTTCTTAAAGTGATATGCACCAACAAAACACCCTTTTGGCTGTATGCATGAAGATTAAGAAAAGCAATTGAGGCAAACCAACCGCATCATAGTGGAAAAATGAAAATTTCCTTATATTTAAATATTTTTTTTAAAGCCTTTCAATGCTAGAGAGGATTTCCAATGCAATGTGGATTTTTTTCTTGTTGCATCTTAAAGGGATAGTAATGTTTCACAATAAAAGCAGTTCCAATTAATCTTCATAGTATTTGGACCATGGAGAGTGTTATTTCAATACTGTCAGAGTTGTAGTTCAAGAGTAATTGAATGATAAGGTATCCCCCTCCCGCCCCTTTTACTGCTGTAACACTACTCAGATGGATCACAGAGAGGGACAATCTTCAGTGAGCATAGGAAAAACCTGTCAAGGGGGTCAGGGTTTTCATTATACTCCCAGTAAGAAGATTGTCCCTTGTTGTGAGCTGTCTGGTCCCAGGACCAGATTCCACATCTGAAGGGAAGGCAGCTTACACTAGGGTAAAAGGGGCGGGAGGTGGATACTTTATCATTCAATTACTCTTCAACTACACCTCTGATAGTATTGAAATAACACTCTCCATGGCCCAAATACTATGATGATTAATTGGAGCTGCTTTTATTTTGAAACATTTCTATCCATTTAAAGTGCAGTTGGATTGTTCCAGCATTGCCGGTTTCCTTCTGCATACCGCCATACATTAGCTGAGGCCCCTTACCGAACTGGAGCCTGACTTCGGCAGAGTTTTTCGGGCTCTGTGAATTTTCAAATCTGGCAAAGGAGCGTCCGTTTGCTTGGCGTCATCGTCCATAATGGGATCCCCAATTTGGGGAGGAGCAGGGGATGGTGCAGGTGGTACATATGCGTTGGAAGAAGTCTTTGCTTTGCTGACCACTCCGGGGAGAGTTTTAGCAGCGTGACCACTGAGGGGAGATGAGCTAGTCGTCCGTAAAGGCTGTTCCAAGACAGCCGATTTGTTTAAAATATACCCATTGCTCCCCATTACGGAAGTCTGTGTAGGATTGTTTGTTTTTAAGGGATGTGGCCGGACATCTCCTGGGTCTCGCTCAAGGACTCCATTCTCCGCGACCCAACAGGTTTTGAAAGTAGAGTCCTGAAGAGTGAGTTTTGTGCCATCCATTGTGCCAAGTGATATTCCATGGTCCTTCGATTCGTTTCTTTCACAGGAGCCGTTGGTCTCCGCGACCTGCTTCTCACACAAGTTTTCATCTCCCGCCATGACATCAGATACTGGAAAGCAGAATAATAGTAAATATAGATTGGAACCATTAACGATTTATTACTGAACACTGGAAAAAGTGACCTCAAGACTACAGTTAAAGAAAAGCTACCCCCACAAACACACACCATTATCTTACATCAGAAAACCACAATGGCCACTATAAATCAATTCTGCTTATATTGGTTCTCCAAAATTAATCTTTACTCCATTCTGGATATCATGTCCCATGGAGAATTACAGTTTTTGCAGGACCCCAAATGCCTCTATAAACAGGATATCCAAAGCCAATTTAACCCCTTAAGGACTACATGACGTACTTTGCCCATCATGGTCCACATACCCTTAAGGACCGATTACTGGGAGAGTTGTAAGTAAAAATAGGGCGTAAAATTGACCGCTCCAAGACTGGAGCGATCTCTTTCAGGCCCCAAAGTGGCACACTGATACACGCAACAGGTCATGTGTACCGGCACATCGGCAAGGATCAAAGCAGTCCTTATGGGACGGAAACGTCCCAGAACCGCTGGTCCTTAAGGGGTTAAGACTATTTTTTATTTTTTAGAGAACCATTTCATGCAGAATTTACTCACAAGACCATTAGGGTATTATGCCCAGATTAAGGTAAATGAAGTTATAAATAGCGGTATTAGAATTACTTTAAAACAAGAGTGTCCAAGTTTTTTCAGCCGTGGGCCACATGATCAGAATCCCACAAGTGTGAGGGCTGCATTGTTTTTTTGATAACAATGGTGAATTATAGCCTATCGGTTATTCAAAAATATTGATTTATCAAAGAAAATACTGATATGTAATAGATATCTACTCTTGATACGGTACATGCAAGCACCAGATTAGTTCTTACTGGTCTAATAGTTAAAGTGTGCAAGTTAATTAGGTAGAATTTTTTTTTTTAAAATCTCAGGCATGCCGTACTCTGGAGTCAGGTGTGCTGCATTTGGCCCAAGAGCCGCACACTGGATGCCCATGCTTTAACCATTTGAGTGCCAGAAGTGTATCCAAAGCATACCTCAAAGGGTTAAAAGGGAGAAGTAACAAAGCAGGTGTGTCATGTGTATGTATATATTGTGTATATGTATATTATACATATGTATATATATTACACAGTGACTATCTATTCCGGAGCGATACACTGCATCAGATATGTCATCCTATATAATAATTCTCTAGGATGTTTGTCTGAAGCCGTCATGCATAGTAGAGACTGCCCAAACGCACAGAATCCTGGGAGTTCTGTGCTGGGAGCATTCTGTGCTTTCAGGCAATCTCTACAGTGCATGACTGCATCGGCAGCAGGACACAGAGCAGGACTGGCCCCTTACCTCTCTGGCACTCAAAGGGTTAACATCACCCAGACCTTGGCCTGTGTACACGGGCTTTTAAACTAGTTAGTGATAAACAAAAACATGTATCACTCCTCCCTTTCAGAGAACGACAGAAATGACGATCTTCTTTCTAGAAGAACCGGGGAATGTGTAGTGAGCCTGAGCTGACGGCGAAGGAAAAAATTGACACGGGACGAATTCTGACCACTTCTGGGTTAGAAGTTCCATTTAACTAAATGGAAATGTTAATTTGGTCCACAGGAAGCAGCTTTTGTTTTGTCTCAAAAATGCTCCATTGGAAGTCTCAGGAACTGAAGTATTTACCCTTTGAGCGCCAGAGAGGTATCCAATGCATTGCGTTGCAATGTGCTGGGTACCTCTCTGGCATTCAAAGGGTTAACCTACAGAGTGCCAGAGGGGAATGCCATATATTGCCAAGACATGTATGGCATACTCCTCTGGCACTCAAAGTGATTAAGTGATTCAATTCTAGAGCAAACAAATGGCATAGCAGGAAACAAATATAAATTACTATTTCTTTAAATGAGCTTTCTAACACTTTTGAGTGTCAAAGGGGTATGCAATGCATTGAAAAGCAATGTGTTGCATACCCCTCTGGCAATCAAAGGGTTAATTCCCCTTGAATCCTTTGCAATATGTTGCAGACCTCTTTATGATTTAAGGGGTAACAACAACAACAAAAAAATAAAAAAAAATAAAAAAAATTTATATATATACTAGAGAGGTAAGAGCTATAGTGAAAGATAAAAAGTCTGCCTATAAGAGATATAAAGAGACTGGAAGTGAAGCGGACAGAGAAGGGTATAAAACTATACAGAAGAAGACTAAACAGATGATAAATGCTGCTAAAGCCTCAAAAGAGGAAGAAATGGCCAAATCTGTAAAGAAGGGGAATAAAACCTTCTTCAGATATATCAGTGACAGGAAGAAGAAAAACTGCAGGATTACAAAAATTAACAACGGAAAAAATCAGTATATAGGAGAGGAAAAGGCGGTCGCTGACCATCTGAATAACTACTTCTGCTCAGTTTTTTCAGACGGCGGCCCTCATAATCAGAAAATGGCTGAACACAGCATTGCCTCTAGTTGTATAATTTTAGCCCCAGTGTTTTCAGAGGCCGATGTTCTAGAGGAACTTGTCCGGCTAAAGTCAAATAAAGCGATGGGTCCGGATGGAATCCACCCTAGAGTTCTTAAAGAACTCCGATCTGTCATAGTTGGCCCCCTGACTAATCTGTATAACCAGTCCCTTCTTACGGGAGAAGTTCCTGATGATTGGAGAATGGCCAATGTTGTACCCATTCACAAGAAGGGTAGTAAAGAAGAAGCTAGTAACTACAGGCCAGTCAGCCTGACATCTGTAGTGGTAAAAATGATGGAGACTCTTCTAAAGAAGAAGATAATTGACCATCTAACAAAAAACAACCTGATGGACCCAAACCAGCATGGCTTCACTGAGGGCCGATCCTGTCAGACTAATCTCATTGATTTCTTTGACTATGTAACTAAAGTGCTGGATGAAGGTGGTGCTGTGGATATCGCCTACCTGGATTTCAGTAAAGCTTTCGATACAGTTCCCCATAAAGAGCTGATAGATAAATTATCAAGAATTGGACTTAACCCCTGGATAGTTCAGTGGATCTGCAGTTGGCTGAAGGACAGAAACCAGAGGGTTGTTGTTAATGGAGTGTATTCTGAGCAGAGACTGGTTACAAGTGGAGTGCCACAAGGATCTGTTCTGGGCCCTGTTCTGTTCAACATGTTTGTAAGTGACATAAGGGAAGGCTTGGCAGGGAAGGTTTGCTTGTTTGCTGATGACACAAAAGTGTGTAATAGGGTTAATGTTCCAGGAGGTGTCTGTAATATGGAGAATGATTTGGCACTATTAGATAAGTGGTCAAAACAATGGAAACTTCAGTTCAATGTTTCCAAATGTAAAATAATGCACTTGGGGATTATATATATATATATATATATATATATATATATATATATATATATATATATTTACTTGAATAGGAACATTTTTATTTGATATCAATCATGCAGTTGGATTGCTCTAGAATTGCCCAAATTTTCTTATTACGTCAGTGCATCAGATCACATGTTCTGAGACTACTCAAGCAACCCCATAGACAGCAATGGGGACTGTTGACCACACAGTGCAGTTCAAGACGTTTTACAAAGTTTGATTAAAAGCAGGTAAAGCGCTCACCGTCCTCTTTGCTGTTGGTGATGTCTTTCAACAAGTCCGTCTTTATAAAAACGTCCTTCAGGGATTCCACTTTACTTGTTCCTACTCTCTGTAAAAGAGAATATTAATAAAGTTATTTGGGAAGGCCAAACATGTTAAAAGTAGGTTTGTCCTTCATTAGAATTAAGCAACAGATTTTTTTTTTACCCATTCCCCAATAAGAGTAAAATAAAACACAACAGGGATATGTTTTTATATACAGTCAGCGCACATGGATCCTTGGAAAACATCAGTCTAGTAATGTAAATTAAAAGTAAGACATACAACAGTATGTATGAAACAAGTGCAATCAAACTATACTGTGAAACAAATAAAAACACAGTGTGTATTTTTTTGCAACTACTCAATGTTAGTGCTCAAGTGAGTGAGTGCTGAAAAAGTATAAAGTACTTAAATAGTTCTGGGTGCAGATAATGCACCGTATGCAGGAAGTAACCTAGAAGCCTCTTTCATCAATCCCGTTATATAATCTAAAAACACAACAGGATATTTGTGTCAGTCCGTGTGGTTCTTTTCATCAATCCTCATTATATAGTGCCGAAACAACTTGATATTTTAATTAAAGTCTGTTATAAAGGAAAGAAGCAAAATTTAGTGAATCTGCCAAGACCTCAGGACATTTACTTGCTTATAAGGGATAGTAATACTTCGATTAAAATTTAGCTCCGAATCTTCTTTATAATTTTTTTTTTTTTTTTAACATGTAGCTTTATATTCAATTACATACAGTGTTGTATTTTAAACGCTATTCAAGATGAAATGATCCCCCTCCTGCCCCTTTCCCTAGGTCACGCTGCAGGATGGAGCGAGGTGACGGCCAATCTTCAGTAAGCAAAAGGAAACTCTTGCCGTCCTTTGTAAGGGCGGCAGGGTTTTCCTTATACTTACTGTGTAAAGACTGTCCCTTGCTGCATCCGTCCGGTCCCATGACCGGGTTCCAGAACTGATGGGAGGCGGCCAGAAAGGGGCAGGAGGGGGACCCTTTCTGCTTTAATAGCGTTTGAAATACGATACGGTAAGAAATTAAATATAGTGCTACATGTTAAAAAAAAAAAAAAAACCTATAAAGAATACTCTGAGCTACACTTTCATAGAAGTATTACAATCTCTTTAAACTCCGCGGATGCTAGTAAGGCTGCCAAGACCCAAAGGGTTTAAATATAAATTAACCCTTTAAAGGGTACTACCAGAGGGTAGTACTGTGCATTTGTGGTTCATAAAGGGTTACAGAGAATGATGAACTCTGCCCCAAAAAAAAAGAAAAGAGAAACTCTTCAAGGACTTTTCGCCTCACTATAAAGTGAGAGGACATCCTGTCCATTCTGTTACACATCACGTCCCAGCAGTATTATCCGTGTGTAATGGTCAGGCTGGGAAATCCTCTGTACCTCGGAGGATCTGCCAAAGTGCAGCTCGAGTAATTCAGCAGTGAGGCAGGCAAAACAGATTGGTCCCTCTGCCCTTGCTAACGTGGTGGAAGGGAGCCAAGGCACCCGTAAATCACACGGCGGCCAGGAGTCACGTTAGGAAGGAAAGCACACAAACAGAAAAACCTTAGCATTCACGTAAAACAATAAAAGGGGGGATTTTAACCATATGAGAGTCAGAGAGGTATCCAATGCTCCCTGTGTCTGTCCTGTTTAGGATAATTATATATAACCAGTTGAAGAGCCTGTTACACAGGCCACAGTGCCATTGCCAGCCAGACAAGGGGCAGTAATGCGCAGTAGAGACTGCCCGAACCGCGGCTGATACAGAGCTGGACGCTCCTTTGGAGCACCCCGCTCTATATCAGCCTCATCACGGGCAGTCTCTACTGCGCATTACTGCGTCTTTACACATGTTTTAGCAAATTATTATACAGGATAATTGCTTATTTGTGTGTATTATATACTAGTGTAAAAGCCTGTATACACAGGCCAAGGTCTGGGTGATATTAACCCTTTGAGTGCCAGAGAGGTATGCAATGTGTTGTGTACTCCTCTGGCACTCAAAGGGTTAAGAGGCCGGTCCTGCTCTGTGTACTGCCGCCACCTCGCAGGCAGTGCACGCGATGCAGTCATGAGCCATAGAGATTACCCGAATCCACAGAATCCTCCCTCTACTGCATAGGACATCTGGCCTTTTATATAATAGGATATATACATATACATATACACAAACACTATATTATATATACACACACACACACAGTTCTTTGGAGGACTGCACTCACAGGATGTTTAATGAATCGACGTTTTGGCCATACATACCGGCCTTTATCAAGATTACACATCTGACAGAAAACCCCATGTGATTTCAAATGTGTAAAAGGCAACAAACGTCAGCGTCTTTCGCCTAATTAGCATAAAAAGTGTGTTAATTTACGTAACGAAGTACACTCTGTGACAGAGATGTTTTCCTTCATTGGAAACATCTACAAAGTGTGCCTGATTTGCAAGCACGTTTTGTAGACATTTCCAGTGAATGAATTCTTTATAGATAATGCGATCTCAGCTCTGCTGCAGAGCCGCCTGCTGGTCCCCGGACCGGAACCTCCTGCTGTCAGCTAGACGCTGACGTCAGGAAAAGGAGAGAGGGGGGTGAACTTTCAATGCCTGTATCTCTCAAACCATAGCGGTTTGAGAGATAGGGTTTGCACCATTCTGCTTATTTTCTACGGCTCTATAAAACTATAAAAAGTTTTTATGGGACATTACAGTCCCTTTAACATCTTGAAACCCTGTGGTGAGGATTGATCTGTCTCGAAATGACTAAGCTTTTCTTTAATCACTACTGTGCTACCCTTACAAATTCTGAATCCTCATTTTAAATTCCTTGTTCAAAGGCCGTCCCTTCCTGCTTTCTCCCCAGGGCAGAGACATCCAGATCAAGAACCTGGGACCATTTATGGCCTCCAGACATTATTAATCCTGTCCTTCAATCAATTCAAATTAAAATGTGCCTTTTTGGAAAAGACAATAATTCTGGGCAGACCTTTACTGATGCAAGAGACATTAAATGCTGTGTGGATAAATTAACCCTTTGAGCGCCGGAGGGGTACACAACGCATTGCTTTGCAATGCTTTGCTTACCCCTCCAGAACTCAAAGGGTTGACATAGCAAAATGCAAGGCAGCTCGTTGGCCCAATAGTTCTCATTCTGAGAATACTGCATTGCTCAACATTACTTTATCCGGACCATGAAAACAAAAATTGACATTTGTGCCCCAGGTCATTCCATACACAAACAACATTAAGGGAGTGGGGTACAGTAAGTGCAGGAATTAAGTGGTTATACAGACAAAGTGTGAGCATACATTAGGATAGGAGGTCCCTGCTCCATAGAGCTTACAATCTAAGTGTAGGATGGGTAACATACAGATACAAGCAGGAAGACGAGAAAGTGCAATGTCTGATAGTTTCGATAGCGGCTATGAGATATGGGTTACATCAGTGGTTCTCAACTCCTGTCCTCAGGACCCACTAACAGGCCAGGATTTGATGATTTCCTTGTTAGAGCACAGGTGAGGTAATCAATATGAATGAGCCTCTGATCACATGATTTCCTTGTTAGAGCACAGGTGAGGTAATCAATGTGAATGAGCCTCTGATCACATGATTTCCTTGTTAGAGCACAGGTGAGGTAATCAATGTGAATGAGCCTCTGATCACATGATTTCCTTGTTAGAGCACAGGTGAGTTACTCAATGTGAATGAACCTCTGATCACCACACTTGTGCTCTAGCAGAGAAATCCCTAACTCCTGGCCTGTTAGTGGGTCCTGAAGACCGGAGCTGAGAACCACTGGTTTACATAATGCATTGGTGTCGTATCACCCAAGGTGTTAATGATGACAGGAAGGAAAAAAAAAAAAAAAAAGGACATGATCATGTACACACAGCCAGGACCAACACTGTAATCCAAAATGCTTCATCTGAATTTGTATGAGCTGTTCACTCACACTAAATATTAAATGACTAGGGCCCTATCAATAGCTTTGATCGGCTTAACACTCTGAATGCCAGAGAGGTATCCAAAGCAATGCGTTGCATACTTTTCTGGCACTTGAAGGTTTAAAGGGACACTAAGAGGATCCCTCTGAATCAATCAATGGCTCAGTCACTTTAATTGATCCACCTGTAATCAAGTGGGGATATCCGTTAAATATTCAATGACGACAAAAGCAGAGGACCAACGTTGCCTGCCCCATAGTAAACATATAATATGCTTCAACAGTCTGAATACGAAATCCTAAAGAGAAAAGCCTCATGTCAAGTTCTAGAGGTTACAGTGCATATCACAAGGAAATCGAACAGAAAACAGGAAACGTAACATGGCTGACATTCCGCCTCTGCACTCCTGCCTCTTGTAACTCACAAGTGATCTGCAGAACCTACTGTACATCTTCAAAGAACCAAGAGGTTCCACGGTGGGAGGAAAACCGAACCTCACAATCAAATGACCACCAAATCCTTCCAGCTAAATTATCTGAGCGAGAAAACTTTCCACAGTGTTATGGTACTACAACAGACATATGCCACTACAACATATATTAAAGGTACAATAACCAACCTTTAATTGGACTTTACTTCACATATGCAACTGCAGAATACATACATTTTTCCCCTAAATTATGTTTTATACTTTATGATCCTGACAGCGAACTCCCTGGATCTCTGTTACCAAAGATTTTAAATCCCCCATCCCCCCCACATCGGCTTAATTATGGACAGAAAATTCTAACGTCAACGGAATTTTGCCCTTGCTGCCTGGTTTAACCCTTTGAGTGCCAAAGGGGTGTCAACGCATTGCATACCCCACTAGCACTCAAAGGGTTGAGACACAACACAAGCGTCTCAAACTGCATTCCTAGCGCACCGAGAGGGGACACGGATGTCAATCATTTGCTTGGTGGTTCTGAGTGAACTTATTGGGCCTTGTGTATGAATTCAAACTGGAGCACTTACTGAAGAAGCCAACAGCACCGAAAGGGAGAAATTATGATGCCCATCACCATAGAGAATGAGGTCACCTAAGTGTGCCCCTGACCCATTCACTCCAATGGCTGCCTATCAAACTCCAGGTATCTTACAAAGTGTTGCTTCTCTCATTCCAGATTCTTCTCTACTCTACCCCTTCCTACATTTCCTCTCTGATCTCCCACTAATACACCATCCCACCACTTACAATCAGTCAGTGGCAGTCTTCTCTCAGCTCCTTTTGTGTCTACAGCCCTCTCATGTATCAAGCCCTTTTCTCTCATTGTTCCTTTTCTATGGATTGTTCTACCTCCTGCACTGCACCTCTGTTATGGTCTTATCTATGGATTGTTCTACCTTCCAACCTGCACATCTGCACCTCTCTTATGGTCTTATCTATGGATTGTTCTACCTTTCAACCTGCATCACTGCACCTCTCTTATGGTCTTATCTATGGATTGTTCTACCTCCTACCCTGCACCTCTCTTATGGTCTTATCTATGGATTGTTCTACCTCCCACCCTGCACCACTGTACCTCTCTTATGGACTTATCTATGGATTGTTCTACCTCCCACCCTGCACCACTGCACCTCTCTTATGGTCTTATCTATGGATTGTTCTACCTTCCAACCTGCACCACTGCACCTCTCTTATGGTCTTATCTATGGATTGTTCTACCTCCCACACTGCACCTCTCTTATGGTCTTATCTATGGATTGTTCTACCTTCCAACCTGCACCACTGCACCTCTCTTACGGTCTTATCTATGGATTGTTCTACCTCCCACCCTGTATCACTGTACCTCTCTTATGGACTTATCTATGGATTGTTCTACCTCCCACCCTGCACCACTGCACCTCTCTTATGGTCTTATCTATGGATTGTTCTACCTCCCACACTGCACCTCTCTTATGGTCTTATCTATGGACTGTTCTACCTCCCACCACTGCGCCTCTGCACCTCTCTTATGGTTTTCAAGTCTCTTAGATTTACACCACCTAAACAAGGTAGAACACATGGACTTTGCACAACTAAGGCTCTTATAATTTACTTTATTTATGTGTCCCGTACCAGAACTCTGGCACTGTACCCTTATGTACTCTGTATGTCTCCCATTACCATTTTAGATTGTAAGCTTTCGGGCAGGAACCTCACTACTAGAGTTTCACATTGCAAAGCACTTGTAACCCTGTATTGTCTAAAGCCTTAAATTGTAAAGCGCTGCAAACACTTGTGGAATTATATAAACAAATATATTCATTCATTCTAACATTCTTGTTCTATCTAATTTGGCTTTTAACCTATTGAATGCTAGAGCGGTCTCCAGCGCTTTGCAATGCGTTGGAAATCTCTTTAGCATTCAAACGGTTAAAATGAATGCCCCATTTGAAACAATGTAAAGTATATACTTTTTCCTTACAGCGCCCCCTGGAATTGATCTAGTTTGTACTGACACATAAAGTCCAATTACTTGATTCATAATCAGCGGACAAATGACCGACTGGTACAAAACCAGGGACTGTCCCAAAATCCTACCCGTTCTCGGTCCTGTAGGAATTCAGTTTGAGACCTTGAAGTAATATCTTCAGATCAGTTCTATATGTACTTTGAGGTGGAACGAATACTTTCTAACAAGACACAAGCTCTGCGCACTTTCGTTAATTAACCCCTGAAGGACCAGCGGTCCAAGGAAGTTACCTTCCCTTAAGCACTGGTTTGATTCCTTCCAATGCACCAATATATGTGGTATGTTACACAGCATGTTACACGTACCGGTCTTGGAACAGTCAGTTTCAGAACCCATTTTTACTTACAGCACTCCCACAGGAGTTCTGTAAATAAAACGTACATGATGTGCTATGACTGTCACCGGTCCTTAAGGGGTTAACCCCTTAACCACAGTGCTTTTTTCTTTTCCCTTTTTCTTTTAAAGGAATGGATTCCAGGGTCACCAAAATTGTTTGCAGCTGCATGGCAAACCTGCAAAATCCACAACGTGCCAGGGCGTCACTGGTCCTTAAGTGCCAGACCGCTGTGACAGTTCTGGCACGTCAGTAGTCCTTAAGGGTTAAACTGAAGCAGGAAGAGTGAGTGAAAACTGCTATGAGCAGAGTTTGAGAACGGTCCACCTACATGAATGTGACATTCACAAATTGACTGAAGATCTTATCTCTTTAACTAAGACGCAAGAGAAGAATTCACAGTGGCTATTAGGATTACCTGGCCATAGTAAGTAAAGGGGGGATATGTTCTTACAATGTGCTAGTTTTCCATTAAGCATGGTAGTCAGATATTTACGTCCTCTTGTTTCCAGAAATACACAGGTGATTCACCTTGGTATCACCATTTCTGCAAAAATATATGAAAATAAGCAAAGCCTTTACATTTTCCTGAACAAAATATGCCTCTGAATCATGATGAAGACTTGACATCAGTTTTACTGGAAACCTGTTTAAACAGCTCAACAGAAAGACACTTGCTGAGTCTCCTACATAAATATCACAGGGTAGCAGAAGACACGTTTTGACTTAAGGATACAGAGAATTGGTCTACGTTTTTTCTTTTCTCTTTCAGTCAAAGCCCCCTCTAACTTGGGATTTTCTATGAGATATTTAGTTATAGACTACAGGGGAGATGTACTAAGGTGTGATAAAGAGGAGATAATTTCTCCAGTGTGATAAACTCTCCAGTTCCTATGGGAGAGAGATTTAGTTATAGACTACAGGGGAGATATACTAAGGTGTGATAATGAGGAGATAACTTCTCCAGTGACATCAGCTCTTCAGTTCCTATGTAATTATACGGAGAGATTTAGTTATAGACTACAGGCCCTATGTTATTCTATGGGGAGAGATTTAGTTATAGACTACAGGGGGAGATGTACTAAGGTGTGATAAAGAGGAGATAACTTCTCCAGTTAGATAAACTCTCCAGTTCCTATTTAATTATATGGTGTCTATGCTCAAGCATCTCTCCAACTTGATTAATCCTACTGCTTAGACTCCATAGACTCACACAGAAATTGGAGAAAATATTACCTCTTTATCACACCTTAGTACATCTCCCCTGTAGTCTATAACTAAATCTCTCCCATAGAATAACATAGGAACTGGAGAGTTTATCACACTGGAGAAGTTATCTCCTCTTTATCACAAATTAGTACATCACTCCCTGTAGTCTATAACTAAAGCTCTCCCATAGAATAACATAGGAACTGGAGAGTTTATCACACTGGAGAAGTTAACTCCTCTTTCTTCCTCTTCAGTTTAGGCCGAACATCATATGTGTGAAGACATGACATTCTGGAGCAAACCAACTGCACTGTACGATACAAATAAAAATTCCCTAAATGCTCCTAGATCTTTATGGTGTTTTTAACCCCATAAATGCCAGACACGTCTCCATTTTATTATGTTGTAGATCTCTTGAGCATTCAAGGGGTTAAAGGCTCCATTTCAAATCAGTTGCTATTTTTTGTCTGTTAGAGTGATCCATTTTTTGCTTTGTGTCAAAGGCCATATTCAGAATTAAAGATGAGAAATACTGGAGCAAACCAACTGCATTATAGGGGACCAATATCAATTCCTGTATATGCAATTTAACATTTAATCACCCGATTACTAGAGAGGTCTACAATGTGTTGCTTTGCAATACGTTGGAGAGCTCTCTAGTAATCAAGCGATTACAAGGTCATTTAAATATATGGGGATTCATAGTGGTCCCCTATAGTGCAGTTGGTTTGCTCCAGAAACCTTCCCCTTCTGTGCATAAGGCTAAAACGATACCCGTTGACTTGTCTTGTATGAACAGAGTCAATACTATAGAGAAAAGGCCTTTTCGGTTGACATCTAGGCCAACACAAGGGATTCTGGACACATGTCAAGCGCAGAACCGGAGATATAAACACTCCATAAAATAAAATTAAAAAAATAAATAAATAAAAGCTCAAAGCAATCTTACCCAAGAGAGGTGCCAATCATCCTCAACATCTCCAGACCCTGTAAAGAAGAATATACTGTGGAAAAAGGAGAGAGGCCCTGAACAGCCAGAGAGTTTTATTGAGCTCTCTGAATTGCAGTACAGAAAGGTCCAAAGATCTCTTCAAAATGATCTGTGATCTGATTCCTGCAGTTCCTTCCACAATGCAGACAGCAATGTCTAGACTGGTCTAGTGAAGATTCCCCAATACAGATAGGATTTGTAAGCACCCAGGTCCAGCCAGCCGCACAGATCTACATAAGGGTTTCATTCGAAGCCCAAACAGCTTTAAGTGGGTCAGTCTCTCCCCCTTTGTATCTTTAACACAAATAACGTGCTAGCAAAAAAGTCTGCTCAATCCCTGATCTGTACATTGTAAAACAAGGGTGAAAAATCCCCAGAAGACCTGGCAACTTACTACTACATTTTGAATGTGCTTCATAGAGCTACACATGCACCCCCCTTTCACCGGCTCCTAAACCTCTGTGTTGGCTACTAAATATTATGGCTGGCTCTTACAATGTTTTATATTTGTAGCCACCCCTGTTGTAAACATCAGATCAACATACAGTATTACATGAGCCATGCTCTTCAACCATATTGGTCAGCTGACTGCAGAGCATTGCCCCCTCCCTTGCAAAACTTGCTGCCTGCAACTTTTTTTTTTTTTTTTTTTTTACAAAGCAATACCTTCAATCTCCCCCCAAAAGCAAAAGTTCCTTTCTGCTCTCTCTCTCCACCAGGCACCCATTAGAAGTCTTGTGATTGGCAGGGGGAAAGCCCTGCACCCTCCCAGCAAAATGTCGGCTGATAGAGCAGAACCCAACAAAAGCCAACTGCAAAGCACTGTCTGCTTTCATAATAAGAGTCCCTGCTACCTTCCTCCTACAGCCGTCCTCCCTTCATTCCAGTGACTCGGTGATTAGCAGCCTCTCTCTCTACTAGCTGTCAGACTCAAAAGCTCACACAGGCTCAATGGCCAGAGGACACTCAAAAGGGGATTTTGTCTTTCTAGGAAGCTCCTCAGTTTAAGACAGGAACACACAGAAGTAGATGATGATAACAACAACAATAATGCAACGTAGTGAGGGTGTTGGAGCAAAGAGAAATGGAGCCATTTTGTTACAAGCCATCTGTAACATTGACAATAAAATGTCCTTCAATTCTCATTGATTCAAATGGGGGTTTTAACCCCTTCAATGCTAGAAGTTCTAAACAGTCAATGAGGTACTAAGAAAACTAGAATAGACCAAATGCAAATTTTGTCACTGCATTCAATAAAGATTGTTAACCCATTAGATGCAAGAAATGCCTGAAGAAGAGATAGGGTGTTATACACGAAGGTGTGATAAAGCGGAGAGGACTTCCCCAGTGATAACACTTCTCCAGTTCCTATGTTATTCTATGGAACCAATGCACTAAGTTGGAGAAATTTTAGTGCATTGGCTCCATATAATAACATAGGAACTGGAGAGTTTATCTCACTGGAGAAGTTATCTCCTCTTTATCACACCTTAGTACATCTCCTCCTGTAGTCTATAACTAAAGATCTCCAATAGAACAACATAGGAACTGGAGACTTGACCTCACTGGAGAAGATATTACCTCTTTATCACACCTTAGTGTATAAAACCCTGTAATCTAATTAAAGCTCTCCCACAGAATAACATAGGAACTGGAGAAGTGATATCACTGGAGACGTCATTTCCACTTTATCACTACTTAGTGCCTAACACCCTGTAGTCTATAACTAAAGCTCTCCCATAAAATATGTTTTTCTTTTTTTTTTTTTTTTTTTTTGCTCAAGGTACCCTTAACACACATATAAGGCATAATTATACATTCACATCAAATGTCTAAGCTGGTTGAGAACCGCTGGCCTATACTTTTATTTCCATCTTCACCTATTTTTTACATGTATATCCTTGACAATGAGCTCCCTGGATTTTTATGCAGCGAGATTTCTGCCAGGAAACAGGAAGGCAGGTCTAGCGATACAATGTAAAACAGAAACAAAATGTACACCGGATGGCACATGGAGCTGTAGGGAGACTGTAACATTGAAGACATGCTAGCACACACAGCTGTAGGGAGAGTAATATTGTATCACATCCTGCTCTGAAGACATGATAGCGCGCGCACACACACACACACACAGTTGTAGGGAGAGTGTAACATTGTATCACATCCTTCTCTGAAGACATGATAGAGCACACACACAGCTGTAGGGAGAGTAATATTGTATCACATCCTGCTCTGAAGACATGATAGCGCGCGCACACACACACACACAGTTGTAGGGAGAGTGTAACATTGTATCACATCCTTCTCTGAAGACATGATAGAGCACACACACAGCTGTAGGGAGAGTAATATTGTATCACATCCTGCTCTGAAGACATGATAGCGCGCGCACACACACACACACACACACAGTTGTAGGGAGAGTGTAACATTGTATCACATCCTTCTCTGAAGACATGATAGAAACACACACAGCTGCATGGAGAGTGTAACATTGTATCACATCCTTCTCTGAAGACATGATAGCACACACAACTGTAGGGTGAGTGTAACATTGCATTACACCCTGCTTTGAAGTTCTATCAACCAGAAAACTCTGAAAAGTGAGATACAGGCAGCTCCCTACCAGCAACATAAAAAGTGAAAATGGAAGTATTGACAATTTACATGGATAATATGTAAACTCAAAATAAATGCTTACTACTCCTTTAATCAATATAAATTTACAAAGTTTTCATTTTAACCAAATTGTGCGGTTGCTGAATTGGTCCTTTACAGCTTGACAAATAAGAGGAGTGTGCAATGGTAAGGGGTTAATGATTACGAACATTTAGGTAACAAAATGTAAGGCGGCTCATAAGCTTACCTGTCACGCATATAATAACTGGTATTGAGGGTCATTTTGCACATGCGTGTCTTTCATGTGATTACACTATTAACCCTTTGAGTGCCAGAGGAGTACGCAACTCACTGCTCTGAAATGTGTTTTGTACCCCACTGGCACTCAAAGGGTTAAGTAGGATGTGGCCTTCATTCACTGTCCAGTTCTCAGTGTCGAGTTTGGATTTCCCTGTACTGAACTGAAGACCATGACACGTGCTAAATGACAACAGACTGCTGAGACAGTAACAATTCTTACCATCCCAATGATCCGCCTTGCTGTGTGCCCAGGCAAACTAATGTCAGTATAACAAACCTTAGTGTCGTGTTCCTAATTATTAGTCGTCAGGACTCCAACATGGCAGGTTTTCTGGATCTCTCTGCTGTGGGTACCAGGTGGGGTGACCGGTAGCTCAGTCATTGTATTTGCACCACTAAGTGCCAAAGTTAAGCAATGTGTTGCATACCCTTCTGGCATTCAAAGGGTTAACCAGCGGTATCCTTATAACCGGACCTGTTAGTGTGCCTAGAGCACAGGGGCCATGAATCACTGTCTTAGTGGGTGGATGGAGGGTATAATTGCAGAGAACAGAAGTGATGTAATTTCAAATCAGGTACCGTGTCTAGAACATATAAAAAGGTATACTCCTTACTGAGCAGGATCCCATGTTCTTGTCCTAGAACTACAATTCTTTTGCAATGCATTGTAGATAACAGCAGCAACAGAGAGAGAGAAAGGGCTTAAGAAGAAAATTTAGATTGGTCTGTATGTCTCAGTATTGATAACATACATCTGTTTCAGCCTCTCCAATAACAGACAAAAAAGAGTTGGAAACAGCCTATTCTAGGTGTTCAGCAGCAACAATTCTACAAATGAGTCTTCCAAGAGTAGGAGACGTGAAGCTGTGGAAACAGCACTGACAGACTCATAGACAGATCACACAACTACAGAGTCAGGTTAGCACTTCCTTCCCAATGTAGGCCTCAAGTGACCAAAACACTTCTTCCCTTGAAAACAAAAGGCTCTCTCATAATAAAGACAATAAGGGGTGGGTATGGAAATTGTTCTTAAAACAGAAAAAAAAACTCCTCTACAAACAAGTGACTTAGTTTAACAGGACTTCATACATCTATGGGTTATACCTATAATCTATTGTATTTGCTTTGACCTCTGCTGCATCGTACTGCAAGTTGTTTGTTACAATCTGATCAAGACTGGGGACCCTTATAAGCCATTCTAGATTACTGACTCCTATTCATTGTTGAGGGGAGGGGTGATCTAAAGGCAGACATTAGTTAAGATCAATGAATACAGGAAACTGAGGATATAATTAAAAAATACACACAGATATAACGGACTGCTGTATAAAAGACACCTACCTAGGAAAGACAGTCTGTTATCCCGTTGAATGCTGGAGGGGTAAGGCAACCGCAGTGCAATGCTTTATGTACCCATCTGGCACTCAAAGGGCCTTTAAAATAAGAACCACTTAATCCGATGGCAAAGATTGCCTTCAAGCAAAAAGTAGAAACACAAAAACACACAATCACACACAATCACACACAATCACACACAATCACACACAATCACACACAATCACACACAATCACACACAATCACACACAATCACAAACCAGTTTCAAATCAGTATCAAGGAGGCCTGTATTCTAAAACCAATTCCAAGAAGTTTGGGTCAAACTAACTGATCCATAGGGGAAAAATATAAACCCCATCTGATTTAAATGGAACCATTAACCCACCTGAATGAAAGAGGCCCCCCAAAAGTGGAAGACCCCTTTAGTATTCAAGTGATTAACCCTTTGAGTGTCAGAGAGGTATCCAACGCAATGAGTTGGATCCCTTTCTAGCACTGAAAGGGTTAAAGGTCACATTAAAATTAATTTAGGGATTTTATTTGTTTCCCTACAAAACCAGTTGGTTTTTTCCAGTTCTCCTTTGAACGGGGTAGGCAAACTGTGGCTCACCAGCTGTTGGGAGCTACAATGCTAACATCTGGATAGAGATGATGATGGTTTTCTAGTCACCAACAGCTGGAGATCCAAAGATGGGCTACCACGGCCTTGTACATTGGCCTCCCAAAAAATATGAAGCAAAGCAATGTTAAAAGCACAACAAATTGTTCCCCAAAGGGTCCAACACACACAGTGAAAAAGGATACCAATTGAGAAAGGAGACAGAAGTACCCCATGTTTGAAACAGCAGGCTGAGGCCTACACTGTCAGTCCCTGAAGTACTGTTCTGCTCTGTCATTAAAATGAAGCCGGGTTCTTCCCTTCAATCCTAAGGATTGCATTGAATTAGATCATCTTTGTCCAACCACCTCCCCCTACAGGCATCTCGTGAGCATGCTCGACTCACTCACTGCCATTGCTTCACAGAATTGTTTACAGACTCGATGACCTACCATTTTTATTTCACAGCAACAATGTGAAGCAGTTTCTGTTTAAATCTCTTGCAATTTGGCAAAACAAGAAGAGGTGTAGGCTGCCGCCCCCACATCTATATACAATGCTAACACTGTGCTCGTCATTAAGGCCATGCAAATACCATAACGTAGCCATGATTTTATTTCATTTAGCATAATTTAATTTTAAAAAATGCAAAAGATTTTCATAAAAATACCAAATGTTAAAGGGTCATTATGTCCTAAAATGAAAACGGTTTATTTCCACTTAAATAAGCATTATACAAAATTATTTCTTAGGAGTGTAAGCCCCCCAAACATGTATACCGTGTTTTTCCTATTCGTATGTAGGCAGCTGCAAATGACCACTGAGCCCTAATTGTCAATACAGACTCCTAATAAGAGGTAACTGCTGTGTATGGGATGATTGAGGGGTATCATGGAGATCACAGTTTCAGAGGGCTGGGTGGGTTTTAATCTCACAACAATCTCTGTTTCATCCATTTTTTTTTTAACACACTTGATAACATGAAGATCTGAATGGTTCATAGGGGTCACTAGACTATCAGACTGTAAACTGAAACAACTAGTAGACTACACAACAAAGATTAAATGCAAACAAAAATGTACAGATTTACAGAACGTTCTGCATTTTGATGGTGATCTATCTAGTAAACCCTCCTCAAAAATATTTTGACTTTATTCAGCAAACTATGGCTTGTACTGGTGACCTGTTTAGCGTTCAAGGTGCTAAAATCTCAATTTAACTGAATGGGACTTTGCATGTGTCCTCTAAGCTACAGTTTATCTCCAGAATTGTTCCTATTCAAGCTCCCAAACACTCACACATCTACAAGTCATATAGTTATTGGGAAGTGAATCTCGATCATTTTTGCTTAGAGCACCCCAACAACTACACCTCCAGTTTTCAGGACCCCTCAACATTTTACATGTCGTTTGTCAAAGGAATAATGAGTGTTACAAATAAGCAATATAGTTATATTTAAGAAAAGCATTATGGGTTGAAAGGTAGAGATTCATGTGATTTAAAACGCATGATAATTGCATGCACATTGCTTTTTCTTAAGAGATTTCTTAAGAGATTTAAGCTCAAACAACTTAAGCCTAAAGGTTTACCCAAAGTTTCCTTGTCCACACTTAAAAGGTTAATTGAGGTAAAATATCTGATTTTACAATTTATTTGACTAAATGAATCAATAAGTAGATGCCAAATCCATCAAGCAGCAGATTTCCTCTCAAGGAATTAAAAAATGAAATAAGGCCGGGTGCTGACTTTTAAAATCTACCAAAAAAAATGTTCAAATCACTAAATTAGTTATTGAACAGTCTTAAAGACCCTTAAAGGGACAGTAATGTCCCATAAAAAATGCTTAGAGTTTTGTAGAGGTTAGAAAAAAACAATATGACAAATTCTCTCTTTCAAACCACTATGGTTTGAGAGATATCCTCCATTAAATTTCCCCTCTCACTCCTCTTCTCCTGACGTCAGTTATAAGCTGACAGCAGGAGTTCCTGGTCTGGGGACAGACAAGCGGCTCTTCAGCAGAGCCGCAATAGTGCAATTTAAAAAGAAATATTTCCTTGGAACGGTCTACAAAGTGTGCCTGGTTTGCAAGCACACTTTTTAGACTGTTCCAAATAAGTATTTATTTTTAAATTGCGCTATTGCAGCTCTTCTGAAGAGCCTCCTAGTGTTGGCCGACACTGATCTCCTTCTGTCAGCTTTACAGCTGACATCAAGAGAAGAGGAACTTTAGCGGAGGATATCTCTCAAACCATAGCGGTTTGATAGACAGGATTTGTGGCATATAGTTTACTTTTTTAATCTCTACAAAACTCTAAAGCATTTTTTATGGGACATTACTGCCCCATTAAGAAAAATCCAAAAAGCTCCTTATTTTGGTTAAATTTCTATGTATGATTTTTTGGAATTTGTATGATTTATTCATATAATTGATCATCATTTTAAGATGCCTCCCAAGTGTCCCCCTTTACTCCCTCTAAGACCCAAAGCCCTCTCTCCCTCTTTTTAGGAGATCAGACTGGGTGGCGTGTATAGAAGTATCACATTGATCCACAGCAATAAAACTAGTGTCTGTGTTTATGAATGAGTCTGTGTAAATAAAATACTTCGGTCTTGCTCTAAATTTCATACCTTCCAACATTTTTAATGGCCAGAGAGGGACACTAGTTGTTTAGGGGGTGTTGCTGGGGGTGTGAATAGTGGGCATGGCATTACGAAGAATTTTTAGGTTACTTCATGACCGATTGGCACCTATTTGTGTAACTAAAAAAAATGATTTAGAGCAAAGTATTTTAGTTACAAAGGCTAATTTATACACATGTATACTGAAATTTATACAAACATTAATGTGAGCTTTTCTTGCTGTGGAGCAATGTGATACACACATATACACACCTCACAGTCTGATCTCCTAAACACAGGGACACCAGGGTGATATACTTACATACATACCACACAGTCTGCTCTCCTAAACACAGGGACACCGGGGTGATACACTTACATACATACCACACAGTCTGATCTCCTAAACACAGGGACACCGGGGTGATACACTTATATACACACCACACAGTCTGATCTCCTAAACACAGGGACACCAGGGTGATACACTTCTATACACACCACACAGTCTGATCTCCTAAACACAGGGACACCGGGGTGATACACTTATATACACACCACACAGTCTGATCTCCTAAACACAGGGACACCAGGGTGATATACTTACATACATACCACACAGTCTGATCTCCTAAACACAGGGACACCGGGGTGATACACTTACATACATACCACACAGTCTGATCTCCTAAACACAGGGACACCGGGGTGATACACTTATATACACACCACACAGTCTGATCTCCTAAACACAGGGACACCAGGGTGATACACTTCTATACACACCACACAGTCTGATCTCCTAAACACAGGGACACCAGGGTGATACACATATACACACCACACAGTCTGATCTCCTAAACAGAGGGACACCAGGGTGATACATTTATATACACATCACACAGTCTGATCTCCTAAACACAGGGACACCAGTGTGATACACTTCTATACACAACACACTGTCTGATCTCCTAAACTCAGGGACACCAGGGTGATACACTTATATATACACCACACAGTCTGATCTCTTAAACATAGGGACACCAGGGTGATACACATATATACACACCACACAGTCTGATCTCCTAAACACAGGGACACCAGGGTGATACACTTCTATACACAGCGCACAGTCTGATCTCCTAAACACAGGGACACCAGGGTGATACACTTATATACACACCACACAGTCTGATCTCCTAAACACAGGGACACCAGGGTGATACACTTATATACACACCACACAGTCTGATCTCCTAAATACAGGGACATCAGGGTGATACACTTATATACACACCACACAGTCTGATCTCCTAAACACAGGGACACCAGGGTGATGCACTTATATACACACCACACAGTCTGATCTCCTAAATACAGGGACATCAGGGTGATACACTTATATACACACCACACAGTCTGATCTCCTAAACACAGGGACACCAGGGTGATATACTTACATACATACCACACAGTCTGATCTCCTAAACACAGGGACACCGGGGTGATACACTTACATACATACCACACAGTCTGATCTCCTAAACACAGGGACACCGGGGTGATACACTTATATACACACCACACAGTCTGATCTCCTAAACACAGGGACACCAGGGTGATACACTTCTATACACACCACACAGTCTGATCTCCTAAACACAGGGACACCAGGGTGATACACATATACACACCACACACCACACAGTCTGATCTCCTAAACAGAGGGACACCAGGGTGATACATTTATATACACATCACACAGTCTGATCTCCTAAACACAGGGACACCAGTGTGATACACTTCTATACACAACACACTGTCTGATCTCCTAAACTCAGGGACACCAGGGTGATACACTTATATATACACCACACAGTCTGATCTCTTAAACATAGGGACACCAGGGTGATACACATATATACACACCACACAGTCTGATCTCCTAAACACAGGGACACCAGGGTGATACACTTCTATACACAGCGCACAGTCTGATCTCCTAAACACAGGGACACCAGGGTGATACACTTATATACACACCACACAGTCTGATCTCCTAAACACAGGGACACCAGGGTGATACACTTATATACACACCACACAGTCTGATCTCCTAAATACAGGGACATCAGGGTGATACACTTATATACACACCACACAGTCTGATCTCCTAAACACAGGGACACCAGGGTGATGCACTTATATACACACCACACAGTCTGATCTCCTAAATACAGGGACATCAGGGTGATACACTTATATACACACCACACAGTCTGATCTCCTAAACACAGGGACACCAGTGTGGGAAAGAGGCACAGAGGGATTCGAGTCTCAAAGAGGGACTCTCCCTTCTTAAGTGGTACAAACCACTAATATCTCCTGAGGGACACTTGGGAGGTATGGACCCCCAAAATCTCCTAAAGATGTAATGCATTCAATATCTATGTGGCAGACTAAGGGTTAAAGATTCATTTTGTGTTGGGGGGGGCATTATCAGGAGTATCAGTGTTCCTTTAAATTCAGGAACTAATTTGTAGTAGCTGCATTAGCCCAGTTTTAGTAATATGGAGATAGGAGTACTCTAGTATTTGGTGGTACCATTTTTATTTGGATTGACAGTTTTATTTTAAGACAAGCTTTCAAGACATCAAATCTCCCACTCAGGTCAAGCAATAGCGAATCAAAGTCTATTAAACCACACAGTCAGCTGAACACAATGCACAGGAGTGTAATGTCGGGACAAGTCTCCATGTTTATGAGGTGTGCAGTTCAGTCCTTACTGTTTATACACTGCGTCTTCCTGCTCTTTACTCACGTTATCTTCTGGTATTTTACATCTTACTCTCTGATCCCAACGTCATTCTCTTACTCACCACACTGCACAACAGGCTTGCAGATACAGGACAATAACAGATAGGTCTTGAAATTGTAGAATAATGTTAGAGATCTTTTGTGATTAAAGTGGAACTTGCATTCAAATTAAAGTGCCCCCCCCCAATCATTATTCACATAGCGATACGCATATCAATACTAGTATTATCCTGAATAAGTCTGGTGTTTATGAGAAATCCAACTTGTTTGGAGACTCACTGGCAAGCATCTTGCTGTAGAGGCATCTGTGCTCCTGCGTTGTCAGTCCCTTCCTGTACCTTAAGGTACAATGCAACTCCTCCTCGCCAATCCTACAGGAGACAGGGATGACAGCGCAGACTCACAGATGTCTCTTCGGCAAGATGTCTGCGCTGATGTCTGCCGGCGAGTCTCAGAACAAGTTGGATTTCTCAATAATTCTGGACTTATTCAGGATAATACAAGTATTGTTATGCGTATCGCTATGTGAATAGTGATTTGGGGGGGTACTTTAATGTGAGTGAAAGTTCCGCTTTGAAGCAGAAGTATAACGGTGTATTAAATAAGCAGGATATGGTCAATACAAGACCCTTTAAACCACTGCGGTGCCATCCGAACTATGGAAAAGGAGTTGTAAGTCGCCCATTCTTGGCCGGTTCACTATGCAGATCACAGACATTTGCACAGCGTGGGTTAAATAAGCACCTGACTCAGTAGCATTCAATTGAGCTTTTTCTGGTCTCCATAAAAGCCCCCTGACCACTTATTAACCCACATAGGAAGTCTACAGACAGGTATAAACTCGCCTGAGCTCCAAGGCAGGACGTCACCCAGCCGTGTAAATGCTAGTGATCTGCACCACAAACTGTGACAGAACAGCTGAGTTATGAGCAATACATACTTTGTCCCTGTGCCTTGGAGGGCACTGGCAGTGAGTTAAAGGGGCTTTGTATTATCACTTGTTACTATGTTGGTGCCAGTGGGAACAGATCTAGTAAGAAGGATAGGGCTGTACCATGCATCACAGAAATGGCTTTTATCAACTATCTGGGGGGATCAGTAACACGTCCCATCTCAGCTGGAACACAACCAGGAAGTCTGCAGCTCCCAACCACAAATACCAGGTTTGACAAAGTCTCCTCCAGTCTTGACAAAGGCCAGAGGTTTGGCCGAAACATTTATTCCTTAACCCTCTGAGTTCCAGAGAGGCGTTGGATCTCTCTATGGCACTCAAAGGGTTAAAGAGCACATTGAATCCCGCTATCAAGTTCCAGCAAGGACAGGTCGTTTATCTTCAACTTTGGCTGGCACCCAGGCCTACGTTCTGCAGACATACACTAGACTACACACACACACACACACCCAAGATGAGGACCTGCACTCGCCGGACTTTCAATTATGAAAAATAGTACTTGTTTATTCAATCGACATTTCATATATGTATGTGCATCATTTATACATTTATATACACATACATTTATATATTTCAAGCAGGATTTTCAGCTATTACTAAGCTTGGAAATCCATCACTTACCTTATAAAAAAAATAAAAAAAAAAAAAATAAAATAAAAAAAAAAAATAGCACATTCTAAAGAAATCCTTGCTGTTTGGAGACCGGAACCCAGGCTACAGCACAGACATCTTATCTGCGCATCTGCGCCGTCAGTCCCGTCTCCACTCAGTAGCATTGCAGTATAACACATGGTAACCGGAAGGGACTGACAACACAGGCGGTACGCACCGTACTAACCTGCCCGTCAGTCTCCAAACGGCAAAAATTTCTATAGAATCTGCGCTTTTTTAAAGGTAAGAGATGGATTTCCAAGCTAGTCGCCATGCGCTTAATGAATGAATGACGACTTAGTAATAGCTGCAAGTTCCGCTTTCAGTCTTAATAAACCAATGTAAATATATTTGTACAAGAGCTACAACAACACACCGACAAGTCCAAATAAATAAATGTATAGCAATGGATTATAGTTTAAATTAAAACCCCTTTCTTTAACCTACCATATTTTACGGGAGCCATTTTTTTTTAATCTTTCTTGCACTCCAAGAGTTAAAGAGACGCCTCCAGATTTTAGGAACACTGTACCAGCTGCTCTTTGGTTGTAACTGTGTCGTGGTCATTTCTGACCAGGTTTTCAAAGAGGAACTAGCGTGCATATAAAAATGCCCCCCAATTAATTTTTGCCTTTAAGCATATCAATCCTTTTATTATCCTTATCAAGTCCGGCATATTTACAAATGTAAGTTCTTCGGAGAAGTAGTCGCGGTTCAAAATTCTGTACTTCGCCAGCAACAGAATAGCTGAGGTACATATATGGGTTTATCGGAGGGTCTTTTTTTTACTTTTACCACTGGTAACAGTATCGAGCCCCTGGAGAGTTTATCACACTGGAGAAGTTATCTCCTCTTTATCACATCTTAGTACATCTCCTCCAGTAGTCTATAACTAAAGATCTCCCATAGAATAACATAGGAACTGGAGAGTTTATCACACCGGAGAAGTTATCTCCTCTTTATCACACCTTAGTACATCTTTCCCTGTAGTCTATAACTAAAGATCTCCCATAGAATAACATAGGAACTGGAGAGTTTATCACACCGGAGAAGTTATCTCCTCTTTATCACACCTTAGTACATCTCCCCCTGTAGTCTATAACTAAATCTCTCCCATAGAATAACATAGGAACTGGAGAGTTTATCACACTGGAGAAGTTATCTCCTCTTTATCACATCTTAGTACATCTCCTCCAGTAGTCTATAACTAAAGATCTCCCATAGAATAACATAGGAACTGGAGAGTTTATCACACCGGAGAAGTTATCTCCTCTTTATCACCCCTTATTACATCTCCTCCTGTATCTATAACTAAAGCTCTCCCATAGAATAACATAGGAACTGGAGAGTTTATCTCACTGGAGAAGTTATCTCCTCTTTATCACACCTTAGTACATCTCTCCCTGTAGTCTATAACTAAAGATCTCCCATAGAATAACATAGGAACTGGAGAGTTTCTCTCACTGAATAAGTTATATCCTCTATCACACCTTAGTACATAACTCCCTGGTGTCCTTCAGTTGCTGCAAAGGTTACGGCAGAGCAATCACTACCATTTTGCAAATTTCAGCTGATCAACTCTAAAGGGTCAACACAAATGCACTTCAATCCCCCTTCCACCTCACTACTTCCTATGTAAAAGTGGAAGCTCAGAACATTCTATTTGAACTGCTCCCCTACCATTACCCATAATTCCCATCCAGGAAGTGGCTTTGCAAATGCAACTTTGGAAGTAAAAAATAAACATGTGTGTTCCAGTGGGCTGAAATAAATGGTACATGTGCAGATTTTCTTCTAGGATTGTTGTGCACAACCTCAACACAAAATAAGTCTATTTTCTTAAAGGAATACCAACATCTAATAAAACCCACTCACCTTATAATGCTCAGAAAATCGTAATATCAATAAACTTTGTGCCTTGTTTTAAAAGATAACATCTACAGTCAGTCAGTCCTGCATGGTATGACCATGGAAGAGGACATGACGGTTGCTAGCAAGACCACAAGGAGAAAATACACAAACTGCACATGATAATCTTAACCCTTTACAGACCAGAGTGGACTGCAACGTAAAGCAGATCACCCCAAATCAAGTCCAGTCCTCCACAATAATTAGTCATATAGAGATAAGCATAGAAATAGTAGTATTATCCAGTACAACGTTATTAAGAAATCCTTCTTCTTCTAAGACTGATGGACAGGCATCAGCGCAGACATCTTGGCTTGGAGACATCTGCACACCTGCTGTGTTCATCCGGTCTCCTCTAGGAGGCGCTGCATTGTACCTTAAGGTAACAGGAAGTGACTGACAGCGCAGGCACGCAGATGCCTTTAAGGCAAGAAGACTGCCGGTGAGTCTCAGACCAAGTAGGATTTCTGAATAAGGCAGTACTTATGCTGAATAATAGCACTATTTCTAAGCTAATCGCTATATGATTAATTATTGAGGGGGGCACTTTATATGGGGCGACAGTTCCACTGTAAGTAGGTTCATACACTGTGCCCTTCTGTTTAAAAAACAGTTATGTCTGCTTCCATGGAAATTATATTAAGGACTGATTAAAGGTAAAAGGACAAAATTCATGGTAACAGGGTTGTCTGGCCATGGGAAGGACAGTGTTTGCTCTCCTTTAAAGGGGAATCAAACCCTAAGAATGCATATCTCTATTTATCATCAATCCTTAGCTAGGCATGTGTCCTTCAAAACAGCAGACAGTCATTTCTTATTTACATCTCCCCTGTCTTGTAGTTCAGCCCCAGTTGTTTCAGTTTACAATCTGATAAAGACAACTGACACTTGTGCAAATGGATTTAAATAAATTATACTATCTCTATTATTGCAAAATTAACTTTAGTACAGTGGTGTTCAGACTTTGGCTCTATAGCGGTTGTTGACTACAACTCCCATCACCCCAAGCAGACATCCAATTTAGTCTCCAACAGCTGGAAAGGCAAAGACTGCCTACCCCCTTGTTCTAGGAGAGGCCAAAGAAAGAGAGAGGACTGAACGTTCCAGATTAAGATCATCAGTGAGCAGTGTGTATAGAGGTCACATGATGTGGCTGCCTCTACTGACGGAGCATGCCCAGTAGACACCATTTGGGAAGCTGCAGCCATTACACAGACTGTTCAGACTCAGTTGAACAGCCTTTGAATTACCCTGATCAGGGAGGGGTTCAATGCATAGTCCTCACCAAGCAATATCAATCACAGCAGAGGAGGTCCAAGTCATTCACACACAACCCTTTAAGTGTGCAAATCTTAAAGGAACACAACATTTGATAACAACAACCCCTCACTCACATTACTATGGCCATAATATCATAATAGTTCCTTCAAACTTTTCCCTTAATTCAACAGATAACACTGTCAAATAGGTTTTAGAAGTCACGTCAATGGACACGGACATGACAGCTGCTGGCAGGGCCAAAAGACCTCAGATCTGCTTACGGCACATGGTAATTTATACCCTTTAAAGCGTAACTATTACCCCAAATAAAGTCCCCCCATTAATTAGTCATATAGTGACAAGCTTAGAAATAATACTATTATCCATAATCAGAAGAGCGTTATTCAGAAATCCTACTTCTCCAGGGAGACTGACAGCACAGGTTCACAGATGCCTATAAAGCAAGAAGCCTAACCATCAGTCTGTACCTTAAGGTGCATGCAGCGCCTCCTAGAGGAGACTGGGACGGATAATGCAGGCATCAGATGTCTCTAAGCCAAGATGTCTGCGCTGATACCTGACCGTCCGTCTCAAAAGAAGTAGGATTTCTTAATAACGTGGTCCTTATGCTGAATAATAGTACCATTTGTACGCTTACAGCTATATGGCTAATTATGGGGGGGGGGGGGGGCTTTATTTGGTGTGATAGTTCCACTTTAAAGCAACAGAGGGCTGGAAAGCATTGCTTGCCAATCTGCTGTGTGCCCTTCTGGTCCATAAAGAGTTAAGTAGGCTCGTTAACTCTTAATTCAGAACAATGCCAGTAACTGTCATGTCCGCCTCAATGGATTTATACCCGGGAGTGACTAAATAGGCACACAGGCAAAATTCGTAGGGTCATTAGGATTTTCTGGACATAGTTGTGTGGTGCAGGCATTATTAGAATGTGTTACTTCTCTTTTTAAGCAGACCTTGTAGGCTACTTAACATTAACACCCAGTTGCCTGCATAATATTTTAAAAGTATATGTTCACTCTAAACTGATGTAAAAACTATGCTAGACAAAAATAGCAATTGTTCCTTGCCTGTGTCACTTGAACAGGCAGTGTTAAAGGGACAGACGTATAGTGCTAGCAGGCAATAAGGACAATATGTCTGCAATGTATGTCAACCTCTTCCTGATCACTAGAAACATCAGCCCCCCTAGTCTGAAAACCCTACAATCTGTGTATTCTGCTTCTTCCACTCACAGCTAACGATGGAATTGCTGAGATTAAGGAAAGTGAAAAAGAGCGAGGAGGAGGGATTTCCATGAAATTATTAAGCAATACCATGGAAACAGCAAGTGCAAGACTTATGTCCTACTTTTTCAAATATAAAAAAATACATAATTAAGCAAGGGATGAAGTCTGGAGTGGTACAGGCGCCATAATAACCTCAATTAGAACGAATAATGACTACATATCTAATGGGAGGATAGAAGGCCTTGTCTGTCGGATCGGGAAGCAGCATGGATTGGCTTTCACTAACATACAGGCTACGTGGCGTGAACCACGACCAGATGCAAAGTGTGTCATGCAGGGATTTAAAAATGCAAGCTCTCCTGGATTTTCTTTCCTAGTAAACGTATAAAAAAATAATTTGATACAGACAAATGCTTAAACAGCAAACATACGACTACTGTTTAGATTTTTTTTTCTTTTGCAGTAAGCAATATAGCCTGATGTACTAAGTTAAATCAGAGAGAAAGGAGACATAAGTCTCCCAAAATTCACATTTATACGGGATTGCTAGAGAGGTATTCTGCACTTTGCCACACAATGCTTTGGAAACCTACCTGGCAACGTGTTAACCTTTTGGGTGTCTGGATCAAAGGATTAAAAGCCCAATTTCAATCAAAAGCAATTTATATATACATGACCCTATGGTGCAACTGATTAGTCCTAAAATTGTTCCAGTTCAAAATGGGGTTTGAAGGATCCGGGCTTCTTGCCCCATTATTTAGAATATACTGTAATGGGAATTAAAACATTGGGGATTACCCACACGTGCATGTTCTAAGTGTGGCAGTAAAGAAATAGACAATTACTAAATGTTTTGAAAACTTTATAAACAAAAACAATTCTGCACAAAATACAAAGTAAACATTCAGGTATAATCAGTAACTATAGTCGGGATGCTTTTCAATGAGAGAACGTAAGAAACTAAAGGTGCAGTTCATCATGATAAAGAGGAGTGCTTCTGGAGCAAACCAACTTCACCGCAAAGGGTATATTTTCATTGCTTTAAATGGGACTTTTAACCTCCTCCGTGCTGGAGAAGCCTGCCACAATTTAAGCGTTAAAATCGCCAATTTGAATCAATAGGAATGTCTATTTGTCCCTAAAGTTGCCGGTGGTTTGATCCAGATTTGCGTCACTTTTATGTTGGGCAACAAGTGGATTCAGAGAAATTCTGACACAAACCAATTGTATGATAGGGGAACAATTAAACATCCCTACAGGACTCTTGTATGCTTCACAATGCGTTGGAGACCGATCTAGCATTCATGAGGGTAAAAAGCCCCTTTTAAGTGGAACTTTCAGATATTACTATGTCGCCATGCATTCATTAAGCGCATGGCGACTAGCTTGGAAATCCACATCTTACCTTTTAAAAATCGCAGATTCTAAAGAAATCCTTGCCGTTTGGAGACTGGAACCCAGACTACAGCGCAGACATCTTGTCTGTGCGCCTGCATTGTCAGTCCCGGTCTCTTTTGAGTAGAACTGCAGTGTACCACATGGTAACCGGAAAGGACTGACAACGCAGGCGCGAGGACTGCACTAACCTGCCCGTCAGTCTCCAAACGGCAAAGATTTCTTTAGAATGTGCTATTTTTTAAAGGTAAGACTTTGATTTCCAAGGTAGTCGCATTGCGCTTAATGAATGCATGGCGACTTTTAGTAATAGCTGAAAGTTCCACTTTAAGCCTTTTGAGAGACAAAGGCGTGTGCAATGCACAGCACAACCCATCGGCTCTCAAATGGTTAAGTGAACGGTAATGTTTTCTTGGGTCTTATGGTATAGTCTGTTTCTGAATATGGCCCTTACGGCCCCAAAGGAAAAAGCAGAGTAAAACAAATTGCTCCAACTCACTTTCCGGAATACAACCCAAAGGCACAAACCTCTCACCATAAGTCACTCTGCACGACCAGACCATTAGCAAATGACTTCCAGTTGCCGACAGACGCTATGGAGACATCTAAGTCTAAGTTCATGTTGTACTGGGAAACCGATTTCAACCCTCTCCCACAATACAACAACTGACAAATGACTTTAATCTAGTAGATGTGAACATGTAGCCCCTAGCGGTGTCTCCTGCAGCCCCCACAGTACTTAGAAGATACAATTTCTAACACATAATACTTACTTCTAATTGAGAGTTCCATTGATGAACAGTTTCAGTGCCAGAAGGGTATGCAACACATTTCTCTGGCACTGAAAGGGTTAAGGCCTATGTCCCTGGAAATATCCCCTGAAAAGCTATCCAACTCAGGTAGCCCACCCCCCAACCTTGGACCCGTAGGCAATATCCCTGCCTTGTTAAAAATGTTAATAATGACAATGCTCCCCAATTACAATGGTGTGAGTGTAGACAGGCATTAGACTGGGCAGACACAGGCATTCATGCTCTCTCCACTCAGAAGGTCATGTCTGTTCTACTGATCAGAAGCTCTGTGGTCTAGTTTGCCTGTTGATTGCAAGTATTTTGGCCCAGTCTGTGTCCATACTGTAAACTCTGCAGGTCAAAACTATAGCTGATAAGTTCAGAGGGTCAATTACACATCAGATATTTCAATTAAAAAGATTCACTGTCTTGTCTCAGGCATACGCATGCACAAGTCTCTTGTTAAAAGTCAATTCTAACCCAGGGTTCAGACAACTTGTTTTACAGGAAGAAGTCCATCATACAACAGTCAGATACAATATACATAATGACAGATAGATACACATGACTGCTCTATGAGGGACTCGTACATAAGTGCTTCTTTTACAAACTAACTAATTATATATATATATATATATATATATATATATATATATATATATATATATATATATATATATATATATATATATATATATATAACTGCTGTATGATGGACTCCTGCCTAGGTAAGTGCTTCTATTACACACAGTAATTATACAGATATACATGACTGCTGTATGATGGACTTCTACCTAGGTAAGTGCTTCTATTACACACAGAGATCATATACATAAACCTGACTGCTATATTAAGGACTCTTACCCAAGTAAATTAATCTAGTAAACAAATCAACACCCACTTGTTTCTAGGTTTGGCTACTGTTTTAAAGGAACTCAGGGCTGTGTTGTGTGTAGTGCCAACCCATACAAAGCCTCCCCATTGTGTGAAATACATACAGGCCTGGAGAAGACAGCAGACGTGCAAAGCCTCTTCTTTCTTTCCTTGGTCCACAAAGCATCTGCAAATGTGTCACATGACCTGGCTCCCTCTATAGGTAAACTTAATATCAGAGCAAGCATGCAGAGGAGAACTCCATTTGAGCTGTCAGGGAAAGGCAGCCATTAAACCCAAGCACTAGCAGACAGGAGGGCAGGGTGGCTGGCACCAATTCACCCCCATACCCAGCACAAGCCATGGTCAGCTCACATTTTCCATTTGTGATGCAGAGCCCTTGGGCATCTGATGTTCCTGATCTGCTTTTGGACTGTACCAAATGCAAGCACATGGGTTACATATGGGTCTTATGTATAAAAGTAATCTGGGGAACTTCTGGGACAAACCAAGTGCACTATACGAGGGGGGATGGTGAATGAACATTCTAAAATTCACATTAATTAAAATATTTTTATCGACTTGAATGATTGAAAGGTTTCCAATGCATTGCAAAGCAATGCATTGGAGACCTCACTGGCATTTAAGGGGTTAAAATCTTCATTCAAATCCATGGGGTTTTTTTTTAGTCCCCATTAGCTCCGTTGGATTGCTCCAGCTTGCTTTTATACCTAAGGTCCGAATCATCTTCAACTCAACATGGACAGTTGCGTCACCACTGATGATGTAATGACATTAAGGCCGGTTACTAGGGAAGTGGAGTAATTCTGTGGCACACCAACGGCACAAATACAAATGCTCGTTGATGTAAATTAGGATTTAACCCCAAGATTGCTAGAGAGGTCTCCACTACAGGTAACAGCCGATTTATAGCTACAAGATGGAAAGTGAAAGGAGGCAGTCAATGTTGTCCCATTCCTTATTCACATGGAAATCAGAGCTCTTGCCAAGGGACTTCAGACTCCGCAACCAACGCCATCGCAAATGAAAGGGACCCCATCACGTTAGCGATTTGGGAAGAACCTTCAGACTCATCTATTTGTTTTATTAGCTAGATTTTAAATTTAGAAAACATTAAGTTATTAAGAAGAATAGATTATACTAATTAAGGCATGCTGTGTCTTATCCCTACATTACCTCCCCCACTCACTGACACTGTTCTGCAATGTACTGCTCACCTTCCCTAGCACTGACTTCCTGTCTTATCCTTACATTACCTCCCCCACTCACTGACACTGCTCAGCAATGCATTACCCACCTCCCCTAGCACTGACTTCCTGTCTTATCCTTACATTACCTCCCCCACTCACTAACACTAGTCAGCAATGCATTACCCACCTCCCCTAGCACTGACTTCCTGTCTTATCCCTACATTACCTCCCCCACTCACTGACACTGCTCAGCAATGCATTGCGCACCTCCCCTAGCACTGACTTCCCATTTTATCCCTACATTACCTCCCCACTCACTGACACTGCTCAGCATCGCATTGCCCAGCTCACCTAGTGCTGACTCTTCCTGTCTTATCCCTATATTACCTCCCCCACTCACTGACACCGCTCAGCAATGCATTACCCACCTCGCCTAGTGCTGACTCTTCCTGTCTTATCCCTACATTACCTCCCCACTCACTGACACCGATCAGCAATGCATTACCCACCTCGCCTAGTGCGGACTCTTCCTGTCTTATCCCTACATTACCTCCCCACGCACTGACACTTGTCAGTAATGCATTTCCAACCTCCCCTGTCACTGAAAGGGTTATATGTCAGTGAGTGGGGAAGGTAATATAAGGTGAGACAGGAAGTGCCTGCATGGCACACCTTAATTCCTAGAATATAAATAATTTAGAACTTTGTTTTCTAGAATAAAAAAAGGGATGATGAAACAGTCGATTTTGAAGGCTCTTTGAAAAATCACAAAAGTTTATTTTAGGTCATTTTCCCTTTAACACATCCAGAGCCCCGAATATCCAGTAAACAAGTCAGACTTATGTAACCACAGCACAAGAATGACAGCTGAAAGATTCCTTGTAAGACAGGTCTGGTACAGTGTTCTTCAATGCTAGTCCTTGGGGGCCACCAACTGGTCTGCTTTTCAAGATATCCCTGGTTAATTACATGTGATTAATCAATGGATAACTGGTTTTGTCATTCATCTATCTATGCATAATTAGGGATATCTTGAAAACCTGATCGGAGCCAAGAATCACTGGTCTGGTAGATCATAAAGCTAAAGCAAGTAGGGTAACAATAATCAAGTCCAAACTTCAGCCATGTGTAGCAGTGAGATAAACACACAACAACTGTTTAACCCCTGAACCCTTTGAGTGCCAGAGGGGTACGCAACGCATTGCAAAGCAATGTGTTGCGAACCCCTCTGGCACTCAAAGGGTTAAGGACAAGAGGGGAGTACAACCAACACACTTCATTTGTTCAGTGCTCTTGCTCAAGGGGTTGAACCCTGCCCTGATCTGAGACACCGTCCCCTCTACTGCACACGCACAGGCAACTCTGGCTCTCCAGATTTTGGAGACTACAACTCCCAAGCTGGCTGCTCAGGGATGATGGGAGGTGTAGTTTCCAAAATACACCGCATTAGGTCCAAACAAGCAGTGACAAGTTAAAAATAAACACAATTTCCATCTAAAAAATATTTCCTTGGCCTCCGGAATTGCCATGGTCAACTTCAGATCTTCCCAAAAATAATTTACTTCTCCACCAATTCCTAGGAGAGGAGGAAGGAGATTAACTCCTTGGATCCTCTAGGTCTCCAACATAATGCAGTGAACCAAGGGGTTAAACCCACACATGCAGATCAGACACAAACAAGTAAATTTCTGCCTTGTGTCAGCCATGCTGATTTTCCTTACGTAAACTGCACCAGAGGCCTCTTCATTAACAAGGCAGGAGGTGTTCAATGTGCTCAGCTACAATTCCATTACAATCCAGCTTCTGCAATGTCCTTGTCTGGATTCATCTTGGTGTATTTCCTGCCTGATCCAGACCTCAGGCCTACAACTCCAGACACACGTTCCAGCCACACCGTGGGTGAAGCCAGATTTGGAGCATGCTCAGTGGGACAGATCATCTCCATTGTAAGAGGCTTTCAAGAGTACAAAGGAGGAAGTAACATCAGACTGACAACCAGGCTGGTAAATTCATCAGCTGTGCTTAGTATCAACTTGTACCACTACCATGATTGCAGACATTTGTTTTAAAGTAATAGTAATACTTCATTCTTTCAGGCAATAATATTATATGTATTAAAGAAAAACAAATCCATCTCTGTATTTTTCACATAGCTTTCTTAGTCTAGGAGCAATTGCAATTTAAAGGGACAGTAATGTTCCAAAAAAGATATCCAAGTCTACAAAACTGGATATATTTTTTGGGGGGGACATTACTGTTCTCTTTAAAGTTTACCCCTTCCGTTCCTTTTAGGTACGTTACTGCTCAAGCTGTGGGACTTGGATTCTGGTCTGTGAACTAGATGGATCGTCTGGAGAGCTGAAATAGGAGTGGATACCAAAGAAATCTTCATGGTGACTGTCTACAAAGTGGGCACAGTATGAGGTAGTAGACCATAGTCATGAAGATTTCCTTGGTATCCACTCCTATTTTGGCTCTCCAGATGCTCTGTCCGGTCCGCAGACCACAATCCAAGTCTGACAGCTTGAGCGGTGATGTATCTAAAAGGGGCAGGAGGGGTAAACTTTAAAATGAAATTGCTCCGAAACTAAGAAAGTTATGTCAAAAATACATAGATTGGTTTATTTCTTTAATGCATGCAATATTATTTCCCGAATGGCCAGATCTGGAAATATCCACTAGTCTAATAAGCTGCTTTCAATGTTTAACTCCTAAGTAACTATATCCTCAGACAGGTGAAAGATATTTTTCCAGCCATGATAATGTCCATATGTTTGACAGGCATTAAGGTCAATGAAAAACCGCTTTTATACTGTAAGCAGCGCGCTCACTTTTATGGGAACAGAGTTCCCATAGTTTAAATCTCCCCTTGTCTCCTTACCCTTGCAGATCACAGAGGTCTGCAGGGATGGGTGATGTCAGTACCTCACAACGCCTAATGGAGAAGAAGCAGTGTTGCCATCCGCTCCATGGAAATCCTGCTTCAGAATCCTCCATCAATGGAGAGACCCTAAATCTCCCATAAAGCACTGAAGTCACCCAGTTCTGCAGATCTCCATGATCTGCAAGGGTAATGGAGAGGGAATGGCTGAGCTTTACGCTATCTGAACTTGAGCACGCTGCCTATAGTTTAACCCTTTACGGCCTCTAAAACATAACCAGATGACCATTTTAATGCTGCATGCCATTGAAATACACACATTGCCCGATAGAACCGGTTCCCTACAGTCCCACAAAATGAATATGTAACAAGTGTCATACATTAAAATGTTAATCTGGTCACACTACCTTAATTTCAATTGCGCAACTTTATTGTGGCGTTCTGAACGTGTGAGAAAAACGGGCAAGTTTACCAACAGCTGGCCTTCTGTATAATGGCAAGGTGGTGACCATTAAACATTCCTGTTCATTTAAATGGAACTTTTAACCCCTAGAATGCATGAAAGGTCTCCAATGCATTGTGTCAGACACCACTAGCATTTAAGGTACAGGTATTCAATCGCTGGCCTCCACCTGCTGGGGACTAAACTGTTATCACCCCATCTTGACGATATTATATTTAGATTATATTGTAATGTGAAGTATACTTGTTTTTGCCATTCTCATCTTGAGACCTAAGGATAATTCTATTTAAATATTTTTATCAGCTACGTGACAAATGGGGTTTGCAAATCAAGACATCTATCAATCCAGTGGACTTAAAAAAAATAAATAAATAAATAAATTATATTATACACACACACACACACACATACATATATTCAGGGCTTATAATTTTAGGTCCTTTGCTACTAGCCAGACCTGAAAAGTTACTCGCCACTGCAAGCCATAGCATACCCACCAGGGCTGAATTTCTACTCGCCATTTGCTAGTGGAAATTTTGAGCCCTGAGATATTATATATATATATATAGATATATTTTGTTATTATTTTTTTTTTAATGTAACTTTCATGTTGGGATCTCAACCATCAGATCATTTATCTAGCACAGCTGTCAAACAGGGAGCAGTGGCACTTTGATGTGTCCTGGGAATCACCTTAAGCACCACACTTTCTCTGTGACGGGTCAGACAAAAATATGAATTTAAATTTCACATGCATATTAATATAAAATGTTATACGTAGTATGCTTGTTTTTGTATTTCTGGTTGGAAGACATAAAATAAATATAATTCATACTCTTTATGACTCCTTTTATAAATTCCTTACAACATACTAGGGGTGCCCTGAAAATTTAAGACTGAGATCTAGGGTTGTCTTAAGCAAAATAACAATAATAATAATAATAATTGGAGAACCACTGATCTCCGTAACCCTTTGAATGCCAGAGAGGTACCTCTCTGGCACTCAAAGGGTTAATTAGAGATTTTAATCACTTGTATACTTGATCACGACCACCGGACTGCTAATTTTTGTGTTCATTTACTCTAACGGTGGGCAAGACTAAATTATACGTGGGCAGGTGTATCTAAATGAGTCCCCTTGGCACAGAATTCCTTTCAGTTTGGTTGGGATGAATGATTGGAATGATACCATACAGATGCCGATAGAGGGTGGAAGGAGGGATAACTGTCTGGCAGAATGAGGATTTGAGTCCTGTCACACCGGATCCAAATTAAATACAGATATACTGAGAGTTAGTCTTCAAGCAACATTATTCTGGCCCTGTTTGCAAGAATTTCATTCTATAGCTCATCTGCGGTTGCCGTTAGTACTGTATACATTAAGTTCACTTTTTAAAATAGATAAAAGATACTTTTGAAAATGTTAGCTCATTACTGGCACCTAATTTGTTTAACCCTTTGTGCACCGGAGTGCCCAAGACTGTCCAAATGCTCAACTATTTATTGGCTGCATATTTTTATACATTTCAGCACCATTTAAATAAATGGCAATTTTTGTTTTGTTTTTTTACTCATTCTGATTGTCAGACCTAGTTCTAATGATATATTTATGTATTGTACCTTCATTCCCTCCATGACAAATGGCCTATTAACCATTAGTATTGCAGTGAAGATTCCAGGCTGTGAGGCACCTTTAACAAAAACTGATTGAAACACACTGCTACGGCCTAAACGATCCTTAATATGAAGTAAATGAGCAGTTTAAGATTCTGACTCCTTCAAGAGTTAAAGAAAGTGTTTGCATTAACCAACTGAGTGCCAGAGAGGTAAGGAATGCGTTCCGTTCCCCTCTGGAACTCTTAAGGGGTTTCAAGTATATATTGGAGACGAAAATTAGTAAAGTTGATACCTTTATTGGCTATCTAAACAAATTTCAAATGCAAGCTTTCAAGACCTCTTAGGGCCTGTATTTCTACGGCTACCACGGTACCATCTCTCATCTATTATCAAGTATATATTGTCATCCTACTAGAAACCAAAGGACAAATACAACAGAGTGGTATATAGACCACTAACGTGCCATCAGCTATTTCTGCACTCAGACTTCAGCCATAGAATCCTAGTGAGATGGGCTAAATACAATGTATGAATCTACTTCCATGAGCTGAACATGTGTTTTTAGGAAGAAACAACATCTGAGTGTTTCCTTGACAACAAAGTCTAATTTGTTTGCATTATTACCATATTTTTCCATAGTCGACGCAGACTTCCAAGAATGAGATACTTAATGTATTTCTTATAAAATGAAAAATTAGCACAGGGGAGAGGATTTTGTGTCTATGCTACTGCTGCTGCTATTGATGTAGAACTACAATTCCCAGCATCCTTAGCTGGCTAGGCATCACAGTCCAACAACAGCTGGATATATGCAAAGGCTGTCAACCTCATTCAGCACAACACATTAGTATTAATATGGACATATCACAGGAGAGAAAAATATAGCAACATGACCTAGTCCAAAGAACACAAATGTATTGATACGTTGAATTGATAAAGTTTTATTACTTAAAAAAAAAACATACAGTGCTTCTTGGGTACTCTTATAGTTGGTAGTTGCTTTATGCAAACTGTATTACAGTTCAAGCTGTCACAAAGTTTTTGAGATGTTACTATAACATTCTGTGGAAAACTGTGGCTCCCTGCTCCCACAGAATGCAACAGACTGTCTTGGTAACAGGTTGCACTGTTGCCCACAGTTTAACCCTTTGAGTGCCAGAGGGGTACGCAACACATTGCTTTGCAATGCGTTGCTTACCTCTCTGGCACTCAAAGTGTTGATAAAAAAAATCATCCTTAATTTATATACATTAGAAAAGCCTAACAAGATGTGTTTTTCTAACACTGGTTTTATGAACAGAGCTCAATGATGTTCACAAGTTTGAAAAACAAATGACTAGTTCACCCAATGGCAAGAGAGCTGTATAACTGTTTACTGATCCTCCAGATTTGAGTAACTAGTCACAGACTAGTGGAAATGTCACACCCCAACGTTAAATGCTTCTTTAATTACTTTTCGAGTGTCACCTGCTTTCAATGTCAACCTCTCACAATCAGGGACCTCAGAACTTCTTAATTTTTTATTTATTTAATTATTTTTAAGTTTGCACTTTTTTCAAACCCTAAAATGCCCTAAAAATGTTGGCACTAGAAAAAAAAACAAGTAATTAACATTTTTTTCATGCAAGGCATCCAAACCTTCTGAACATAATGACATGTATGTAACATGTATGTAGGCTATGAGAATGAAAAAAACATCTGAAAAGAAAGAAGATCTGAAATTGTTCCTCCATGCAGAATAGATTCCTCCATGCAGAACACTTTTTCCCACCATACAAAGTGATTTGTAGATTTATTCGCATGTTATGCATGTGGTTAATTTGGTGTTATTCTTTAAAGGAGAAGTAACACCTTTTAGCAGCTTCTCACGTACCTTATACGGCCAGTAATTTCTAGTTGCCCAAATAAGTTCCCTGACAACTTTGTTCAAGAGATAACATTGTCAATCAGTTCTAGGAATTTTTTCCCTCATTACAGAGAACTCTATCACCAGTTAGTAGACTATGAAGACATTAAAACTGGGTACACAAGCAGTAAACATGATGATTTCAGACATAATCCATTTCTAAGCCCTTTAATTTAGCTCTTTGAGTGCGAGAGGGGTATCCACCGCATTGCAACCATTGTATATCACTCTGGCGCTCAAAGGGTTGGAACTGGACAGATGCCTAAAGCTTAGTAAAAGGTTAAGAGACACATTTGCATGAACAAATGTCACAGTTCATTGTTCAAAAGTGCATTTCAATTGGGAAGCCTCAAAGGAGAGAGACGGGAGAGCAATATGCCTTGAGGGTTTACTGGCAATGACACTGAAAAAATATTCTATAGGGGGAAATGTCTGAGAACAATAAGGCCTCATTCAAACAGGAGACAGAACTGTAGTAGTCCCCGAGACACATCTATCACCCATGTAATTTAACTTCCCTTCTCCCAAGTTCCACCACCAATCCGAAACGCAGCAGAGGTTAAGTCTTACGCGAACGCCATACAATACTAGCTAGTGCCCATGTTAGATAGCCATTCATTGGAGGTGGTGTTTAGGATAGCAACCTCAACTAATGTTGGTGTGAAATTTATGCTGACAACCCATAGGTCTCTGTCTTGACCCTCCTTACCACAATTCTAGAGGGAATACAGTAATAATACAACCCAACAGGCCTCTGTACAGACCTTACTGTAGTGTTACTGCCTTCCTGAGGGAATACAGTAACAATACAGTGCCATAGGCCTCTGTATAGACCTTACTGTAATGTTACTGCATTCTGAGGGAATACAGTAATAATACAGTCCCATAGGCCTCTGTACAGACCTTACTGTAGTGTTACTGTCTTCCTGAGGGAATACAGTAACAACACACTGCCATAGGCCTCTGTACAGACCTTACTGTAGTGTTACTGCCTTCCTGAGGGAATACAGTAACAATACAGTCCCATAGGCCTCTGTATAGACCTTACTGTAATGTTACTGCATTCTGAGGGAATACAGTAATAATACAGTTCCACAGGCCTCCGTACAGACCTTACTGTAATGTTACTGCCTTCCTGAGGGAATACAGTAATACAGCCCCATAGGCCTCTGTACAGACCTTCCTGTAATGTTACTGTGTTCCTGAGGGAATACAGTAATAATACAACCCCATAGGCCTCTGTACAGACCTTACTGTAACTTTGTGTTCCTGAGGAAATACAGTAATACAGTTCCACAGGCCTCTGTACATACCTTACTGTAACTTTACTGTGTTCCTGAGGGAATACAGTAATAATACAGTTCCATAGGCCTCTATTCAGACTTCCTTACCGCAACTTTACTGAATGCCTGAGGGAATACGGCAAAGTTGCAGCATGCTGGACTTAGGCATATTCATGTGAAGTAATAGTTGCCCATGTAAAAGGCACCATAGCCCAGCAGACTACCTTTCATAAAGAGTGCCAATAACAATACAGTATTGCAGTGGCTGTCCATGTGAAAGATGTCTAATTAGTCAGAGTGCAATACCAGGCAGTAATCTGTAATGAAGCTCACTGAGGCATGTTAAGTGAGCACTTCAATGGCAGCTTTTGGTGACTTAGAGCCACTAGTCAGCTCTCTGCCCCTATCAATTATATAAGTCAAGCAATGTCATGGAGACCTCTCTAGCAACCAAAGTGTTAAAAGCCATATTTAAATAAATGAGAATTTAGGGAAAATATATTTCTTCTATATTCTGCATTTCATTTGCCCCCAGAATTCCTCCACTTTTCTTTTGAACTTAAGGCCCCTAACCGAATCTGGAAATCAAAGGGTTAAAGGTGAACGATGTCCTAGAAATAAGTGGTTGTTATTTTGTTTAATGCAGATCACCCCAAATAAAGTTCCAACAATAATTAGTCTTATAGCGATCAGCTTAGAAATAATAAGTACAGCGTTATGAAGAAATCCTACTTCATCTGAGACTGACGTGCAGTCTTCTTGCTTTAGAGGCATCTGCGCTCCTGCACCATCAGTCACTTCCTGTTACCTTAAGGTACAATGCAGCGCCTCCTAGAGGAGACTGGATGAACACAGCAGTTGCACTGATGTCTCTAAGCCAAGATGTCTGCTCTGATGCCTGGCCGTCAGTCTCAGAAGAAGTAGGATTTCTTAAGATCGTGGTACTTATGCTGGATAATAGTGCTATTTCTATGCTTATCGCTATATGAATAATTATTGGGGGGGGGGGGGACAGTTCCGTTTTAACCCCATAACGACCCTTGACGGTCATAGTACGTCATGGGTCGATCCGAGTTAATGACCCATGACGTACTATGACCATCATGGAATTCCGGGCTCCCCCCGCGGCTGCATGCCGTTCGGGGAGTCCGGAATCTAAATTAGTGACCGCCTGCGCGGCCGGTCGTTAAGGGGTTAAAGCAGACCTTTCATCAACATTACATTTAGCCCCAAATCCTTAATATATACATCCTTCTATATACATAGAAATATAGAATATATATATAGAATATACAGTCCTTCTATATACATAGAAATATAGAATATATATATATAGAATATACAATCCTTCTATATACATAGAAATACTTGCCATTTGCAATATAAAAGTGCAGCATAAGTAAGAGAGAGAACTTTGTCGGTAGGCAGGCACGGCTGGGATCTGTCAGGTGCCTGTGCGGTCAGTCCCTTCCGGTGCCTTAAGGCACAAGGCTTCCAACTTGCCAATCGTGGCGTTGAAGGGGACGGACAGTGCAGACGCAGAGATGCCGTCTCTGCAAGATGTCTGTGATGTTCCTCAGTGCTGCCTGACAAAAACATTCTCTCTCTTACTTTTGCCGGACTTATACTGCAAATGGAAAGTATTTTTATGTATATCGCTACCCTATTAAGCATTTGGGGCTAAATTTAATGTGGGTGAAAGTTCCGGTTTAACAGAATGATTTACCTATTTCATTGTTCTTCACACAACAGTCCGGATCCGTTATAATTTAGGTGCATTTGAGATCTATTTAGTCCACTGCCAATAGTTACAATCTGATAAAGACTTGTGTCCCTTATGAGTCATTCGGGTCAACTGAAACCCTACAGTTGACTTTGAGGACGTGTGACCTAGAGGCAGACTTCAGCAATCGCTATATACAGATGTTATACACAAAAATTAAAATAGATCTTCCTGAATGCTGTTTAATAGTCACATCCTTAAATATATTAACCCTTTGAGTGCCAGAGGGGTACGCAACGCACTCAAAGGGTTATTCTGTTAATCAAATCAAGATCTACTTATTTCAAGGATTTAGTTCCCCCCATCCCCTTGAAGGAGGCCTAATACTAAAATACTTCTAATATGAAAGAACATGTTTTAACAGTCATACATTCCAAAATCTTGATCTAGGATATTACATTTTTTTTTACCTGTCACCCTAACCAAAGATTAATTTGGTTTACAGAGAATTAGTATTTGCCTATATACTGTACTATATTTTGGGGAATTGAACCTTTAAGCACTGGTGGCACCAGCGTCTTGTACTTTATTATCCTAATAGCCAAACGTATCCCTCTTTGTGCTATTAGACATATCGCCAACATGTGGGCTCTGCCTACATTCATTCTTGGTATAGTGTGTGATAACATAAGCCCATCAGGGAAATGAATTAACATAAAATGCCAGACTGTGCCACCGAAAAAACATTTATATTGCAAATTCCTAGAGCATGATACTGGGTGTTTTTAGAGCTCTTTATAATTATTTTAAGGTGACACTTCCAGTTTAACATCTTGAATGCTTTGCAATGTGTTGGAGAGGGGTTTATGAACACAGGGTTTCAAGCAGACTGGGGGAAAGCAATTTTCCTTACTTCCTGGTCAAGAAGCTGTATTCTGTTGAATGCAATCCAAGAAAATGTGAGTACAACTGAAAATTCTTCTCCAGCTACATAACATCAGCACATGAAGAACCACAAATAATCTCTACTGAAGCATTATCATTTCTGACTACATAGCTGTGAATGGTACAACATACTACTGCATAAGAAAAAAATATATTTTTGATGCGGTTATGGACCACAGGCTTTTTTTTATATTTCAGTTATGTTTCATATGCTAATTAAGTTCTGTGCTGTACCAGGAAATGCTCACTTTCACTTTTCCCAGAAATAAAAGGGATATCTCCTAAATTGTACGTCTACTGGTCTTTGGCTTAACATGACAAATAGGTAGTTTTGAATGAAGTTTTCAAATATGTAAAGAAAATTCAAGGTGATAGATCCACTTTAAACACATCAATGCCTACTTTACATTATTCCTAGGCTATAATTTTCCAATTAACATATTACTGTTACGTTTCACTTCTTACAGAGGGGGAAAACAAAAACTATGAAAAACTTTGGATCTAATTAGAAGATTTAAGAGCCAATTAAGCGATTCCTGAACATAAAATGTGTCTAAAAGTGAGAAGTCAGGCTCTGGGCACCTTTCCGCCACCAGCTTACATACACCTAAAAGAGGGGTGTGGGAGTTCCTGGTTCCGACATTTTGGGGGTGTTTTATATATCTCTTCTTTATGTAGCTCTTCTTTGGCTCCTAAAACTCTTTTTGCTTGGCTTCAAAGTCATATATATTATTATTTTTTTTTAATATTTCTGTCCACCCCTTGATGTAAAATTCACTGCCTCTTCAGCAGGGATCACACTTGGCAGGAAAGAGAGTAAGGACCATATGGTCAGATATAAAACACACCACAGGGCACAGATAAAAGTTCCCAGAGTTTCCATTTTTTTAACTGCTGCTTTTAACCACTGAATGATAGAAGGACCTGGTACACAATGCATTACAGACCTACCTAGGGAATGTTTATTTGGCCTATATGGTGAAGTTTGTTTATTCCATAATAGTTCCACTTTGGTGTTTATCCATATGGCCGTAAGTTAACCTTTTAAGGCCCAGTGGGGTGTGACACACAATTCTTTGAAATGCGCTATTCTCCCCTCTGGTCTTTAGAGAATTAAAGGACAAGGAAGGAGGTCTCCGAGTGCAACCAGGTGGGCAGCCCTTCCTACAAAATGGCCATATGTGACCACTGTGATTAATCCATAGTAGGATACCAAGCATTTGCTATATAAACGTCTATATACATCATTAAAGACTGGTCACTGCTAAAGATCTAAGGGTTATCCTTGCGTATTAAAGGAGGGAATAATTATTTACTATAACCCCTTAGAGCCAAGAGCGGTATCCAGTGGCTTGTAAAGTCATACTTTTGGGACCTATCTTGAATAAAATGGGTAAATTTGTGTGGCTGGAGAGATTATATAAGGCTGGGTGACCTGAGGCCCTCCAGGAGTGCTGAGGATGATGGGAACTGTAGTCTTGAACAGCTGGAGAGCCTCAGGATGTCCACCAACGCCCTGCCCCGTTAATTTAAACAACCCTACACTACAAAGAGCTGTATGGATTAACCCTCTGAGTGCCAGAGAGGTAAAAGGATTAAAAGGCTTCGCAAACCTAAACACTTACGAATGCTTAAAGGGATAGTAATACTTCATTTTAACTTTATTTTATTTTGTAGGCATTAAAAAAACATGAAGAATGATATAAGTCTTATCTCTGAAACCTTTATGGTTTAAGAGATATTCACAAACAAAGTATCCCCCCCCTGTTCAACCAGATAAGAAGGGAGATGCCCAGGTAGACTGCAGAGAGGGACAATCTTCAATTAAGATAATGGAAAAAGCTGAAAAACTTTTCAAGGGGGGAAGGGCTTTCATTGTTTTCATACAAAGAAAATTGTCCCCTTCTGTTATCTGTACTGTCATACAACCAGACTCACATCTGAGAAGAGATGGCTTACACTAGGAAAAAGGGGCGGGGAGGGGAACTTTGCTTGTGAATATCTCATAAACCATAAAGGTTTGAGAGATAAGACTTATATCATTCTTCATGTTTTTTTAATGCCTACAAAATAAAATAAAGTTAAAACGAAGTGTTACTATCCCTTTAAAAATGTTCTTAATCATTCCTCCCACACTTGAGGACTTCTGCCTTTTGGCAGGCTAATAAAAAGCCTGGGGACACCCTTTTATATAGAAATAGCCGCCATCACTAAAAACCGCTACTGTGTGGGTTCTTTTTGGAGAAGCTATGTCTTCCCAATCCATCATTGTTCTTCCCTTATGATCCCACCCATACAGAATACCAACCTACGCCTCACTGGAATCTTCTATCAATGTACAAACAGCAGATGTGTTGGGGAAAATGGCATTAATTTACTGCAATTACTACATCAACATCTTACACTGCGTAAACAGACATTCTGTAGTGCAAGAATTATAACGAGCGCCGGGGATTGCAAAACCCAAAAGAACTGTTAAAACACAGATAGAAAATAAATTAGTATTAAATAAAATTATATTATATCTCTCTCTCTCTCTATATATATATATATATATATATATATATATATATATATATATATATATATATATATATATATACACACACACACATATACATATATCTCTATCTATATTTATTTCGGAGCATTAAAACCCACTACATTTTGTATTATGCAAACCAGGAAAAAACATACAGTAAATCTTTAAAGGAGAATACCTCCTGATAGTAAGCCCCCACTTATCTGATTATGGTGAGAAAACTCTGATGGTCACTGTGAAACTTCCCTTTGTTCAAGAGATAACCTCTTCAGTCAGTCCTGGATGTCATGACCATAAGGTGGACATTTCACACAGGGCGGACATGACAGTTGCTAACAAGATAAAATCTAACCACTTGACATGGTAATCTTAATCCTTAAAAGGATCAGACAGGTGTGCAATGCGTTGCACACACTGTAATCCTTAAAGAGTTAATTAGGCCCATGTACTCTGCCTGATTCAGGTTAAAAAAAAAAAAATTGCCAGTAACGGTTATGTCCACCTCCGTGGTCCTGATTGTAGATGTTATCTCTACAACAAAAACACAACTGCAAAATTCAAAAGGGCCATTAGCATTTTTGGGCCATAGTGAGGTAAAGGAGTTTATTATAAAGAGGAGTTACTTCTCCTTTAAATATCAACCTGTGCACTGCACATTAAGACACAACAGCCCACAATTCCAGTCCTTGTATTTGCTTAGCGTATGATATGATAAATATTCAGCCACTCAACTCTTCCCTCTGGAACTCTGTCCAAACTGACCTCAAGGGAATTTCGAGTTTTGCTTGTGCGAGTCCTGGCTCTAACACTACCACACAAACACTGAAACATTTCTCAATCCTACTTCCAAATGTAGAAAAAGCAAACTTAAGTCTGGCATTCCTGGTCTTTGCAAGCTTGTGTGGGTATTATAATGAGAAAAGGTGAAACAAAACACCAGCTTTAAAAGGCCCCAGTAAAAAACAAAAAAAAACCTTGGAAATGCTTACATTGTTGTCTAAAAGAAGTCCAGAGGTTGCACTGAGAGTTAACATCAACCATTGGCCTTAAAATATGCAATAATGAAGAGTGAAAATAGCTGAGCAGAGCCAGGACGAGTCTAGGAGGTGTTTGTCTGTACTGGAGGAGTGTTTGCTGTCCATGCAGACATCCATACAAAGACAGGGAACAACAGACTGCAGAATCCCCACCCACCATCACCAAAATCACTGCACACAAGTCCTACCTCCACTGCAAGCCAGTCAGCCATGATCTTGCTTGGAGAATTTCACCAGGGACAGCTGAGGCCTACACTGGTGTGTCCATGAGATCCAACTAACACTAGGTGCTGGGGAGCATGCTCAGTAAAGACCTTCCCTACAGCATGAAATCAGCTCATGGCTCCAACTGCTGAGCACTGCCATCTGAATGGGGGAACTGAATGCAACTTTACTGGTCTTGAAAAACAGGAGAGGTGGCCTGATCTTCCCCCTAACCATTGTTCAAAATGGGGAAAATAGCACACCCTACACAACTAGCCAGAAATATTGCCTGTTAACCCCTTGCATGCTACAGTTCTGCATACATCACAAAGTAATGTATGGGAGATCTCGCTAGCATACAAGAACTTACTTCTCCTAACAACACCCACCCCAGTAACCTACAGCCACAAAATCCCAATGCCCCCAGTAGAATTTCACCCGTATGCCTTTTTTCTTGAGATAACATCTTGATTCAGTCCTGGGTGTGATGTCCATGTGGGGGCGGACATGACAGTTGCTGCCAATTTTTTTCAGACTGAAGCAGACAGAGTGTAGGAGCCCTAATTAACCCTTTGTGGACCAGACTGGTGTATAACGCATCGCACAAAGTCATGGATGGCATGTCCATGAAGGTGAAGATGGTATCTCTTGAACAATGGCACAATTCATATGGGACCATTAGGAAGTTACAGCCATGGTAAGCTAAGATGGGATTGTTATCAGTACGTGTTAGCTCCCCTTTAAACTAAATTTTCTATTGCATCTTCAGACAGTTTGATATTCTTTCCTGTCACTTATATTTAACCCCTTAAAGTGTTCATAATGTCCCAGAAAAAATCATTATCGTTTTGTAGAGCTTAAAAAATTGAACTAAATGCAACAAATCCTCTCTCTCTCAAACCACTATGGTTGAGAGATATTCGCTTTGAAAGCTTGCTTTACAGCTGACAGCAGGAGATCCGTGTCGGGCGACATGAGGAGGCTCTTCAGCAGAGCCATAATCGCGTTATTCAAAATGAATTACTTAATTGGAAAGGTCTACAAAGTGTGCCTAGCTTGCAAGCACACTTTGTAGACCTTTCCAATGAAGTCATTCTTTTTAAATAACGCGATTTCAGCTCTGCTGCAGAGCTGCCAGTTGGTCCCCGGACAGGATTCCCCTGCAGTCAGCACAGCGCAGACGTCAGGGAAAGGAACGGGGAAATTTAGTGCGGAATATCTCTCAAACCATAGCTGTTTGAGAGATAGGAGTTGCTGCATATAGTTTAACTTTTTAAGCACTACAAAACGATAAAGATTTTTTCTGGGACATTACTGTCCCTCTAAAGACAAGTAGTCCGGGGAAGTGACCTTACCTTAACAAATACTTTGATCTTTGTCAGCGCACTGGCACACGTGACGGAGGATGTGTACCGGTGTACCAAACGGGGGTCTGAGAGAGACCCCTCCAATCTTGGAGTGGCCAATTTCACACCCCGCAGGAGAGCTGTAAACACCAAATAAGTGACATGCCAGGATCATTATCAGTCCTTCAGGTAAAAAAACACAGTGATAGCCCTGACAAGTCACCAGTTGTTAAGGGGTTAGTATAAGGGTTTCCAATATTGTTTTTACTGACCCCCACCAGCCGCTTATCTTCAGGGCACCCATAACATTTTATAAGCTGCTTATGAAGGACATGGGCATTTTATACAAAACTATTTTAACAAATACACGTTGAAAAGTAAGTATTCTCAATAGAAGTGTAATTCTGAGTCAAACCAACTGCACCGTCATAAATTAACATTCCCACCGATTTAACCCTTTGGTACGCATCCTTCTGTCACACAAAGAGTTAAACAGGTCTTTCACCCCCCCCCTTGGATGCTATAGGAGGTCTGTAACACGATGTAGGAGGCACTGTCAAAGACAGATTTGTAAAGGAGAACCAACAACCTCGTAATAATAAACCCCAGTTTATTATTACCCGAAAATACTATTGGCCCCATTCATTTTCCCATTGATCCTTGGTTCAAGGAACATCAAGTAAATGGGGACGGACATGACAGTTGCTGGAATTTCTTTCAAACGGAAGCAGACAGAGAGCATGAGCCTAGTTAACCCTTTGCTTCACAATGAGTTGCACTCTGTTCTGGCCCTTAAAGGGTTAAGATTACCATGCGCAGTAGGAGGCATTAGAGGAACTGTCATGTCCGGGACAAATGATGTGACCTCCAGGACTGATTAGAGAGGTTATCTCTTTAACTATTTTAGTGCCGGAGGGGCACGCAACACATTGCAGAGCAATGGCGTTGCATGCCCATCTGGCACTGAAAGGGTTAACCAAGGAGCACAGGGATATTTATTGGGGTCACTGCGACTTCCTGGTTATAGTAATCTCAGTGAAGTGGCATTGTTGTTATTATTAGGAGATATCTCTTAAAGCGAGAAAAAAAAAAAAAAAAAAAAACAGAACGGGAAAAGTACTCCTCCATAATGTCTTTGTGCAATATAAATATCATATAAAGAATATTTGATGGTAGACAGTCTACTCATGGGACAATGATTTTCAAGTCAGTCCTCGATTACAAATAGCAAATGAGAACATACAGGGGTGCTATAGCTTCTGAATAAGTCGCCCATTTAACAGACAGACATGCTTAGTTAGGAATGTGTCTTTCATACATTTCCTTAGTCACCTGCATCTGCACTCTGTCTGCTTAGAGGATTCTGCTGAAGTCACACAAGCAACAACAGGCTTCAAAATACCCGAATAGTTTACGTGGGTGATTTGTCTTTATCAGATTGTAAACTGAAACTTTCTAGTAGTAGAATACAACAGGCATCAAATGCAAAACAAAATCATAATATAGATATAAAAGACTGCTGTACTAAGGTAACCTACTCAATGATGTCCTTCTGTTACACACACAAATTATATGGATCAGTGGTTCCCAAACTTTTGACAGAATGATGCTCAATCCGTGATGACCCATTATTTTTATCAAATTCAATGTAATCCTTTGCACATATATTATGTGCTAGTATGAAAGCCCATGTACACTGGCTAAAGTGCCACCCAGCGGTCCCGGCTGCTGCTCTGGAGCCGGAAGCAGAGACAGGTGGTGAGCCTTTCAGAGTGCCCCGCTCCGGAACAGCGTGTTCAGCCAGTCTCGACTGCGCATGACTTCATTGTTCCGGCAGTCTCGACTGCGCATGACTGCGTCGTTCCGGCAGTCTCGACTGCGCATGACTGCGTCGTTCCGCCAGTCTCGACTGCGCATGACTGCGTCGTTCCGCCAGTCTCGACTGCGCATGACTGCGTCGTTCCGGCAGTCTAGACTGCGCATGACTGCGTCGTTCCGGCAGTCTAGACTGCGCATGACTGCGTCGTTCCGGCAGTCTAGACTGCGCATGACTGCGTCGTTCCGGCAGTCTATACTGCGCAGGACTGCATCGTTCCGGCAGTCTATACTGCGCATGACTGCATCGTTCCTGCAGTCTATACTGCGCATGACTGCATCGTTCCTGCAGTCTATACTGCGCATGACTGCATCGTTCCGGCAGTCTATACTGCGCATGACTGCATCGTTCCTGCAGTCTATACTGCGCATGACTGCATCGTTCCGGCAGTCTATACTGCGCATGACTGCATCGTTCCGGCAGTCTATACTGCGCATGACTGCATCGTTCCGGCAGTCTATACTGCGCATGACTGCATCGTTCCTGCAGTCTATACTGCGCATGACTGCATCGTTCCGGCAGTCTATACTGCGCATGACTGCATCGTTCCGGCAGTCTATACTGCGCATGACTGCATCGTTCCGGCAGTCTATACTGCACATGACTGCATCATTCCGCCAGTCTCTACCGCTCATGACTGCATCGTTCCGCCAATCTATACTGTGCATGACTGCATCGTTCCGCCAGTCTCTACTGCGCATGACATCGTTCCGGCAGTCTTTACTGCGCATGACATCGTTCCGGCAGTCTTTACTGCGCATGACTGCATTGCTCCGGCAGTCTCTACTGCGCATGACTGCATCATTCCGGCAGTCTCTACTGCGCATGACTGCATCGTTCCGGCAGTCTATACTGAGCATGTGTGGTTACGCACACAGGGAGCTTCGCAGGCTAGCACTTTATATTATTTTGATTTGCATTTTATTTTTTCCGTAATATATTTAAAAGAAACCAGTTTATTATACATAATTTTCTTTGCTACAGGCATTTTTCCAAGTGAATATCAATACTATGTTACATTGCAGTGCAACTACTGCAAAAACAATGCCCCCCCCCCCACAGTCTGGGAAGCACTAATATAGATATATTGGACGACTGTATAATGAACTACTTACTACCTAGACAAGGCCTGCTGTTACAGCACTGTTTCCCCAACTGGGGGGCACAAGGCGTTGTTTCAACAGGGGTGTTTTTGGCATGGGCTGGACTTGATGGCGCATGTCTTATTTTCGGCCTTGTCAACTTTGTTACTATACTGCCATGCAAGACAGCAATTATCGTATTATCAAAAAAGGAGTAAGGCCAGAGGTTTGGGAAAGACTGGTTAAAAAAAACGACTTGTCAGCAGCACTGTGTTTGCACTTGTGACATGTATACATTTGGCCCGGAGCCTCTATATATTGCTTTGTACAAGCTTCTGCAGCAATGACAATTATGTGTAATGAATGGTTTCCATCAAAATCTATTACAGAATAAGAAAAATGCAAATAACTAATATACGTGTGTGCAAAGGGTTAATTTTATTTGATTTAAATGGGGAGGGGGTGGGGATTTAGTGTTTGGCGAAAGCTAAAATGGAGGACACCATGTCAGACAGCCTGAGAAGCACTGTGTTATTGTACAGATATACCTGGCAGATATATGCTGAACTCCTCCTTACACATTGCTGTTAGACAACCATGTTTATTTAGAAGGCCACTTCCTGCTACCAATTACTGTCCTTTTAACCCCTTGAGTGCCAGAGAAGTATGGGTTGCGTACCTCTCTGGCACTCAAAGGGTTAAGAGCTTCTTATTCAAACAGATGCAGTTCCCCTTTAACTCGGATGTGAAAATTACAGGATTTCTGTGATGGATGCACAGACCTCAATCAGGCATTGTAGACAAAGTAAACTAGGGTCATATTGATCTGATTATAAGGGACACCTCTGCAAAGCAAGACGTCATGATCTCCATCTTCCTGGCCAGGCTGTATCTCCCGTAATGATTGGCTAGTTCACATGCATTGTGTCTTTGTGTGATAAACCGGCAAGAAATAACCAGCACTTCTGCCCCATGATGATTACTAATTCATATATTTATTCCGACAAAAAAGTAACACAGTTAAACTAAGGGATTCAAGCAGAACCTGATGCTTAATTGTCATCAAACCATTAATTGTATATGATTCATTATTGTTGATATACATGATGTTTGGACACTATAGTCATGCTAAAACAGTCAACTTAACACTATGTTGCCCAGAGTGGAGTCCAATGCATTATCGTCACCCCGCTGGCACACAAAGGGTGATGAAACTGTAAACGTCTTTTTAATGAGAAAATATGTTAGTTAAAACAAGAGTGATCTCACTGCAGGGAGATTGTTTACTAAAGTTACTACAGATTAAACTTTTAACCCATTGGGTGCCAGAGGTCTGTACAACACAATGATTCGCAATGCATCGGGCACTAAAAGGGTTAACCTAACTGTGAGCCAGCTGGTGTCCAAAACGCTGTAACTTTTTTTTTTTTTTTTTTAAATCATTCAATTTATAGGAGAACTTGTGACTATGGCTCTCCATAGCAAGTGTCTGCGACAGAACTATACTGAGACCACAACAGAAAATTGCACTTTAATTGAGTGCCCGAGGGGTCAATTACATTTCTTCGGGGGCTCTAAATTCAGTTGGTTTCCTCTTTCTTCATTACAACTGCCCACCAATGAAGCAAATGTGAAGGAAAGCCCTGGCGCAAGAGAGGCGGATGTGATCTGAGCAGATGACCACTAGCGTTGAAAAAAGGGAAAAAAAAAAAATTGCGAGCAAAGACTTTCCCTGTTGCCACAGCAATGCAAGACTTGTTACTGGTTTTAATATTTTATCTGAATAAGAGGTGGGAGCACTAAAATAAAAATACAGATGTTTTATTTTCTCCAGTTACAGTGCGCCCCCCCCAAATAATTATTCATATAGGGATAAGCATAGAAATACTAGTATTATCTAGAATAAGACCAGCGTTATTAAGAAATCCTACTCGATCCAAAACAAACAAGCAGGCATCAGCCCAGACATCTTGCCAAAGAGACATCTGTGCACCTGTGCGGTCCGTCCCGGTCTCCTATAGGAGGAGTGTCATTGTACCTTAAGGTACAGGAAGTGGATGACAGTGCAGATGCCTCTACAGCAAGAAGCCTGCCCATCAGTCTCCCAACAAGATGGATTTCTCAGTAATAGCGGACTTATTCAGGATAACACAACTATTGGTATGCATATCATTATATGAATGAATTATTTGGGGAGGCACTTTTAGTTGATTGATAATTCCACTTTAACACATTACTGTATTTCTCACAATTTTGTTCTAGGAGACAGACCTGAGTGTGTGTACATGTGTATGAATATATATGTTAATTTCTCACAAAATAACTATATTACAAACAAATGACTAGTACATTAGGAACTTTTTAATTCCCTTTAACACTTTGAGTGCCAGAGGGGTACACAAAGCATTGCAAATCAATGCGTTGCGTACCACTCTGGTACTCAAAGGGTTAAAATTAGCTATGAGGGGGTGTCCCCGTATTCTTAGGGTGACAGGTCCACTTTGATCAGCTCGGCTCAAACAGAACAGAAATCTAAAGTTAAATTAACACCTTCTAATAATGACACCCCCGTTTACCTTACAAAAGACTGAAAATCCTATTGGCCCCTATGAATTCTGACCCACCTCAATATCTCCAAGGAGGCAGACATAACAGTCGCTGGAAGGACCTCAAACTCTGCTCACTGAACATGGTAATATTAATCCCTTTATAGACCAGGGGGATGTGGTAAAGTAGATTTGTGCACTCTAGTTTACTTTGGATAAAAACCTCCGGTAATCATCACGCCCACGGTCCTGACACGTGGGACTGACTGAACATGTTATTTCTTCATCGAGGGCACATGAGCAAAATTGTAGGTACTGTAAGAAATTTCTGTCGACAATAAGGTAAGTGGGGGGTTGTTATAATTATTCTGAAGTGTTATCTCTCCTTAAAAAAAAAAAATGCAGGTCTCAGGTAAAGCCAGACAATATTTCCCTCTGTGACCTGAAAACACTGGGGTTTTGACCCTAGCATCTCCAACACAACCTTGAAAGTGTCCTGCAGCGTACAGACCTAGTACATAACTGTCTATTTTACTAATCTGAGCATCCAAACAACCTTCCCACACCGCTGTACGTTCATTATTCATGGTGACGGCTGAATGGTTAATCAGCATCTCAAAATTGTAAGATATGAGAGATAGAAAGATCAACTCACAGCAGACCTGCCTGGTGACTAAAGGGCTACTGTATACTGAGAATGACAATTACCATACAGGCCAGTGAAATGTCAGCCAATGCTTTAACCCTTTGAGTGCCAGAGGGTTGCAGGCACTTACATACTGAACTGCATTAAACCTATCGCCTTTCCAAATACCCTCCCCTATGTGGGAGCTTCCATCTTATACGATTATTCCTCCTATCTGGAGGTGGATTGTTCTTCATAGTTAATGCTATCGATCTCCGATGTTGCCAGTGCTCATAACTTTCGAGTTACGCTGAAATTACGTTATGAAGTGTACAACTCACTCCCCTTTTCCCTAGCTCAAGCCACCTCCCCTCAGATCTGAAATGCGGACATCGGATGGGACAGATCACAATGTGGGACAATCTTCCCTCTGTCAGTATTAAAGTGTCAGTAATGTCGTTTATAACTTTATTTAATATTGTAGAGGTTACAAAAATAAAGTATTTGGAGAAAGTACCATCTCTCAAAACCTTATGGTTTTAGATATTTTCCGCTAAGGTTCCCCCCACCTTCCCCTTCTCCTGACATCAGCGATGTGCTGACAGCAGGAGATCCCGGTCTTTGAAAAAGCTAGCGGATCTGCAGCAGAGCCAAAATCCTGCCATTTAAAAAGAAATACTTCATTGGAAAGGTCTACAAAGTGTGCCTGGTTTGCAAGCACACTTTGTAGACCACTCCATTGAAGTAATTATTTTTAAATAACGTGATTTCGGCTCTGCTGAAGAGCCTCCTTGAGTCGGCCAACTCAGATCTCCTGCTGTCAGCTTTACAGCTGACAGCAGGAAAAGGGAAATTTTAGCGGTGAATATCTCTCAAACCGTAAGGGTTTGAGAGATGGCACTTTCTCCAAATACTTTATTTTTGTAACCTCTACAATATTAAATAAAGTTAAATACGGGCATTACTGACCCTTGACAAAGGAGGGCAGGTTTTTCCCGATACTGAAGATTGTCCCTCATGGCGACCCGCTTTCAGCTCTGAGGCAAAGAAGACTGACAATGATAAAAGGGGCGGGAGGAGTACTCTTTATAATATAGTTTCAGCTTAACTAGAGAGATATGAACAGCGGCAATATCAGAGATCAGTAGTATTAATGATAAAGAATATTCGTAGCTGCTGTTATGAAACATTACTAACCCTTTAAAAGGCTCCTGGGACTTGTCCACCGCTGATTTAGATCAGAGCTGGGCAATGCGAGGTCTTCAAGTTGTTGCTGGGCTACAATTGTACTCCAACAGCAGTTATAGTTCCTAACGTTGCCCAGCGATGAATTCAATTTTATTAAGGCACACAACCTTGTGCATGAATGTGTTTTCCTCTCTACCCTACACAAGGTGTATTCGATGATAAAGAGGTTAAAAATTGTGAAAGACTGGGCCACCCAAGTGAATCCAGTTTCCACAAACACCTCTTACCTCCCCTTACTGCTTCCCCATCTGGACAAACTCCTGCAGGGTAGTGCAGATTCATTAAACCCAACCTTCCTATTAGGCACATCCCCCAGACATAGATTAATCAAGTTATTACTGCTGTAATACACAGGAGACAGATGGGATTTAACTGGTGAAAGAAAACTGTATGTATTTTAACATTTATAAGGACAACTATTATCTGTCATAGCAATAATACAATTACACCTTTTGTTGTGTGTTAAAGGGATAATATAAGATCAAAATAAACTGAGCTCTGATTAGTCTGCATAGTTTGTAGTCCACGTAGGGCAGTATTTCAATACTTATATGTAGTTCATGAGTAATTTAATTATAAAGTATCCCCCTCCTGTCCCTTTCACCCATTTTAAGCCGCATCCCCTAACGTGGAATCCCGTCATCGTTCCGGACAGCTCACAGCAAGGGACAATCTTCATGCAGTGAGTATGAGGGGGCAGGTTTTTCCTTTTGATCACTGGAGATTGTCCCTCTCTGCAATCCATCCGGACAGTCTTGCTGCTCTGAGGTGAGCAGTTTTACATCAGTAAAAGGGGCGGGAGGGGGATACTTTATAATTAGATTACTCATGAACTAGTATTGGCTAGTATTGAAATACTTTAGAATTAGATTACTCATGAACTATAGATTGGTTAGTACTGAAATACCACTCAATATAGACTACAAACTGTTTAGATTGATCGGAGCTCTGTTTATTTGGGTATATTACTATTGCTTTAAATGGGAACTACATCTGTAGGAATATATGGCTCTTCCTTTGCTTAACAGAATGTCTTAATTGGGTATAACTCCTTCATAACAGTCAAGTATTTCTATCTTCATCTATTTTAAAATACCTGTATTGATTACTTATGGAGCTCAACATGAGTCTGCCTGCAGTACACAGCAATGCGTTGGAAACCCCCTGTGCCACTGAAAGGGTTAAAGGCAGGTAGGGAATGATGGAATTTGAAGTGGACCTACACAGCTTTTTTGTCTCTGTCATGCCAAGGCATGAGTTGGCCCTCTGAGTTGTATAATTTGTTTGTTTGTTTGCTGACCTGTATGTTATTCAAAGTGCACCAGTCCTAGGCCATAAAATTAGCTGAGTAGATAACATCATCAGAAACTGAATGAATAGATCACCAGAGCAGAAAAGAGTGTCATAAAAATATTGGACCTTCTGCTCTGATGGGGTTCATCCAGAGGACAGTCAAATATTATGAAATAGGGAGAACATGTGTATATATAGTGTAAAATGGTTCAATACAAATATATACTCAGAATGCACAGGTTTTACCCTAGTGGTGGGTACCAAACATGCCAGAGGGAGGTGTTCCCGCTATGAGTTACAAGAATAGCCACTTTGCAACCAGTTAGACCCAGCATGTTTGGTGTCCAGATATTCGCACAGATATGAGGAATATGATTATTACAACATTATAGAGGTGTGCTGTGGGTTGTATGTTTTGGGAAGCCTTATGACTTTTCAGGTAGAACTCTGCAGTGATATCCCTGACAGGTCTGATTGAGTGGGCTGTAAACTGTCAGGCCAAACCTCCCCCCAGGCAACACCCAGAGGGTTTGGCCTCTTAGAAGGAACTGTGGAAAGTATTTAATATGGGTTTTTTGGATAAAACAGGGAATTTCTTTGTAACAACTGAAGGGGAAATACCATCTGAAGTTCCCAAGGACTCTTAAAATATTGATAATTGTATTTAAGGATTTCTTGTGTTTCTCCCATTTTATTTTACGGACTGTTTTGCTTATGTGTAATCTTTATATGTCTATGTTCTTTATTTCTGTATTTTTGTAACCAGCACCGTGAAGCCTTATTCATTAAATGTTCGATTAATCAGCTCTTGTCTCTGTTCTCGAATATGAACTCACTACTCTGAAGGAAGCTCAGGTAGCATACATTACTAAAGGTTTAATTATATAGGTCTGATTATTAAGGTGATTTTATACTGTAATTCTGTTGTTTTCGGGGTAACCTAAGACTCCCAGATATAAAGTCTTGGTGGTGGCAGCAAACTGTAGTACTGGGGTGATAGTGCAGGAGGGATTTCAGGGGTTAATTTGGTGGTTACTAGGAATAGTACAGGTAACTGGGGGTCTGGTATTGTTAACCCATTCCCTCCCACACTCTCCCCACTGTCTCAGCAGGGCCTATAGCCCTAGCTTGTGACAGTCTCATTAACCCTTTGCGTGCCAGAGAGGTATCCTACGCATTGTTTTGCAATGGGTAGGATACCTCTCTGGCACGTAAACGGCTAAAGGGCTGGTGGGGAATTATGGAATTTTCTAGTCCATAAGCAGCTGGAGAGCCTCACATTGCCCAACCCTGCTTTAAGGTTTCATTCAGAAGAAAAAAAGCTAAGAAATTCACTCCCTCCCTTACATGAACTTCCTTCTTCAGGGGAGCCAGTGTGTCAGCCACTGACTGACAGTTCTGGTGCAGACCATGCACAGACTTCATACAAGTCTATTCCATTCTGCTGGTAATTAAATTGTAGGAACAAGCGACCAAGCCAGGTCAGTAAGGTGACTGAGTGGGAAGAAAGCAAAGAACACCAACACTACTCAAAGATGTATGTGGGTTATTAGGGGGCGGTTAATCCCTTAACCAGTAAGAAAGGAACATTACTATGAAAAACACATATTGTTGGATTTTTCCTTCTGAGTAACACGAGGTATTTTCACTGCTACAAGATGATTTCTTTAAAAGTTATTACAATGCAAACGGTCACAAAGTGTTGGAGCTGTTATCACATTCTATAGAGAACTGTAGCCTGGAGTTCACCTCTCCCATGGAATAACTTTATGGACACTGTTGCTAAGTTTGCAGTAAAAAAAAAAGTTTGAGCTGTAATAATTTGGGAATAAATCATCAACTAGCAGTAAAATATATATATATATATATATATATACTAGCAATGTGGGACGGCGTTGCCCGTCAGGATATGTAGGGAATTAATGCACACACACGGATGCGAGACAAACACAGAGACACACACACGCAAATGCACACGCATGCACTGAGATGCTTAAAGAGCGACAGTCATACACACATACATACAGACACAGAGTGTGATACAGACATGCAACACACACAGTGAGAAACACACAGGCACACACAGAGACCCACGCACACAGAAGTAAGTCATAAGGGGTTGACTTATATGTCATTGTAATGAGTTTGTGTTTGTACTTATGCCTCCACTGTGGCATTCATTCATGTAATTGAAATGCATGTGGTAATTGCACATACTATGGTGGAAGGTGGATCGTGCTGGCTCCCGGGATGTGAGTGACTGGCATTCATTCATGTAATTGAAATGCGTGTGGTAATTGCACATACTATGGTGGAAGGTGGATCGTGCTGGCTCCCGGGGTGTGAGTGACAGTGAGACTATGGTGGAAGGTGGATCGTGCTGGCTCCCGGGGTGTGATTACGTGTGAGTGATTGCGTTTGAGTGCGAGATTGAGTGATTGCGTGTGAGTGATTGAGTGAGTGTGTGTGATTGAGTGAGAGTGTGTGAGTGAGTGTGTGTATGATAGTGAGAGGGTGAGAGTGTGATTGAGGGTGATTGAGGGTGACTGCGAGACTGTGATTGAGGGTGACTGCGAGACTGTGATTGAGGGTGACTGCGAGACTGTGATTGAGGGTGACTGCGAGACTGTGATTGAGGGTGACTGCGGGTGTGTGAGAGTGAGTGTGAGTGATTGGGCGTGAGACTGTGAGAGTGTGAGAGAGGGTGTGAGAGAGAGGGTGTGAGAGAGAGGGTGTGAGAGAGAGGGTGTGAGAGAGAGGGTGTGAGAGAGAGGGTGTGAGAGAGAGGGTGTGAGAGAGAGGGTGTGAGAGTGTGAGAGATTGGGTGTGAGACTGCGTGAGAGATTGGGTGTGAGTGCGTGAGAGATTGGGTGTGAGACTGCGTGAGAGATTGGGTGTGAGACTGCGTGAGAGATTGGGTGTGAGACTGTGTGAGAGTGTGAGAGAGAGGGACTGTGTGTGTGTGTGCGAGTGTGTGAGACAGAATGTGTGCTTTGCAATGCGTTGCTTACCCCTCTGGCACTCAAAGGGTTAAGTTGAGCTAACATAGCAATATAACACACTGTGGCTCTTCAGTTGAGGCAACATAGCAATATGCTGAGGGATCAAATAGAAAGTGGTGTTTGAGGCTTGCCCTCTGTAACATACAGCAAAGCATCTCTCTCCCTTTAAGGAGAAAGGGCGGGAAGCAGGAAGTGGAGGAGTGACAGTTGAGACAGTGAGGTGACTGAAGAGATGATGAGTTAAATAAGAGTTGCTATTAAGTTTATCCCTGAGTTTGTATTTTATGTGAACATTACACCCTCGTACTGAAACAGAGTGTATGGAGGGTTACAGTTATCTGTGGGAGGTGACACAGTGTATGGAGGGTTACAGTTATCTGTGAGAGGTGACACAGAGTGTATGGAGGGTTACAGTTATCTGTGAGAGGTGACACACAATGTATGGAGGGTTACAGTTATCTGTGGGAGGTGAAACAGTGTGTTTGTGGGGTCATGATCCTGAGTGAGAGTGTGAGTGGACCGGGAGAAGTTACTGATGTCCTTACCTCAGGAGCGAGTGGCAGTTATATTTTTTTTTTGTCAGTTGGATACTGGTGGGCGTGCTGGAGGAGGCGGGCCAACTCCCTGTATGATAAACACGCCCCCATTGAATCACCCAATGAGAGCAGTAAAGTCCCCATTCAATCACCCAATAGGAGTTGTGTCTCATAATGAGACATAAATTATGTAATTAGACATTCTGTTCAATGCGAGTTTCTTTTCTGAGGAGACATAAATTATGTTCTGTGTGTGGGGTACCATAAATTATGCAATGAGGCTTATTCTTTTATATATATAGATTTTTACTCCACAGGAAAAGCTCTCCAATGTGTTTTTTTAAGAATAAAGGAGCAAAAACATTATTATAATTCAATATAAAGCCCTGACATATTCCAGAACGCTGTCATATTGGGGGAATATCCATTACAAAGGGATGGTGAAGAGGACTCTACTGATGACTGCTTTCTTTAACCCTTTGAGTGACAGAGGGGTTCGGAACGCATTGCTTTGCAATGCGTTCTGTACCCCTCTGGCACTCAAAGGGTTAAGAAACCATTTTAACCCCTTGGATACTAGACATCTCCAGTGCGTTGATTTTCAACGTGTTGGACATTTTATCCAGCACCCAAGGGGTAAGAATCCTACAAAATGTGTTTAATTGTCAATGTAAATTTTGTACAGCATTAAGTAAATCAGTGTAGAGTTGTATAAAGAAAATAACTCACATTTTTATTTATTTTTGAGAGGAGTATGTTTTTTTTTTTTTTCAGGTAGCCATTTTACTTTTTTCTGCTGATCCAAAAAACAGATAAATAGTAGATTCCTGATGTTTTATAGCAACTACGGCAAATGAATTTACCTCTCCTAGAGCTCTGCACTTCCCACTTTCAAACAGCTTTACGCGTCATTTCCTAAATCGTCTATATCACTGGTATAAAGTTACCATGAGCCTGGACTATAAAATGTGGCTTCTGGCATCTAAAGTTGAGGTATGTTATATACATCCATGAATGTATCTTTATTTATATAGTGCAATACGTGTACACAGCAATATACAGAAATATAAACAGACTATTTGACTTGACATATTTTGCACTTGCGAAAAAGTCAATGGAGAAGTTTACCATCTCCTTAAAGAGATAGTATTGTATCATTTTTTTTTAAATTGAATCTTGTGGCCATTAAAAAAATAACTCAAAGAATGCCAGTGTTATCTCTCAAACCTTTATATTCGCCATTAAAGTTCCCCCTCCCTCCCCTTTCCTTGACGTCAGCGCTGTAGCTGACTGCAGGAGAATCTGGTCCCGGAACCGGTGGAGGCTATTCGGAAGAGCCAAAATGGCGATGTTTAAAAAGAAATACTTAATTGGAACGGTCGACAAAGTGTGCCTGGTTTGCAAGCTCACTTTGTAGACCATTCCAGTTAAGTAGTTCTTTTTAAATATGGCTATTTCGGCTCTGATGAAGAGCCTCTGGCGGGTTGGGTTAAATACATTGAAATACATTGCTTCATATTGCGTTGTGCACCCCTCTGAACCGAACGTGGATAAGTAAATTTGTTTTGAAGAGAATACCTGTCAAAGAAATGTGGACTTTTAAATTACACGTGTCACAACTTCGATATTCCTCCATAGACATGACATCCAGGACCGACTGAAGATGTTGGGGAGATGCACTACGGTGTGATAAAGCGGTGATAACTTGTTCCTATGGAGCCAATGCACTAAGATTTCTCCACCTTTGGATATGTTACTGCATAGCCTGTATAGAATAACAAGGGAACTAGAGAAGGGATATCACTGGAGAAACTATCCGCTTTATCACGTCTTCATCGCTCCTTAGTGCGTAACCCGTTTATCTCTTGAACTAAGGAGCAAGTGCAAAACCCACAGGGCCATGACTTTCTGGTCGTAGTTTAAAATAAGTGTATGGTTAATTGGGATGGAGGTGAAGACAAAACGGGAGATGTGAAAATCACCATATTGATCCCCAAAGTTATTAAACATATGAGAACTGGATGAAGAAAACTACCACCTAATCGAAGGCCGCACTAACTAAAACAAAGATCCTTTAACAGAAACATAAGAGGCAAAGGGTAAAATGCTGCTACTACCTGAAGCTTTGGCAGGGTGTTTAACATAAAGTATAATATGTAGTGATGCAGAGTGTGGGTCCTGTAATTTTATTTAGACAGTCGGCAGAAGCAGATGGTAACTTCCAACCCTGCAAAAGGATCAATTATTGGAAGGTTACTGATTTCTTTAAGAACACAAGCAAGTCATTCAGAATGAACCACCCACTGATTGATCCAGAAAGCTTGCATTTTCGGTTGGGACAGAGGACCGGTTTAAGCATCTACAAGTTAGACAACAATATGTGCATTTCTGTAGCAAACTAATTTCCCCACAGGAGACAAATAACCATTCTTAAAGTTCACACAGATTTATCCCGGCAGTTAGGGACCACTGGCATTTTTTTTTTCCGGCATTTGATTCAGGGTCCCTGAGTGGCGTGCAGCCACTCAGGGACCTCTGAATTCCATGACCGTGCCAGGATAGCCATGATGGTGCTGGCATGTCACTAACTGGTCCTTAAGGGGTTAAACGGGGCTTTCAGCCTATGGAATCAGGAGAATCCAAATTTGATCCTCGAGGGCCACCGACAGGCCAGGATTTCCCTAATTAAGCATAGGTGAGTTCATCAGTGATGTATTTTGATTGGCCCACCTGTGTCCAAACCGGGAATTCCTTAAATCCTGGACTCTTAGTGGCTTTCAAGAACTGAACTTGGACACTTCTGCCTTAAACATTACAGAGTTCACAAATACATTGCTTCACATTGGTGCTGTTAGTTTGATTCAGAATTGCACCTAAGGTTAACACACAGTATGCAACACCTTCCTTGTTCCATGTTCTCCATTATTTAGAGGTTTTCCATGGAATCCCTTATAATTCCTCCAGGAACAATGTGGTTCCATGGAACACACTCTGAGAATCCCTGATATATTACATGGTGTCTAGATGTAAGGGCTCTTTCAAACTGATGACAGAACTACATCATCCCCCTGCTTCAGTTCTACCACCTTGTTCATCACCAATCCAGAAGCAGGAGGGCCATGATGAGCGGCACATGAGTCGTTCATTCAGCGGAGGCTGGGAAAAACAATGTAAACTCCAACAACGCCATTGGGAAAGGACAGCTGGTGGCTCCATAGGCCTCTGTACAAACCTTCTTTACTGTATCTTTAACACCACAATATGTCTAACTTCTTACTCTAGGTGAAATATGACATGTGACTGGTTCTAGGCTGGGCTATAGTACCTTTTCCAATGGGCAGCATCACCAACATCGAATTTGCCCAGTCTGCCTGACAGACAAGTGTAGGTTCAAAGAAGTGAATGCTGTATATTAGTTATATTGCTTGCAAAAGAGCCTTTCCTCCTTCTCGTGGCCACCCGATAGGTAAGCATGATGGGATTTGTAGTTACGGGTATGTGACCTTTCAGTAGGTGACATGAGAATCTCGCGCTTTCATGCAGTGCGAGAGTCTCATGTCTCCATTTTTTGCATGGCGATATGGTTACCGTGTAATGTGGTTGTGCACTCTTTTGAGCAAACCAACTGCATCATTGGGAACAAATAAAAAATATTATGATTTAAATGGAATTTCAATTTTTTAACCCCATGAATGCTAGAGAGGTCTCGCATTGGAGACCTTTCTAGCTTTCAAGGGGTTAAAAGCCCCATCTAAATCAACAGGAATTTTGGAATTGTATTTGTCCCCTATAATGCAGCTGGTTACCCCAGAATGACTCCAGTTTATCAACAAAGAGCCCTCGTGATAACTCAATGTACACCCGCAGACTTTAATTTCATCCATAGTACAGCAACCACCACCATTCGATTCTGAAGTCCATGGCAGCAAATCAGAAATAATTTGCTGTAGTTTTAAAGATCAAAAATTACTTTTCCAATACTGGAGAATGTTTGATGAACGTGGAGCACAGTGACTGGCCTATGATCACATGAAGTGAGCGTGGACACTGAATTAGGCTCTTCTGCTTTAGTCAGTGAGGCTGGGGTACCAACTGCATTACAGGGGATAAATTCCCCATATCCCCAGCTCTAAATAGTGGCTTTTAACCATTGAATGATAAGTTCACCAACACACCGTGACGCAATTGAATGAACACCTCTCTAGTGTTAAAATGGTTAAAATCCCCTTTTAAATCAAATATTTCATTTAATTTTTATGAAGAAGTTTGTTTGTTTCAAAATTTGATGCAGTTATTCTAAAATGGGAAATATCCCCTATGAGTAAGTGGCATTTCATTTAACACACTGATTTAGGTAGGTTTGCATCATACAGCTCTGTGGTACACCTATCTGTATATTTTTGCATTAGATCTGCATAGGGATCACTATTGAGGCCTGTCTATAAAGCACACCTCCTCACAGCAAACAGTAGGCCTTGGTAGGTTGGAATGTATTGTAAGGGCACAAAATGATATCAGATAGTAAACAAATAATTATCAGTAGACTACAAAAGAGATTAATAAATAAATAAACTGCTGTTTTAAATACATCTACGTAGGTAACTCGTTCAGTTAAACAAAGCACCCCCAATAAAATGCTTAATATTTGAATCTGGCAGATTAAAAAAGGTAAGTGTCACTTAACCCTTAACCCAGTGCATGCATTATGATGAAAAGCTCTCTGGCACTCAGAGTTGAGGACCGGAGCTGCCAACCAATGCACTCATCCAATCACAAATAAATACTCTATACTTGTCAATTATCCTGTGCATTTACCTGGCTAACAGAAAAACCAGGAAATCAGCACACATGAAATTTCTGTATATAAACTCCCATTTTCCATCAACATACAGGTATGTCATATGTGTATTTCACTCACCACTGACTGACATAAGAGAACCTTAATGTGGCATACGTACATAGCGTATTTCTGATCTACATGTCAGTACTCACTGATGAATAAATTGTCACTAATATGCATATTTTCATTTTTTTAGGCATGTAACTTTTCCATTACATTGTCAGGTACTAAACAGTATACATACAATTAATTTACAAAATAAAAAGTTTCTTTTTTTTTGTGTTTTTTGTCCATCACAGAAACACCTTTATTTATTCAAAAAGGATCAGGGTAAACATTTAAGGTCAACGGCCATTTATATAAATACTAGATATGGTTATCAGCAATACTGTAGTCCAGAGGTATGCAATCACTGGATCCCCAGCTGTCAAGGATGTAACTCCAATATTTACCAACCAGTTAGTGGATGTTGGGGAGAATCGTGGGAGATGTAGTCTCCAACAGGCTGAGGTCTAAAGATTGACTACCTCTGCTTCAGTTTAACTGCAAGGTTAGCAAACATTGGATATCTGGTGAAGACTCTAGCTGGCCTATCATACCCAACCAGAATAAGAAGGAGAGCGGGTAAACAAGGTCACAGGGGCAGATATGGAAATATAAAGGTGGTAGGTAAGAAACCATGAATAGGGGAGGTAGTTAAAGCAGGACAGAGTCAAACAATTAACTCAATAAAGATGGGGAGGTAGATGAAGATGGGCAGTTGACTGCTAAATCTTTCTAAATTGGAGGTGACTAGATGAAGCAGAATTAAGAGGGACAGTTAAAGGAGCAGGAGTTTGTGAGATAAGGGTAGGGAGAAAGAATGGGCTTAAGGGTAGGAAAGCAATTAGGGGGTAGATAACAGTTGGAGTATTTGAATGCCATGGGTACCCATGTCATACAGCTGGTGTGTATGCAGGCCATATGCACAAAACAGGAACAACTCTGGGGAAAACAGAGGTAATAACAAATAAAAACTAGCTGGGGTTTTTTACACTTAAAGTGGAACTTTCATCCAATATAAAGTCGCCCTGCAATGATTAAGCAGATAGCAGCTAGCATTATTATATATATATATATATATATATATATATATATATATATATATATATACTACCTCTCAAATTTAGCCGATTATAATGAAACCCTTTATTTTAGTAGACCGGACGCCAGGCATCAACGTACACATTTTGCCTGCACTGTCAGTCCCGGTCTCCATTGAGAAGCACTGCAGCGTGCCACAAGGTAACCAGAAGGGACTGACGGAGCAAGTGCGCAGACTGCACTAACCTGCCTGTCAGTCTCCTACAGTAAAGGATTTCTTTATAATCAGCTAGCGTTATATATATTATAAAGCTAGTAGCTCACTGCTTAATTATTGCAAGGCGACTTTATGTCGGATGAAAGTTCCGCTTTAAATCCCCCGTACTTCAAGTTAAGATCTGTCAAAACAATGTTTTCTGAGGACTAAAATCTAGTTATTATATATGTTCTGAGGAAGCAGCCTTTGCTATCTTTTCCAGGGTTCCCACTGATTATCCAGGATTATCTGTCTATGGGCTGAGATAGCCTTTCTGAATACAATATGAACAGCACAAAGAACATTAACTAAATCAGTGGTTATCAACAAAGGTGCTGTAACCCTCTGGAGTAAAGCAGACATCGGTTCAGTGTGCCTACCTTTCTATAATGTCTGGCAAAACTGTGAATGTTGCATTTCAGTTGGTTATTTATGGACATTTTCATGCACCACTTGGTTTTTGTTATTCTGACTGATACATTTAAAAAAAAAAAAAATATATATATATATATATATATGTACCCTTCATTAATCATTGACAATTGATCTACTGTGTTACGGTGCCTTGATTGATAACCACTGAAATAAATCCTCTCTGAACACAGCAATTAGCATATACATTAAGACTATGAGTGCCAGAGGGGTACACAATGTATTGCAAAGCAATGTTTTGAGTACCCCTCTGGCACTCATAGGACTAACTAGTTTAGTATTATACTATGGGGAGGTAACATGAACTATTCATTTTACAAGGGATAGGGGTAAGCATGATTTAAAGTTATATCAAGCCATTTCAATTTGGAGTGAATGTTCATTTTAAATGTGGTCATTGATTGTTATAAGTTCAAGTGGTTGGCCACCTTTCTAGATTTCAAGGGGTTAAAAGCACCATATAACCCCTGGAACATACCAGCTGCATCACAGGGATGCATACACATTCTCCAGATTCCCATTCATTTAATTTGAGGCTTTTAACCCATTAAATGCCAGACAGCAATGCGTTGGAAACCTCGCTAGCATTCAATGGGTTAATAGCTCCATGTTACCCTGATACAAACAAAATGCACCAGAGAAGAACATACACAAAGTCTCTAAACCCCTCATTTATTTACATGGGGGTTTCAACCCATTATAAGCCAGTTCACCAGTCCACTGTGAATGCAGTGTGTTGGAGACCTTACTAGCATTCGAGGGGTTAAAAGCCCTATGTAAAACAAAAGGAACGTCCCCCTGCCCCCTATGGCTTGCCCCATAGCTCTTCCACTTTTGTCTATAAAGGTGCATATGGCCCTAGGTGTCCCCTGGCCGGGCAGTGAGAAAAGCTATACACGTGGTGCCTCTGGCTTTTCTCCGCTACTCCCTCCGCCAATCAGCACTCTCCCTCCTCCCCAGTGGCCCCAAGGGGCCCGTCCGACACAGCCCCGGACACCCTCCCGCTCCCGGCCCCATCCTCGCTCACCTCAGCATCCAGTGTGGCCATGGCTCCAGCCCCGACCGTAGCCACACCCCTCCGTCGCCACGCAATAACCACGCCCCCTTCTTCCCTAAACCCGTCCTTGTTCTCTTGGGGGTGGGAACGGTGGGGAATCTGAGGATCTGGCGCCTGCGTGCAAGAGCGGCGGGGGCATATTTTCGTACAATAAAATGGCGGCACGGAAAGCCTTGTTCTCATGTTACGAGTGTCATGGCGGCGTGCATGGGCACTTATTTTACGTACAGAAGTAGTTTTATGTTCTGTGCTTCCAGATTGGGAGGTTGTTTTGTATGTGCTTAGTTTTAAGAGTTCTATGTCCTGTGTAGCATGCGCACATTTTAATAAATATCTTTACTAATCCTTTAAATAGGCCTTGCTTGGTTCTGTAGAGTTTTTGAGTATGTAAGTAGTATGACATACCAGACAAGTATCCTTCCCTGTCCTTTCATTCCCTGTCTGTGGATTCTTCTGTCTTTGTTTTTGTCCCTAATTTCAAGGGTGTATCTCAGGTATTTGTGCTGTAGCCTAACCAAGGGGGCCCCACCTGTCCCAAGGTATAGTTGAGAGAGACCTTGGGACAGATTAGTTATGCATTTGAAATAAATGTTTGTGTTAGGAGGCCCAAATAAATGTTTGCACCAGGGCCTAGTAAGAACTACATACACCACTGACTGGTTTCAAAACTGAATGTCCTCCCATGTTCTATCTGCTTCTCATTAAAAAGTTAATAGGATTCAAAGTCACCATTCTTTAATATTGTACCTCCCAAGTGTCCCTCTTTAGGAGATATTAGGGGTTCATACCTCCCAAGAAAGAGAGGAGATATGATCACATTCAAATACATGAAGGGATTCAACAAAGTGCAGGAGGAAAATACATTTCGAGGGAGTAAAAATGTTAGGAGAAGATGTCATAATTTAAAACTAGAGTGACAGAGGCTTACATGTAATATAAGAAAGTTCTACGTCACTGAGAGAGTGGTAGATATGTGGAATAGCCTACCATCAGAAACGGTAGATAAGTGGCATAGCCTACCAGCAGAAGTGGTAGTTAACTGCAATAGCCTATCAGCATAAGTAGTGTATAAGTGGAATAGCCTTCCAGTAGAAGTGGTAGAGGTTAATACAGCAAGGGAATTTAAGCATGCATGGGATAGGCATAAGACTATCCTGAATAAAGACAAGACCAAGGACCAAATAGGTTTGATGTTTTTACAGTAGGAAAATGGGCAAATGTTTCTATGACCCTGAGACCTTTGTATTATTAACCTTAAATCTCCCCATTCTAGCTGGTATCTCACTGCTTGCTCTAACTGAGAGGTGCACCGATCAGTCCCCCAGGCATTGACTGGAGAGCCACATGTTGCCTATCCCTGTTGGTACCACTGTGATGATGTCATTCATGGCACAGGAAGTCTCAGCTATTCTGGAATTAATAACAATGCCGTTCTAGTACTTCGTGGATTACAGGAAGATACAAAGTTACTGCATTATTTAGTAGTGTGGATACATCGTCCTAACCCAGTAATAAATCGCTGGCAAATAAGCTTGCCCATAAATGTAAATTCTGGATTAATATCATGCTTTTAAAGACTTCCTCTGTCTCTGCATCAGTCAGAGATTAATGACTGCATGATCAGACAGCAGACAGATGTAACGGACAGTGGAGGGGGAAGCAATGAACATTATTTTCTTTACGTTACATATGTATAATATAAAAATCTAACTGTTTCTGGTACACTGTCCACCCCTTCCCAGGGTGGCGGTGGGGCTGAAGTGCACCCACACCAAGCAAATCTCCATTGGGCAGTGATTTTGCCAGGAATGCCTGGCAAAATTGGTGCAGCAAGATTTACAGTAGACTCACCAGACCTCACCTTTAACCAGACACACATAGGAAATAAGCATATTCAAGGACTGCACTGAAATGAAAGCAGTCCTGCAGTATGCATTTTTCATATGTGTCCCCGGTTAAAGGTGAGGTCTGGTCACCCTAATTTACAGGGGTGCCGATTTTCACCCCCTGGGCACTCCTGTTGAAAAACTTTGCAGTGAGACTCACTGCTCTTCATGGGAAATGCCATGCAGCATTCACTATATAAATGATACCCACAACGCCATATGACCTTTGTTCTTGGGAATATTTTATTCAAAGAAATAAAAATGTATTTTATGAAAATATATATATTACTAGTTGAACAGCCCGTTACACGGGCCACAGTGCCTCAGGCAGCCGGTCGCGGGGCAGTCACACGCGGTGGAGACTGCCCACACCTCGGCTGATACAGAGCTGGACGCTTCGGAGCGCCCAGCTCTGTATCAGCTGCGGCGGGAGCAGTCTCCAGTGCGTGTGACTGCGGCACGCGCAGCAGTATCTACTGCGCATGTCGGGCGTTACACACAACTTGGCGAATTATTATATAGGATAAGGACTCCTACCTGAATAAGTCCTTCTGTTACACACCGTTATTAAATATATACACCTGACTGCTGTATAAAGGACTCCTACCTAGGTAAGTCCTTCTGTTACACACAGAAATTATATAGATACACCCGACTGCTGTATGATGGACTCCAACCTAGGTAAGTGCTTCTGTTACACACAGTAATGATATAGATACACCCGACTGCTGTATGATGGACTCCTACCTAGGTAAGTCCTTCTGTTACACACAGTAATTATATTGATACACCTGTCTGCTGTATGATGGACTCCTACCTAGGTAAGTCATTCTGTTACACACAGAAATTATATAGATACACCCAGTGGCATAACTCCAGGGGCTGGCCTCCCCCTGCGACCCCCTCGCCTGACGCCCACAATTAAGTAATGCAGAGCCCTGGGGCTCTGCATTACGGGAGTGCTGGTCTGCCAGAGGGAGATCAGTATTCCCTCCAGCAGACTGGCACTCTCGTAATGCAGAGCACTGGGAGATAACATCATCTCCCAGCGCTCTGCATTACTGAAGAGGACTGCACGAGATAAGAGGTCTGTGCAGAAAGAGGCACAGACCTGTCCTCTGCCACTGGACCACCAGGGAGGTAGGGGATTTAGGGGCAATGTGGAAGGGGCATTGTGGAGATGGGGGTAATTTGAAAGGGGCAATGTGGAGATTGAGGTGCATTGTGGAAGGGGCGATGTGGAGATTGAGGGGCGATGTGGAGATTGAGGGGCATTGTGGAAGGGGCAATGTGGAGATTGAGGGGCAATGTGGAGATGGGGGCAATGTGGAGGTGGCCAATGTGGTCGGGGGGCCCATGGCAATTCTTGCACCAGGGCCCTGTGGCTTCTAGTTACGCCTCTGGATACCCCTGACCACTGTATGATGGACTCCTACCTAGGTAAGTCTTTCTTTCACACACAGTAATTATATAGATATACCTGACTGCTGTATGAAGGACTCCTACCTAGGTAAGTACTTCTGTTACACACAGTAATTATATAGATACACCTGACTGCTGTATGATGGACTCCTACTTAGGTAAGTACTTCTGTTACACACAGTAATTATATAGATACACCTGACTGCTGTATGATGGACTCCTACCTAGGTAAGTGCTTCTGTTACACACAGTAATTATATAGATACACCTGACTGCTGTATGATGGACTCCTACCTAGGTAAGTGCTTCTGTTACACACAGTAATTATATAGATACACCTGACTGCTGTATGATGGACTCCTACCTAGGTAAGTGCTTCTGTTACACACAGCAATTATATAGATATACCTGACTGCTGTATGATGGACTCCTACCTAGGTAAGTCCTTCTGTTACACACAGTAATTATATAGATACACCTGACTGCTGTCTGAAGGACTCCTACCTAGGTAAGTCCTTCTGTTACACACAGTAATTATATAGACACACCTGACTGCTGTATGATGGACTCCTACCTAGGTAAGTCCTTTTGTTACACGCAGTACTTACATAGATACACCTGACTGCTGTATTATGGATTCCTACCTAGGTAAGTACTTTTGTTACACATATTAATTTTATATATACACACACCTGACTGCTGTATGATGGACTACTACCTAGATAAGTGCATCTGTTACAAACAGTAATGCTATAGATACACCTGACCACTGTATGATGGACTCCTACCTAGGTAAGTCTTTCTTTCACACACAGTAATTATATAGATATACCTGACGGCTGTATGATGGACTCCTATCTAGGGAAGTGCTTCTGTTGCACACAGTAATTATATAGATATACCTGACTGCTGTATGATGGACTCCTACCTAGGTAAGTGCTTATGTTACACGCAGTAATGATATGGATACACCTTATTGCTATATGATGGAAACCTACCTAAGTAAACTAACCTGGTAAACAAATTTAGAGCCATTAATGTCTAGGGCACTGCTGGAGAGAGAATTCATAGAATGCATAGCAACTCATGCATGTTATTCTGTTTCTTACAGTTCCCAAAAAAAACAATAACAGGAGTCTAATCTGAGGACATGGGAGACATTTGTCCAGCTTTTGTCCATCAGCGTACTTACTGAGTGACCTGCACTTCACTGTCTGCCTGTATGACCAGATAGCATTTACCAATTCATCTCAGCTGCCCACTAGGATCTCAAGGCTGATTTACTGAGAATAACTCAAGCAATTCAGAGATAAACCATCTATACCAGAGGGTAAAAATAAATATACCCTTTGCTTTAAATGGGACTTTTAAAGGGATAGTAATGTTTAAATTTAAGTTTATTTAAAATTATTTATTTATTTACTTAGAAAATGTTTTACCAGGAAGAATACATTGAGATTTCTCTCGTTTTCAAGTATGTCCTGGATAGTTTTCCGTAAAGGGTTGCATATTTACACAAATTGAGAAACATTATACATTACATGTTATTATATATACATAAACATATTAATATACATACATATGGAATATAAAAATTATATACAGTTACACTCTGTTTTTAGATATAAAGAATACTTTACTTTTAAGAATTTTAGACTGGGAGCAGATTTGATTATTGCAGGCATTTTGTTCCAGGCCTTTGGAACTCTGAAGGAGAAGGAAGATCTTCCTGCTTCTTTCTTGTATTGTGGTACACATAGTGAGTTGTTAGCAGTGGAGTGGAGGTTATACTTAGTATGGAGAGCAGGAGTGAGCATACTGCTCAGGTAGTCTGGTAGTCTTCCAGAGAAGTGGTTGTGTACTAAACAAGAAAGGTGAAGGGTATGTCTAGATCTGAGTGTTAACCAGATTAGTTCTTTTAGCATATCACAGCGATGAGTAGTGTAATTACATTGGAGGCTAAAGCGGCATATTGAATTATAGACGGTGTCAAGTTTACTAAGATGGATTTCTGGCACTGGAGCATAAACTACATCACCATAGTCTATGACAGGCAGCAACATCTGTTGCACAATACGTTTTCTAACCAGGGGACTTAAACATGATTTGTGTCTAAAAAGAGTACTGATTTTGGAGGTTAATTTGTCAATATGATGACCAAAAGTGAGGCTGGGGTCAAGCCACATACCAAGATATTTGTAGGAGTCCACTGGGGCCAATTTATGATCAGACTCCGTTACAATGGATAGGTGGGTATTGCTGAGATTACGCAGTTTGTGCTTTGTGCCAAATGTCATTGTGACAGTTTTGTCTGTGTTTAAGAACAGTTTGTTCCTTGTTATCCATCTTTCAACCTCGCAGAAATCATGTAATATGGCTTCAAGGTGTGATATGTTTGAGTTTTTATTATAGAGTATGGTGTAGTCTGCATACATGTGTACTGAAGATGATTTGCAAACCTTGGACAGATCATTTACAAAAAGATAAAATAGAAGAGGGCCAAGAATGGAGCCTTGAGGAACTCCACTTATTACTTTGAGCGGAAGGGAGTCATTGCCGATAAATAGGATCGGAACCAGTTTAGAGAATTATTACCCAGTCCTGTTCTTTGGAGTTTGTTTATAAGAATATTATGGTCAATTGTGTCAAAGGCCTTGGCAAAATCTAGGAAAATGGCACCTGTGAGGTCACCATTTTCCATGCCCGTCTGGATATTGTTGGTTACTTTTAGGAGGTCCGTGACTGTTGAGTGATTTGGTCAAAAGCCTGATTGAAGTGAGGTGAAAAAAACAGGTCTGTTGGTAATATTTATTTAGTTGCACGTGTACACATTTCTCTAGGATTTTGGATAAAGTGGGGAGTAGGGATATTGGTATGTACTTTGATACTACATTTTTATCCCCACTTTTGTGGACAGGCACAACTCTAGCCACCTTCCAGGATTTGGGCATATACCCTGTTGCCAAAGAGGCATTAATTAATTAATTGTAGGCATAAAAAAAATAAGTACAACGATGTAAGTCTTATCTCTCAAACTTTTATGGTTTGAGAGATATAACTTGCTAAAGATCCCCCCTCTAGACTTTTTCAGACAAGTCTGCCATCTAGCTGCCAGCAGGAGATTCCAGTCCCGAAACCAGACGGCGGCTCTTCAGCAGAGCCAAAATTGCGCTATTTAGAAATAAATACTTCATTGGAACGGTCTACAAAGTGTGCTTGCAAACCAGGCACACTTTGTAGACTGTTCCAATGAAGTATTTATTTCTAAATAGCATGATTTCGGCTCTGCTGAAGAGCCGCCATCCGGTCAAATGACCAGAATCTGCTGCTGTCCCACAGAGTGCTGAAACAGCCTGGAGGGGGTAATTTTAGCCAGTTATATCTCTCAAACCATAAAGGTTTGAGAGATAAAATTTTCATTGTTGTGCTTATATTTTTTAATGTCTACAATATTAAATAAACTTAAATTTAAACATTACTGTCCCTTTAAAATACCCCAATTCTTTCTACATCAGCATCCTAATGTCTGTAAGATTATAGCTGCCAATTGTCTCAGTTTATGCAGTAGAGTCCTGCTTGCCGGCCATCTGGAAGGTAGAACACATTCACTAAGAATAACTCTGCACAAAACAGAACAATTGAAAGTTGCCCAAATTCTATCTTTAGATAACGATCATACGCAATGTGACGTGAAATAAGCTGCCAACAACAGTTTCACTATTGGCTCATCTACTCCTGTCCAGCATGGACATTATTGACATATACAGTATACCTGGAACTTCTGCTGTGATTGGAGGTCCCTCAAGGGCATTCAGATTGTATGATGGAGCAATCTTTACTGTTTAAAGGGGAGCTGTCACACTACCATAAGTTCACTTCAAATAATGTTAAAGGCCAATTACTATATTTTTGACACGGTTCCCAGGCAAATAAATACACAACAATGGTAAAATGAATTTAACCAGTTTATTAAAATAATCAGAATAATGAAAAGAACAAAAACACTTCCTCAGTCAATGGGGAGAATAATGTGAGGACAGTGTCTAGTCCGCTACCCAGGAGCTGACACTGAACCACCGCAGGTATGTAGATACGGAGTAGGTAGAACCAATAAATACTGATAGGCAACTGAACGCTGAGACAGCAAAGGAGTGTACCCAGACAATTCCAGAGAATGGAATGTCAGATGGAGCTTTTGGGAAGCTGAAGGTGTAGTGATACCCAGCAGGGACACAAAGCGAGGGTAGCCAGCAGATACAGGCAATCTGCAAATAGCGCTACTCCAGGCAGCAGAGTTAGTGCTCAGGCAAGGCAGCCGGTAGGAGCGCACAGAGAGGAGGCCACGGGAGAGACTAATCTGCACTTGCCTGTCGGTGGCAACGGCTCGAATGAGCGGAGGCAACAGTGTACATGCGCTAATACGGGTAGGCAGATAGGTAGCACACAACGGAGGCAACAGACTAGGCGGAGCAGAAGCAACAACAATACTACCAGTTTGGTAGTTAAGTGCCCAAGGAAAGGAGCATGCCCTTGATCTATCCGGACAAGTGGTAGTCAGACAGGAGCGATAACTAATACAGAGCATAGTCAGACAGGCCACAGTCGGAAGCCGGATCGGGTAGTCAGCCACAGATGAGGTCAACACGGAGAGGGTAGTTGGACAAGCCAGAGTCATACATGGATCAGGTAGTCAGACGGAGCCACAGGTCGCAACCAGAACGGGTAGTCAGACAGGCCACAGTCGGAAGCCGGATCGGGTAGTCAGCCACAGATGAGGTCAACACGGAGAGGGTAGTTGGACAAGCCAGAGTCATACATGGATCAGGTAGTCAGACGGAGCCACAGGTCGCAACCAGAACGGGTAGTCAGACAGGCCAGGGATCGAACACCAGAGAGTAAGGGAAGCCAAGCAAGGGTCAGACGAGAACACATAAATGTGCACAGAAACACCACGAAAGGGTGGCTAAGCCCAGTTTACAGCCAGGCTATAAAGCCGATGCGAAGGTGGAGAAATAGCGCTAAACTGACAGGAAGTATGAAATAGCGAACGTGACGTCAGAGACGTGCACCTGCAGATGGATCAAGTCAGAGTCATGCCGCTCCACTCCATACTACCGGACAGGCTCAGCAGGCAAGGAAATCATGGGCACCGTGATAGTTTTAATAAGTCTTCTCGTATGTGAGAAAGCTTAGTAAAATTTAAGGTTTGCACTGACCAGTCTCAAGATGGGTCCATTTAGAGCCAGAGACGTAACCAGAAGTCACCAGGCCCTGGTGCAAAAATTGCCATGGGCCCCCCGACCACATTGCCCTCATTTGGTATCTCCACATTGCCCCCGTTTCCTACCTCCCTGGTGGTCCAGCGTGGCAGTAGAGGTCTGTGCCTCCTTGTGACAGATCTCTATTAAGACCTGGAGCTCCCATGCGGTCCTCTCATCAGTAATGCAGAGCGCTGGGAGATGATGTCATTTCCCAGTGCTCTGCATTACTAGAGTGCCAACGAGGGACAGCTCAGCAGCAAGAGGTCCATAGCACCAGGTGGGGTGGTTTCAGGGGGTGGCCGGGCCCCTGGAGTTGTGGGCCCGGTAGCAGGTGCAACCCCTATTGTTATGCCATTGTTTAGAGGTATGTGTAACCTACCCACTCCACATACCATTAGCAGTGGACTGGAACAAAACCCAGGTTCACAGCCTCCATATTTAGAGACGAACGGTTTACTATCAAAGTGTCACATGTAAAGTTTTGCATCATAAAATGACTCATGTATTCAGCCGCGTCATTTAAAGTGTCACAATTAAAGTTTTGCATCGTAAAGTGTCGCAAATTCTACATTTCGCGTAGTTATGAATGGAGCATTCACCATATTGTGCGTTAAAATGTCGCAGCATTAAGGACGCAATATGCATGCAATATATGGACAGAATATGGGTGCAATAAGGACACATTAAGGATGCAATATGGGTGCAATGCTGACGTTATATGGGTGCATTAAGGACGCACTATGGGTGCAATAATTACGCTATATATGGGTGCATTAAAGATGCAATATGGGTTCAATATGGGTGCAAAACCAACCCAAAACACACAAAATCCACCAAAATCAGTCCAAAACCCATAAAACCCACCAAAACCCAACCCAAATACCACAAAACCCAACCCAAAACCAATCCAAAACCCACAAAACCCAACCCAAAACACACCGAAACATACCCAAAAAGCAATCCAAAACCCACCAAAACTAACCCAAAACCAATCCAAAACCCACCAAAACTGTCATGCCAAGGCATGAGTTGGCCCTTTGGGTTGTATAATTTGTTTGTTTGTATGCTGACCTGTATGTTATTCAAAGTGCACCAGTCCTAGGCCATAAAATTATCTGAGTAGATAACATCACCAGAAACTGAATGAGTAGATCACCGGACAGAACAGTGTCAAACTATATTGGACCCTCTGCTCTGATGAAGTTCATCCAGAGGGCAGTCAAATATTATGAAATAGGGAGAACATGTATATATAGTGTAAAATGGTTCAATACAAATATATATTCAGAATGCCCAGGTTTTACCCTTGTGGTGGGTACCAACCCAAAACCCAACCTAAAACCCACCAAAACCAATTCAAAACCCCACAAAACCCAATCCAAAACCCACCGAAATATACCCAAAAAGCAACCCAAAACCCACCAAAACATACCCATAACCCAACAAAACTTACCCAGAAAACTAAATTGCACCCACATTACGTCATTAATGCACCCATATTGCGTCCTTAATGCTGCGATATGGTGAATGCACCATATTGCACCCAAATTGCGTCAGTATTGCACCCATATTGCATCCTGAATGCGTCCTTATTGCACCAATATTGCAACCATATTGCACCCAAATTGCGTCAGTATTGCACCCATATTGCATCCTTAATGCTGCACCCAAATTGCATTATTAATGCACCCATATTGCGTCCTTAATGCTGCACCCAAACTGCTTCATTAATGCACCCATATTGCGTCCTTAATGCTACGACATGTTAATGCACGATATGGTGAATGCGCCATTCGGAACAACGCGAAATGTAAAATTTGCGACACTCTAAGATGCATAACTTTAATTGCAACACTTTAAATGACGCGGCCGAATACATGCGTCATTTTATGATGTGAAACTTTACATGCAACACTTTACATGGACACTGAGACTAACAAAGCTGTCATTTGGTGCAAATCATGTGATAGGTAACACCGAATTATCTTACCCTGAGAACATGGTAGTAGGGTGAAGTTTGTTTGGGAAAGCAAATAATATAATATTTTTATATAAGATGACGGATTCCACTAAAATATGCTGGTGCGATTGTTTCATTGGGAAGGCTAAGCCTCCCCTGGCCTTCATTATTATCTTCCTAGGCATGAGAATTTGGCCTTTCAACCTGAGACCCTGAGGCTCAAACACAAAGAGTTTCCATGGGTGGAAATCAGGGTTCCCTATCAAAATGTCATCTTCTGGCTTGATGGTGACATTTCAAATTAAGCAAGGTATGTTTATAAGAATCTTGCCTTTTAGATGCGGGCACTCAAAAAAGTCTGTTCACTTGAGGACTGTACTTTAATTGTATATCGTTGGTGCACTGTGAAAATCCCACATTCATTAAAGTAGTCTTGTTAACTCTTGCCCTTTAGATGCAGGCACTCAAATGAAGCCCGTGACATGAGAATCTCGCCCTTTTGATGCGGGTGAGATTCTCATGTAGCCCTTTTCATCCCGGCGACATGTTTAATGTGCCGTTTAGTGTGTCGCCCAATAGTAGACGACATTTCAAAAAGGATACAGAAAACCCAGAAAGTTCCCAAGTGTGGAAATCAGTAGCCAAGCAGGTCAGATATGGGTCTGGTTGAAATCCTAAAACAGGTCTATGAAAACTGTATCGCTCAGGACAAAAGACTGTGCAGAAGGAATTAGCATTTAATGCCATATACCATGCAATGAGTTCCATTTCTCAAAAACTATTTTATACAAAAAATGGCTAATACGATGTAGAGGTGGATTTTAATTATATGTAAAACAAAACATTTCTTAGTGTGCCAGGTCCACTTTGATACTTGACATGGTTATGGGTCCTGAGGTCTAAGACAGGAAAATACCGAGAATCAAATATTTTTATAGGGCAGTAAACAGTATTGTACAAGGCCCAAACGGTAAGACAGGTGTAGGGTTACCTGACACAAGGCCAATCATTCTTGTGCTCTAAAAACCTGTTCATTTTGCAGTATGGAAAACTGCTGATTCGGTGACAGAGAGAGACTATAGAAATTAAAGAAAGTCCTAAACTTGGCCCGGTCTTTGTATTGTTAATAAAGGTTGTGAATCTTTCTGGGCAAGAATTGGAGCAATTCTGGAGCAACCCAACAACACCACAGAGGACAAACACATTCTCAAAAGCCCCACTCAGATGGTTAAATCAGCAGGGAATTGTGGGGAAGATTAATAAAAAGTACAGAAAACAAATACGTGAGCTCTTAGAAATAATATAAGGAAATTACATGTGGTGGACGATTACAGCATCCAGAACATTTAAAGGAATATTACTAAAAAGCATCTCAAAACCTCTATCCAAAACTCAGTCAGTGGCATAACAATAAGGGTCACAGGGGTCGCACCTATGACCAGACCCGTCACTCCAGGAGCCCGGCCGCCCCCTGCGACCCCCTGCCCGGCGCCATGGACCTCTACCGGCTCAGATCTCCCTCATCGGCACTCTAGTAATGCAGAGTGCGCGGGAGATGACATCATCTCCCAGTGCTCTGCATTACTGGAGAGAGGTCTGCGTGGGAGCTCCGGGTCTTAGTAGAGGTCTGTGCAGAAGGAGGTACAGACCTCTCCTGCCACTCCGCTGGACCACCTGGGAGGTAGGAGATGGACACTGAGGGCAATGTAAAGATGTGGAGAGTTGGGGGCAATGTGGAAAGGAGAACATTGGGGGCAATGTGGAGAGTTGGGGGCAATGTGGAGAGGAGGACATTGGGGGCAATGTGGAGAGGAGAACATTGGGGGCAATGTGGAGAGGAGAACATTGGGGCAATGTGGAGAGTTGGGGGCAATGTGGAGAGGAGGACATTGGGGGCAATGTGGAGAGGAGAACATTGGGGGCAATGTGGAGAGTTGGGGGCAATGTGGAGAGGAGAACATTGGGGGCAATGTGGAGAGAAGGACATTGGGGGCAATGTGGAGAGCTGGGGGCAATGTAGGGAGGTGGACATTAGGAGCAACGTGGAGAGTTGGGGGCAATGTGGAAAGGTGGATATTGGGTCAATGTGGTAAAGGAGGACATTGAGGGCATTGTGGAGAGTAGGGGGGCAATGTAGGGAGGTGGACATTGGGAGCAACGTGGAGATACCCAACGGGGCAATGTGGTCGGGGTGGGGGCATGGCAATTATTGCACCAGGGTCCGGTGACTTCTAGTTACACCTCTGCTCAGAGTAAAAGAATATAAGTGTACAATAGGGGAGCATTACAAACACATACAATATACAGAAATAATGATTAAGTAAATATTATGTGAATAAACATATATTAGAATGAAATATATCAATAAAATGATACTTCTAAATAAACTCATGTGCATTACTAAATCTCATAAACGTTATATAAAAGTACAATCTTAGAGCATAATCATGTGACAATGATAATAGTTAAAAAGTAATAAATAACTTTACCATGCCTCACTAAAATTCATCTGGGGAAACAAGAATTCATTCACCATTTTATTTCCCCATTGACTAGGTGTGGAAAAACAATATTATTATTTTGTAAGTATTATCATTGTCACATGATTATGCTCAAAGATTGTGCAGTTATATAATGTTTATGAGATTTAGTAATACACATTAGTGTGTTTATTTAGAAGTATCATTTTATTGCTATATTTCATTCTACTATGTTTATGTATACACATAATATTTATAGGAGTGTTGGTATTTATACAGTATTCTAGTTACATGTATATATGTGGTTACAGTAAAGAATAAGAATTGGACAGACATTAGCCTTAAAGGGATAGTAATACTTCATTTTATCTTTATTTTATTTTGTAGGCATTAAAAAAACATGAAGAACGATATAAGTCTTATCTCTCAAACCTTTATGGTTTAAGAGATATTCACAAACAAAGTATCCCCCCCCCCCGTTCAGCCAGATCAGAAGGGAGGTGCCCAGGTAGACTGCAGAGAGGGACAATCTTCAATTAAGATAAGGGAAAAAGCTGAAAAACTTGTCAAGGGGGGCAGGGCTTTCATTGTTCTCATAGGTAGAAGACTGTTCCCTGCTGTTATCTGTCTGGTCTTACAACCATATTCACATCTGAGAAGAGATGGCTTACACTAGGTAAAAGGGGCGGGAGGGGGAAACTTTGCTTGTGAATATCCCTTAAACAATAAAGGTTTGAGAGATAAGACTTATATCATTCTTCATGTTTTTTTCATGCCTACAAAATAAAATAAAGATAAAACGAAGTATTACTAGCCCTTTAAGGCCTTAAGGACCAGCAGTCCAGGGAAGTTACCTTCCCTTAAGGACTGCTTTGATCCTTGCCGACGCGCCAGTACACGTGACTTGTTACGCATACCAGCACGCCGCATTGAGGCCTAAGAGAGATCGCTCCAGCCTTGGAGCGGTCGATTTTAGGCCCCATTTTTACTTACAGCACTCCCGGTAGAGCGCTGTAAGTAAAAAGTACGTGACGTGCTATGACCGTCACCGGTCCTTAAGGGTATAAGGACCGTGACAGTCATAGTACGTCATGTAGTTCTCATGGGGTTAAATATTTGATGAAAATTGTCTCTAAATTGTCACAAATAGCCACATCCTATATAATAATTTGCTAAATCGTGTGTAACGCCGCGACATGCGCAGTAGACACTGCTGCGCATGCTGCAGTCATGCGCAGTAGAGACTGCCCACGCCACGGCTGATACATAGCTGTGCGCTCCGAAGGAGCGTCCAGCTCTGTATCAGCAGTGGCGCGGGCAGTCTCTGCTGTGTGTGACTGCCCCGCGACCGGGTGGCAGTGGCACTGTGGCCCGTGTAACGGGCTGTTCAACTAGTTTCTTTATATATTTGCTGAGCCACTTTTGATAACTTCCTTACTCCATTTAAAAAAAAACAAAAAAAAACCCATACTGCAAAGCATTATTTTCTCCTAAATTGTACTTTTATAACTAACAGAGACAATCTTACAGCCATTTTAACGCTTCTTTTCCATTAACCCCACTTTTATAAATCTCCCCATGTATTCGTTCCATAAGACGCAATTGAATTGCCTAGGAATTTCTTTAGATGTTCTTCCTACATCAGCCTCTGAATTGATGTCTTTGGAGTAACTAACAAGCTTGTTGTTGGGAATAATCTCCCAATGCTGAAGTATATAACCTGCTTGACCATTAAAAGGATAGTAATACTTCGTTTTATCTTTATTTTATTTTGTAGGCATTAAAAAAACATGTAGAAAGATATAAGTCTTATCTCTCAAACCTTTATGGTTTGAGAGATATTCACAAGCAAAGTTTCCCCTCCCCCCCCTTTTACCTAGTATAAGCCATCTCTTCTCAGATGTGGAATGAAGTCCATAGACCAGACAGATAACAGAATGGGACAATCTTCTTCCTATGAGAACAATGAAAGCACTGCCCCACTTGACAAGTTTTTCAGGTTTTTTCCCTTATCTGTATTGAAGATTGTCCCTCTCTGCAATCTACCTGGGCACCTCCCTTCTGATCTGGCTGAACTGTGTTACATCAGAAAAGGGGGCGGGAGGGGGATACTTTATCATTGAATTACTCTTGAACTACAACTCTGACAGAATTGAAATAACTCTCCAAAGTCCAAATACTATGATGATTAATTAGAGCTGATTTTATTATGAAACATTACTATCCCTTTAATCTCCAAACCTGGGAACTCTTAGGGTGTGACCCCGAGACTCAGGGTTTTGACCCAAATCTCAGGGTGAAAAGTCAAATTCCCAGAGAGTCCAGTGTTACCTATCATGATTTGCACCAAACAACTGCTTCTTTTGTCTCTAAACTGGTGCCATTTCAACCAGAATGTTATAGAAAGAAGTCCTTTCTGCATTGTGTGCTTAAGCAGGGATATCAAGGGAGTTGTATCCTTTTAACCAATAAATCGCTTGACAAAGCAAGGAGCTGGAGACATATCTAGCTTTCAAGGGGTTGAAACCTCCATATAAATCTAGCATAATTGTTGCTGTTTTTTTTTCTCCTTAACGTGCATCTGTTTTGCACCAGAATTTCTCCAATTCTACTTCGTGCATTAGCCTCAAAGATTACATGGGCCAGTGGAGTAAAGAGGGCCTAGAGCGAGCAGGTCATGAGTGATGGAGCAGGAGTCCACGGTGGGAGCAGTCCTCATAATCTCAACATGAAGAGTAGGCCCCAGAGCCAGGCGACATACACACACACATGCTTATTTTAAAGGCAGAAGGCTGCCATCTGATGGCCACGCAGCGAAACAGGCCAAGGAGGCACAATACCAAAATAAAAGTCCTCTCCCTGAGCAGTGAGAATGCAAAGACCAAGATGGATCCATCTGCTTCCTTCTGTGAAACCAGACTGGCCTGTCCAGAGGAACAAGTGAGACCTTTATTTTATGGATAAATCAAGGCTGATCTGGCAGCAAGGCCTGAGAAAGAGGACTACACTGGGAGAATTAAAGAAAAGGGTGGTGTGTGCCATGGTTGGAACCTCAGCCCTTTAGAGAACTAGCACCCCCACTACTTCTATTACTATGGCCAGAAAATACTAATGACCACTATGAATTTTGCCTTTGTCCAAGGGATAACAGGACCTGGATGTCAGATCTGTTGAGGTGGACATGGTAGTTGGTTGCAGAACCACAGGGCGCAAACTCAGGTCAATGCACATGGCGGCCTTAACCATTTAAGGACAAGAAGGGGTGTGCAACACTCTGCTTCACAATTTGTTGCACACCCTCTGGCCCTTGAAGGGTTAATTAGACCCACACACTATGCCTGCTTCAGTCTCAAAATGCTGCCAGTAACTGTCATGTCCACCTTCATGGACCTGACATGCAGCACTGATTAGAGCCATTATGTTTTGAACAGAGGCACAAGGGCAAAATTCATAGGGGCCATTAAGATTTTCTGGCCATAGGTAAGTAAGTGGGGGTTATTTTGAGGAGGAGTTATCAGTCTTTTAATGCTGACTGACTAGGAAAGGTGCTCACTGCAGTGAGGGGCAGCCCTTGGTTCTCTAGTTGTAGTTAGAATACAGCTCCCATCATAGTCAGCAGGGCTAGATTTACATCCCAGACTAGGCAAGGCACTCTGGATGCCCCTAGCTCCACCCATTTCTACACCCCCACTCCTCACATGGCCCCGCCCATAGACCCACCCACTATTTCCTGGCACAGAAAATAACTTTGGCCTACAAGGAGAAAATCCAAAACAATAAATAAATAAAATGCTTTAACCCCTTGGCTGCTAGAGAGATCTCCAACGTAATGCGTTGGAGATCTCTCTAGCAGTCATAGGGTTAAATAATAGTCTGCAAATGGGTATAACACTGGTGCAGCAACACTAAAATATCTCTGACCACACCCATAATTTAGAAAGTGGTTGTGGCAAATCCAGCTTAGGCACCTCTCCTCAACAGTTGAAGGACTAAGCAGTGGCCTACTCTGCCTACTGGATACCCCGTCCCTGACTCCCCAGCAAGCAAACCGAGGATAACAGCAACTGTAATGCAATAAGAGCTGGAGGCTGACTTTGCATGATGGGTTTGTAGTCCAATGACAACTGGAAGTCGAAGTCATCTTTGGCTCATCAGAACTGTACTTCATCAAGAGCTGGAGCCTGGCTGAGGATGATGGGAAATATAGTCCAACAACGGGTCATCGGAATATGATGAGTAGCAATGCATTGCTCCAAGGGGTTAAATGACAACCAACACCACTAATAATAAACAACATGTGTCTTACTATAATCAGAAAATACTGATGGCCCATAGGAATTTTTTCCTTGGTTCAATGGAATAACATTTTCAGTCAGTCCATGGGGGCAGACTTGATGGTCCCTGGCAAGATCACATGACCTGGAAGTCTGCTCAATGCAATTAGAAATCTTAACCTTTACAGCCCAATTAGAAATTTTAACCCATTACAGTGTTGCAATGCTTTGGATACCTCTCTTGCAGTCAAAGGGTTAAAGAGATAGTAATACTTTGTTTTATCTTTATTTTATTTTGTAGGCATTAAAAAAACATGAAGAACGATATAAGTCTTATCTCTCAAACCTTTATGGTTTAAGAGATATTCTCAAGCAAAGTATCCCCCCCCCCCCCGTTCAGCCAGATCAGAAGGGAGGTGCCCAGGTAGACTGCAGAGAGGGACAATCTTCAATTAAGATAAGGGAAAAAGCTGAAGAACTTGTCAAGGGGGGAAGGGCTTTCATTCTTTTAATACAAAGAAGATTGCCCCCTTCTGTTATCTGTCTGGTCTTACAACCAGATTCACATCTGAGAAGAGATGGCTTACACTAGGTAAAAGGGGCAGGAGGGGGAAACTTTGCTTGTGAATATCTCTTAAACCATAAAGGTTTGAGAGATAAGACTTATATCATTCTTCATGTTTTTTTAATGCCTACATAATAAAATAAAGTTAAAACGAAGTATTACTATCCTTTTAAATAAGCTCAAGCACTCATTTGGAAAAAAAAATGCCATGGCCACCTCTATGGAATGACTTAAGAGGTTATCTCTTGAATGAAAGGCACAGGGGGAAACTACTTGAGGGTCATTAGAATTTTCTGGCCATAGTCAAGTAGGTAGAGAGGTGTTCGTTCTCCTTTAAGATATTTCTATGTCTGTTGTAGACCAGTAGCAGTTTCTGTGCCAGGGAAAAGTGAATGGGTCTGGGGTTCATTCCTATGAGAAGTGGGTGGGGTTAAGTGAGCCTTGACTGCTGTGCATAAGGAGCCTGTGGCTAACGAACTCTCTCAACACAATAAAGAAAAGGTGAGAAGAGAATGTAGTGAGTCTGCTCTGAATACAATGTTACAATCATCCATATTATTAATGACTCACTAGGAGGGAAAGCAGAGTGGTGGGGGTCAGGGAATTGGTTCATTGTTCTCTTATCATTGTCTTTCTCTGGCTATTGTTCTACTAGATTAATATAACGCATGTGTGACTAGTGTGCAATGAAGAGGGAATTCATCCTAATTAGCACCCACTAGGCCCCAGGAAAACACATTAACTCCTTCACATCCAGGAGATTGATTAGGATTATGAAAGAAACATGCTGTGCACTCCTTCGCTCTTCCTGGGGATAAGGTGCTGGGGTTTATTGTGTACATTTTAGTGGTACTTCTTTGAAGTAAATAATTAATGTCCTTTTTACTGGTAGAGTAGCGCTTAAGATGTTTAAAAAAAAAAAAAAAAAAAAAAAAAAAATTGCACTAGGATTCCAAAGTTGGAGAAATCTTAGTGCATTGAGCTCCATAGAAGAACATAGGAACTGGAGAAGTCATCTCCACTTTATCACTCCTTTGTGTACGGAGCCCTGTGGGACTGCAGTAAAGATTCAGTAAGGAAGGTCTGTACAGAGGCCTATATGACTGCAGTAAAGATACAGTAAGGAAGGACTGTACAGGGGCCTATAGGACTGCAGTAAAGATACAGTAAGGAAGGTCTGTACAGGGGCCTATAGGACTGCAGTAAAGATACAGTAAGGAAGGTCTGTACAGGGGCCTATAGGACTGCAGTAAAGATACAGTAAGGAAGGTCTGTACAGAGGCCTATAGGACTGCAGTAAAGATACAGTAAGGAAGGACTGTACAGGGGCCTATAGGACTGCAGTAAAGATACAGTAAGGAAGGTCTGTACAGGGGCCTATAGGACTGCAGTAAAGACACAGTAAGGAAGGACTGTACAGGGGCCTATAGGACTGCAGTAAAGATACAGTAAGGAAGGTCTGTACAGAGGCCTATAGGACTGCAGTAAAGATACAGTAAGGAAGGTCTGTACAGAGGCCTATAGGACTGCAGTAAAGATACAGTAAGGAAGGTCTGTACAGAGGCCTATAGGACTGCAGTAAAGATACAGTAAGGAAGGTCTGTACAGAGGCCTATAGGACTGCAGTAAAGACACAGTAAGGAAGGTCTGTACAGAGGCCTATAGGACTGCAGTAAAGATACAGTAAGGAAGGTCTGTACAGAGGCCTATAGGACTGCAGTAAAGACACAGTAAGGAAGGTCTGTACAGGGGCCTATAGGACTGCAGTAAAGATACAGTAAGGAAGGTCTGTACAGAGGCCTATAGGACTGCAGTAAAGATACAGTAAGGAAGGTCTGTACCGAGGCCTGTGGGACTGCAGTAAAGCTACAGTAAGGAAGGTCTGTACAGAGGCCTATAGGACAGCAGTAAAGATACAGTAAGGAAGGTCTGTACAGAGGCCTATAGGACTGCAGTAAAGATACAGTAAGGAAGGTCTGTACTGAGTCCTATGGAACTGCAGTAAAGATACAGTAAGGAAAGACTGTAGAGAGACCTATAGGACTGCAGTAAAGATACAGTTAGGAAGGACTGTACAGAGGCCTATAGGACTGCAGTAAAGATACAGTTAGGAAGGTCTGTACAGAGGCCTATAGGACTGCAGTAAAGATACAGTAAGGAAGGTCTGTACAGAGGCCTATGGGACTGCAGTAAAGATACAGTAAGGAAGGTCTGTACAGAGGCCTATAGGACTGCAGTAAAGATACAGTAAGGAAGGTCTGTACTGAGTCCTATGGAACTGCAGTAAAGATACAGTAAGGAAGGACTGTAGAGAGACCTATAGGACTGCAGTAAAGATACAGTTAGGAAGGACTGTACAGAGGCCTATAGGACTGCAGTAAAGATACAGTAAGGAAGGACTGTACAGAGGCCTATAGGACTGCAGTAAAGATACAGTAAGGAAGGTCTGTACAGAGGCCTATAGGACTGCAGTAAAGATATAGTAAGGAAGGACCTTACAGAGGCCTATGGGAATGCAGTAAAGATACAGTAAGGAAGGTCTGTACAGAGGCCTATAGGCATACCTGGGAACTTTCAGTTGAGGGCTACCCGGAGGGTAGTCCTCTGTTCAGCAAGGGGTAACAAAAATGACGCTAATCGCGTCAAAAAGGGGCGGGGCTTAACACGAGTGTTGGGGGGATTTAACCCTTTGAGTGCCAGAGTGGTACGGAATGGATTGCAAAGCAATGCATTCCGCACCACTCTGGCACTCAGAGGGTTAAATGTGTCACACAGAAGGCTGGGGACGGAGGCACAACGGGAGAAAAAGCAGATGTGGCAGAGTTTCAATAGAAACTCTCCACATCCGGAGGAATCTGCCTCTGCCCCGGAGACCCGGTAAAGCTCTGTCAGAACCGGAGTCTCCGGGGCAAATCCGGAGAGTTCCCAGGTATGCCTATAGGACTGCAGTAAAGATACAGTAAGGAAGGTCTGTACTGAGTCCTATGGAACTGCAGTAAAGATACAGTAAGGAAGGTCTGTACAGAGGCCTATAGGACTGCAGTAAAGACACAGTAAGGTCTGTACAGAGGCCTATGGGAATGCAGTAAAGATACAGTAAGGAATGTCTGTACAGAGGCCTATAGGACTGCAGTAAAGATACAGTAAGGAAGGTCTGTACCGAAGCCTATGGGACTACAGTAAAGATACAGTAAGGAAGGTCTGTACAGTTGCCTATAGGACAGCAGTAAAGATGCAGTAAGGAGGGTCTGCACAGAGGCCTATAGGACTGCAGTAAAGATACAGTAAGGATGGTCTGTACAGAGGCCTATAGGACTGCAGTAAAGATACAGTAAGGAAGGTCTGTACAGGGGCCTATAGGACTGCAGTAAAGCTACAGTAAGGAAGGTCTGTACAGAGGCCTATAGGACTGCAGTAAAGATACAGTAAGGAAGGTCTGTACAGAGGCCTGCGGGACTGCAGTAAAGATACAGTAAGGAAGGTCTGTACAGAGGCCTGTAGGACTGCAGTAAAGATACAGTAAGGAAGGTCTGTACATAGGCCTGTAGGACAGCAGTAAAGATACAGTAAGGAAGGTCTGTACATAGGCCTATAGGACAGCAGTAAAGATACAGTAAGGAAGGTCTGTACAGAGGCCTATAGGACTGCAGTAAAGATATAGTAAGGAAGGTCTGTACAGAGGCCTATGGAACTGCAGTAAAGATACAGTAAGGAAGGTCTGTACAGAGGCCTAGGGGACTGCAGTAAAGATACAGTAAGGAAGGTCTGTACAGTTGCCTATAGGACAGCAGTAAAGATGCAGTAAGGAGGGTCTGTACAGAGGCCTACAGGACTGCAGTAAAGATACAGTAAGGAAGGTCTGTACAGAGGCCTATAGGACTGCAGTAAAGATACAGTAAGGAAGGTCTGCACAGAGGCCTATAGGACTGCAGTAAAGATACAGTAAGGATGGTCTGTACAGAGGCCTATAGGACTGCAGTAAAGATACAGTAAGGAAGGTCTGTACAGAGGCCTGCGGGACTGCAGTAAAGATACAGTAAGGAAGGTCTGTACAGAGGCCTGTAGGACTGCAGTAAAGATACAGTAAGGAAGGTCTGTACATAGGCCTATAGGACAGCAGTAAAGATACAGTAAGGAAGGTCTGTACAGAGGCCTATGGGACTGCAGTAAAGATACAGTAAGGAAGGTCTGTACAGAGGCCTATAGGACTGCAGTAAAGATACAGTAAGGAAGGTCTGTACATAGGCCTATAGGACTGCAGTAAAGATACAGTAAGGAAGGTCTGTACAGAGGCCTGTAGGACTGCAGTAAAGATACAGTAAGGAAGGTCTGTACAGAGGCCTATAGGACAGCAGTAAAGATACAGTAAGGAAGGTCTGTACAGAGGCCTATGGGACTGCAGTAAAGACACAGTAAGGAAGGTCTGTACAGAGGCCTATAGGACTGCAGTAAAGATACAGTTAGGAAGGACTGTACAGAGGCCTATAGGACAGCAGTAAAGATACAGTAAGGAAGGTCTGTACAGAGGCCTATGGGGCAGATGACAGCCATTTCACAAGCGTAATGTAGGTTGCAATGCTAATTAAAACCTCCAGTATATGGGTGACCCACATAGACTTCAGCTAGTAACAGCTCTGTCAATCGTATGAAAGAAGCCTAAGAGATTCCTGCCTCTTTAACCCTTTGAGTGACAGATATCCAACGCAGCACACGGCGTTGAAATCCTCTGTGGAACTCAAAGGGTTAAGTCCTTTAGTTACATTAAATCATTGGATAGAAAAAAAAAGTCTGTAATACATTGCAAACAAATGCACTGGCGAAATCTTCAACATCTGAGAGGTTAAGAATCATTTAGTTCTGACGTTAGAAGTTTCCCTTTAAAGGGATAGTAATACTTCATTTTATCTTTATTTTATTTTATAGGCATTAATAAAACATGAAGAATGATATAATTTTTATCTCTCAAACCTTTATGGTTTGAGAGATATTCACAAGCAAAGTTTCCCCTCCCGCCCCTTTTACCTAGTGTAAGCCATCTCTTCTCAGATGTGGAATCCAGTCTATAGACCAGACATATAACAGCAAGGGACAATCTTCTTCCTGTGAGAACAATGAAAGCCCTTCCCCCCTTGACAAGTTTTTCAGGTTTTTCCCTTATCTTAATTGAAGATTGTCCCTCTCTGCAGTCTACCTGGGCACCTCCCTTCTGCTCTGGCTGAGCAGTGTTACATCAGTAAAACGGGCGGGAGGGGGATACGTTGTCATTGAATTACTCTTGAACTACAACTCTGACAGTATTGAAATAACACTCTCCAAAGTCCAAATACTATGATGATTAATTAGAGCTGCTTTTATGATGAAACATGACTATCCCTTTAACACTGCAAAGTATTCAAATTAGGTGAAAGTTCCCTTTCTTTACTCATCCGTCTGCGCTACTGTGATGAATCAGCTGTCAGTTGCAGCCATCAGTCCTAATGCCCCAGAGCTGTCCCTGTCTGTTTGGTCTGAGCTGCACCTAATGAACAAGGTGAATGACATGTTCCAATAAAGCATGGCTCAGCAATTCAATTGGCTTCCTTACCGAGATTTAATCACCGTTAAAATGTAGCATTTGCTAGTCAGTTTAAATGGACAGAATTCTAATTTTATTTGCCAATTATGGTTTGCTCCCTTTAATAAAAAGGTCTGCAACTAGTGGCGCTGCAGCTGTTGTTGGACTACAACTCCAGTTTGAGGAGGATGGGGCAGCTGGAGAGCAAGTCATTTATTCACCCAAGGACTATCATTTTTAGGGACCACAGGGGTTGGCAATGCATTACACACCTAACTGGTCTTTCAAGGGTTAAATAAACTGTTACAGATACTGTAAACTCTTTAACCCTTTGAGCGCTAGGGGGTATGCAATGCATTGCTTTACAATGCGTTGTGTACCCCTCTGGCACTCAACAGGTTGATGGGGAATTCTACTCTAAGAAAAAATGGCTCTGACTTCCTTAGGTAGGTATCCTTAACCCTTTGAATGCCAGAGGGGTATGCAACACATTGCTTTTACAATGCGCTGCGTACCCCTCTGGCACTCAAAGGGTTAAAACAGCTGTCAGTTCTCTCCGTTTACTGGGTTTTCTATGACTTTGATCACTATTTTAGTCTCCTGTTAGTGGTTTCAGTTTCAATCTGATAACAACTAGTGTCCATTATGAGACGTTCAGGCCTTTAGTTTCCTGTGAGCCGGTGTGACTTAGGGGTAGATCTAAACCGTGATCGCTATATACAGGAGACGCCTGATGCAATGCAATCATACATTATATTTTATATATAATCACACGATCAGTCAGTCAATCTATTAAACTAAGAGCCACATATTTCTAGCTTATAGCTCCCCTAAAACCTGCATATTAACCCCTTGAATGCCAAAGGGGTAAGCAACTCATTACTTTGCAATGCTTTACATACCCCTCTGGCACTCAAAGGGTTAATAAGGGTCACATTTCCTGTACTCCGTACCAGCATCTGCATTATGTTCTGTGGTGCTGCAGCCAGTGGCCTAATTATAAGGGTCGCACCTGCGACCGGGCCCAGCTGCCCTGTGACCCCTCCCCCCCGCCTGGCGCCCGCAATATGACCATCGCTATCTCCAGTGCCGGATTTATAAACAGGCACCCGAGGCACGCGCCTAGGGTGCCATAATTGTAGGGGTGCCAGGCAATGGCCCTGTCACGCTCATTTGGGGATGGAGCCCCAAGAAACGTTATGCAATGCAGCACCTCCGAGGGCATTTGGCTTCTGTACCACCGCCCGGGCCTTCCCTAGTGAGTCTCTGCTTGCCTCTCAACTAGCGATTAGCATATGGGGAATGACAGGTACAACATGGTGTATTGTGCTGCTGTCCATACAGAGCAGAGCCTATGTGAAGCACTAATGCCTTCCACAGACCCAGAACAGCACTCTAGTTACCAAACCATCCCATCCCCTGCTCCTGGGATCATACTGCTCTCTTTATTCTGTCACAAGTGAGAGTCAGTCTGAAAGAAATGTAAAAGCTAATAAACCAGGGAGTTTGGTACAAGCTGTAATTTCTTGCTATCAGCCAAGTTCTTTGTGGTTTAATTTTTAGATCATATTATATGTGTTTTGTTTTATTTCTGGGAGATTTTAATAAATAGCTGAACCTCTTCAGAACCAGAGGGGAACAAGACATTGCAAAGCAATGCCTTGTGTACCCATCTGGTCCTCAATGGGTTAAAATGCTTATATTTAAAACACTGGATGGGAGAAAGTTAAAGGGGTGGTAATACTTCATTTTATCTTTATTTTATTTTGTAGGCATTAAAAAACCATGAAGAATGATATGTCTTATCTCTCAAACCTTTATGGTTTGAGAGATATTCACAAGCAAAGTTTCCCCTCCCGCCCCTTTTACCTAGTGTAAGCCATCTCTTCTCAGATGTGGAATCCAGTCCATAGACCAGACAGATAACAGAAGGGGACAATCTTCTTCCTATGAGAACAATGAAAGCCCTGTCCCCCTTGACAAGTTTTTCAGGTTTTTCCCTTATCTTAATTGAAGATTGTCCCTCTCTGCAGTCTACCTTGGCACCTCCCTTCTGATCTGGCTGAACAGTGTTACATCAGTAAAAGGGGTGGGAGCGGGATATTTTGCCATTGAATTACTCTTGAACTACAACTCCGACAGTATTGAAATAACACTCTCCAAAGTCCAAATACTATGATGATTAATTAGAGCCGCTTTTATTATGAAACATTACTATCCCTTCAAGACCAGTCTGCCCGATTACTGGAGATAGGACAGGCTAACTGGGCCCTACTGCACACAATTCTGCACTGCCTTTAGGCTCTCATTGTATTTATATGAAGCTACTGTACATAGTGGGGTCTGTGATTTTAATCCTTTGGTGCCAGAGGGTTGTGTAACGGATTGCTTACCTATAATGGCGTACCTTGGCGATGTCGCAAGCTTAGCATACTATGGTCATATTATGTGAGACTTAAGTTTGTCATTTTCACAAAGTAAATATCTCCGGAACCCACATGCAAAGAGGCCCTCACATTACTGATCATTGTGTAAACACTTAGAGAATATTTATTTGTCCCTTATTATTGCAATTGCTTTGCTCCAAAATTGTTCCCGTTTTAACCCCTTCCCGCCCGAGGACGTACATGTACGTCCCGACCGGATGTCCCAGAAGGACATAAGACGTACATGTACGTCCCGGAAGTCATTCGGCATAATGCTGAAAAAAAAAAAACCACGGGCGTTAAGTGCCGGACGCGTGTGCGCACGGCCAGTCACTAAGGGGTTAATGTCAGAATACTTTTAAAGTCAGAATAAAATCAATACTTTACGTTTACTGTGAAGAATAAATCTAAAAATGGTTTGGGCCATATAAGAGGGTGTGGTTAAATGAATGTGGCTAAGAGCACCGGAGGGTTCTGCGTCTAGGAGTGCTTGAGATGTAAATCTTGCCCTGGCTACCTCCCTCCGGCACTCTAGTGCAGAGCGCTGGGAAATGACATCTCCCAGCACTCTGCATTACTGAAGAGGACAGTGCGGGAGCTCAACCTGCATAGATGTCTCTCCTGCCACGCCACTGGACCACCAGTAATGTGGAGTTGGGGGCATTGTGGAGATTGGGGAGCAATGTGGAGGGGGCCAATGTGGTCAAGGGGGGGGGCATGGCAATTCATGCACCAGGGCCCTAAAATCTACTTCTAATTTCGAACTATGGAAGCAGCAATTGCAAGTCTGGAACATGTATATTTGAATCAGTACCGTAATGACTGTAGCGCTTAAGGGACCATATTTATAAAAGCAAAGTGGAGTTATTCTTGAGTAAACCAAGTGCACTATAGGGGGACAAAGATTCCTAAATTCTCATGCACTTCAATTAGAGCTTTTTAACCCATTGAATGCTAGAGAATTCTGCAATGCATTGCCATAGAGCAATGCATTGGGTACACTTGCATTCAAAGGGTTAAGGCGTTAATCTGGAAAAAACAAGTTAAAGCCTTTGTTTATGTGGATGACTTGGCTTTGCTGTATTCTATTGGCCTAACATATAAACTAATTTGCATAAAATGTCGGACTGTCACAAAACAAACAAACAAACAAACAAAAAAAAAACGTTGTGAACCCCTCTGGCACACAAAGGGTTAAAATTAAGTACCAAACAAATACCCAGAAAACTTCTTAAAGGGACAGCAATGTCCCATAAAAAATGCTTAGAGTTTTGTAGAGGTTAAAAAATTAAACAATATGACACAAATCCTATCTTTCAAACCGCTATGGTTTGAGAGATATCCTCCGCTAAAGTTCCTCTTCTCCTGATGTCAGCTGTAAAGCTGACAGAAGTAGATCCATGTCGGCCGACACTAGGAGGCTCTTCAGCAATAGCGTGATTTAAAAAGAAATACTTATTTGGAAAGGTCTTGCAAACAAGGCACACTTTGCTTGTCTGTCCCCAGACCAGGAACTCCTGCTGTTAGCTTACAGCTGACGTCAGGAGAAGGGGAGGGAGAGAGAACTTTAACAAAGGATATCTCTCAAACCACAGCTGCTTGAGAGATAGGATTTGTGTCATGGCGTTTATTTTTTTAACCTCTACAAAACTCTAAGCATTTTTTATGGGACATTACTGTCCCTTTAAAGGGATAGTAATACTTCAGTATTACTAATCCCTATATTAAAGCCCTAGTAAAAAAAAATGTATTGCCCCCAGTTGTCATCTCTCAAACCTTTATGGTTTGAGAGATGAATGCTTCTAAAGTTGCCCTCTCCCTCCTCCTTCCCCGTAGTCAGCATTCTAGCCGACTCAGGGAAATCCAGTCAGAGATCATCAGGCGGCTCTGCAGCAGAGCCGCGATCGCACTAACTAAAAAAAAACTTTCACTAAAACTGTCTTCTACGTGTGCTTGCAAACCAAGCACACATAAAAGACCATTTCAGTGAAAGTTTTTTTTTTTTAGTAACGTGATCCGGGTGTGCTGGAGAGCCGCCTGAAAGTCGTACGACTCTCTTCCTTTCAGTCAGCTAGAATGCTGACTACGGGGAAGGGGGTGGGAGAGGGTAACTTTAGAAGCGTTTATCTCTCAAACCATAAAGGTCTGAGAGATGACACTGGGGGCAATACATTTTTTCTTACTAGGGCTTTAATATAGGGATTTGTAATACTCAAGTATTACTATCCCTTTAATGATAACCAGTCCATTTTAAAACTTTCAATACTCCAGTGCAAACACAGTGCAGATCTAGCTGAGCATTATAAATATCACAGTGCACATTTGTCTAAATAATTTATTAAATACACAAAGATTGACAGATTCATCCACACAGTTAATCATGTAGAAACGAAAAAGAAAAAAAACTAAAAAGAAAAGTAAACATTTAAATAAAGAAATTAAACTGTAAAAGAAAATTCTGAAATTACCCTATTGCGAGATAATTTTTGTATTAGGTCTGAAATCTGTTGTTTCTCAATGTTGTAGGGATGTTTACGTCCATTTCTGGAGCAAATCAACTGCATTAACCCATTGAGTCCCAGAGGGGGTATGCAATGGGTTAACCCTTTGAGTGCCAGAGGGGCACGCAACGGATTGCTTTCCAATGCGTTGCGTGCCCCTCTGGCACTCAAAGGGTTAAATAAGAGAAATGAAAATCCCATCAAATTAAAGAGACAGTAATGCTCAATATTGGAAAACAAACAAACAAACAAAAAAATTTTGGATTGCAGGGTTTATAATGCAGAGCATAACAAGGGTGCTCTCTCATTGCCAATAGAGGTTTTACTATAGTTATTGCAACTCAAAGTGCATTTTTTTTTCTGGGTGCAGTACCACCATGGCCTGAAACTGCATGGCGGCACTGTTGTTGAAGGAACCTCACCCAAAAAAATTTGATCTGTAATAACTTTTGGATATAGCACCCCTCAGCAGTGAGCATTCATGCTTTACTCAGCAACATATATGCTGTAATTATAAAATTAATCAGTTGCATTTATTGCTCAAGAAAGTCCCACGGGTGCTGCCCCTTCTTTCTGTATATGCTGGACTTTATAAAGGGACTGTGCACTTGGGCATCTTAACTACCTTTAACAGTAAGTGCTTCCACTCCACCAAGCATTATAATTATATTATATATTACACACAGAGTATATAATTGTTGTACCATAAATATATGATGATATCTAGCGCATGCATTCACATCTCGTACAAAATAGTTTATTACATCAAAACAACGAAAAAAAAAGTGTAGACCTTTCGACCCACTTGTGGATCTTTATCAAGACATCTCAGTAAAGACCCACCCGTGGGATTTTATCAAGACATCACAATAAAGACCCACCAGTGGGATTTTATCAAGACATCTCAATGAAGACCCACCCGTGGGATTTTATGAAGACCCACATGTGGGATTTTATCAAGACATCTCAATGAAGACCCACACGTGGGATAAAATATCGATACTTACTTTTGCTGTTTTGATGTAATAAACTATTCATTTTGAACAATGCCTGTGAGTGTCTACTCTAGATATCATATATTTATGGTACTACAATTTTATATTTCCTACAATTTGAGTGACAGTACCCAGGCATTTCTTTGTGTTTATGGAGTGCCTATCAACCTCTCTCTCTCATTATATATGTATGTATTTATTTACTTATTATGTGTATTACCAGGGCCGGATTTGCCATAAGGCAGAGTAGGCATCTGCCTACAGGCACACCCCACAGAGGGGCACCTGTCATTGGAATCAATTTATTTTTTAATTTAATTTTTTTTAAATAATTTTTCATTCACCCTACCCGCTGCCTGCCTGTGTGCCGCTTGGTGAGATCCTGCTGTTGTTCCCTTGGTGGCTCTTTAGTAATACAGAGTGCTAGGAGATGACATCATCTCCCAGAGCTCAGCATTCCTAAAGAGAAGATAGCGGTGGAGCAACGGGAGCTACAGTTCTGTGCAGAAGCAGGCACAGACTTTTCCTGTCGCTGGACCACCAGGGAGGTAGGAAACGGGGCAATGAGGAGCTGATGGTGCAAGTTGGAGATGATGGGGGCAATGTGGAGATAATGGGGGTAATGTGAGGGCAAGCTGGAGCTGATGGGGCAAGTTCGAGCTGATGGGGGTAATGTGAGGGCAAGTTGGAGCTGATGGGGGCAATGTGGAGCTGATGGGGGTAATGTGAGAGCAAGTTGGAGCTGATGGGGGGGTAATATGCGGGCAATATGGATATGGGGGGTAATGCGGAGATTTGGAGCATTGTGGAGGTGTCCAGTGGAGATGGCCAATGTGGTGTTGGGGGGTGCTTCAGATTTCTGTGCCTACAAGCTCCTGAGATGTAAATCCGGCCCTGTGTATTACTAGCAAATGGTGTATAGCACTGCCAGTTCAACAGGTGTGTGTGTATGGCTATTTCACTGGTGTGTGTGTGTGTGTTTCACTGCCTGTAGCCGATCTCAAATGCAAGCCTGAGTAGCAATAATTCATTGTTCTGCAAAATTATATATATATATATATATATATATTTTTTTTTTAATACTAGAATTTTTTTTTTTTTTTTTTAAATGTAATATTAAGTGTTACTCTTCCATTAAACAAGGCAATAACTTCCTGCATGCTAGAGATGTCTCCAAGGCATTGGACACCTGTCTAGCATTCAAAGGGTTAAAACCCTTATGTTAAATAATGGAATTTTGCTGCGTTTTATATCATTCCTGTGGATTGCTCCAGAATGACCCCTCTTTATCGTGATGAATATAGCCCCAATCATCTGAAGATTGCATGTGAAAACTTGTGCATGATTTAGATTTTGTCCGCTTAAGGGATCAGTGCTACAATGGCTCCTCCAACTGGCAAGCAGCGGAATGGACTCCTAGTACAGCCATTTGTGTGACACTTAACCCCCGCCAAGTTCCAGACTGTTGTGTAATGCACTGATCTGCGCACCACTTTGGCACTCTATCAGTTAATGGAAATATTACATTTAAAAGGCAAAAGATTTAACAACAAACAAAACCAAAATTATATTTTAAAGGAGAAATCAACATCGCCTAATTATAACCCCCACAACTTACCTTACTATTGCTAGAAAATCCTAATGGCCCTTATGAATTTTGCCCTTATGACTTTGTTCAAGAGATAAACATCTTCAAATCGTCTTGGATGTATTGCACAATGGAGGTGGACATGTCAGTTACTGGCAGTTATTTTAAAGAGTTATGATCACCATGTGCGGTGCGCTGTGTTTGTGTCCTGTAGTTCGGCCAGCAACTGTCATGGCCGCCTCCAATGGACAATACATCCAGGGCTGATTAAACATGTTATTTCTTGAACAAGAAACACAAGGACAAAATTTATAGGGGCATGAGGATTTTCTGAGCATAATAAAGTCATCGGGGGGGGGCTGCTAACAGGAGGTAGTATCCATAAACCTTTCAGTGCTGCAGGGGTACCCTTCTGGCACTCAAAGGGTTATGCAACAACGCAATAAATATATATTTATAGGCCGTACATACAAAAAGATAGAAGAAACAATTCTGGAGCAAACCAACTGCACTATAGGGGACAAATAAGCAACGAATGTGTATACTACAAAGGTCCCTTCAATGCAATTAAAAATAATGGGCTTTTTTTGATAATTTATGATATAGCTGGTTTGCCTCAAAAATCAATCTACATTGTTCTTGATACAGAAGATCCATTTCCTTAAAGGGATCGTATTGTTTACAATAAAGTTTTATCTGCGAGTCTTCTCTATTGTGTTTATAACAGTTTGAACTTTTTCTAATGGCGAGTTTTGGTTTTGAAGCCTTTTTTTTTTTTTTTTTTTTTTTTTTTTAGACGTGCTAAGGACAGTTTTGGAGAAAAGGGTTAACCTTTTGAGTGCCACAGGGATATTGAATGTTTCAATACCTCCCTCTGTCATTCAGCAGGTTAAAGCACCATGCGGATGTTCAGTCATGTCTTATAAGGCAACGCGGGGGACATCGTGTAAGAAGTCTCCACCTCAGTTCACTAGCACATGACTGTCACAGTCGATGACTTTACTCCAAACACACATGAGCATCAAATAAAGTGCCGCGGTACTTCACGTCTGCTCTCGGAGCGCAACTTTGTGCGGTGGATAGAAAAACTGATCTGGAGACCAACGTTCGCGCTCCACCCAATTCTAAATAGATTTCATAAGTTTATTGCCTTGAAATGTTTCAAGAAGAAATAGACGTTATGAAAAAAAAAATGCTAAAGAGCGTTTATAAATAAAACAAAAAAAGAATTTCCACCGCAAGGCAATTTTTCACTTATCCTTATAACAGCTAAGACTTTCGGTAGATTAGACTGTACTTTGATAGTGCTGTCCCTATCACTTCCTATGGAAAACTGTAGTCTGTGACTCAAACTTTTCCATAAAGTACATAGTAATAATAAAAAAAAAATATATAAAATAAAACCAGTTTGTGTTGTCACAAAGTTTTACCTGTAATATCTACTGGGTGAAAGATCTTCCAGCTGCATAACTTCCAACATTTCAAATTGCCAAACAGGGACACCTGTGTTTTAGGGGGTGTTGCTGGGGGCGTGGTTGGTGTAACCTAATAAATGACTTATAACAAGACCATAGTATTTTATTTACACAGACTAATTTATAAACACATATACTGACATTTAACCCCTTAAGGGCTACGTGACGTGGTATGACCGTCACGGTCCTTATACCCTTAAGGACCAGTGACGGTCATAGCACGCCATTTACTTTTTACTTACAGCGCTCTACCGGGAGCGCTGTAAGTAAAAACGGTGCCTAAAATTGATCGCTCCAAGACCGGAGCGATCTCTCTTAGGCCTCCAAGTGGCGCGCCGGTACGCACAACAGGTCACGTGTACCGGCGCGTCGGCAAAGATCAAAGCGGTCCTTAAGGGAAGGTAACTTCCCTGGACCGCTGGTACTTAAGGGGTTAAACAAACAGTAATGTGAGTTTTATTGCTGTGGAGCAATGTGATACACTTACTTACACACATCACACAGTCTGATGTCCTAAAAAGAGGGACATCAGGGTGGGAAAGAGGGACAGAGGGATTTGGGTCCTAAAGAGGGACACTTGGGAGGTATGCAGCTGCGAAATGCTGTTATTTTATCTAGCAAGAAAAGTCGTAACTTCCCCCCCCCCATTTGAGTGGCAGAGGGTTATCCAACACATTGCTTTGGTACACAACTGGTAAATTAAAACAAAACAAAAACAAGAAACACTTTGCGGTTAGAAGCTACACCTGTCAAAAGTAATAAAATAAAAAATAAAAAAAAAACCACATCTCTTTTTTGTTTCAGGTCAAGGTGGCGCTGTTGCAGCATCTCAGATTATCAGAAAAACGCCAAGCTGATGTGTAACATCTTTTGTCAGCATTGGGAGTACCCTTGTTTTATTCTATAGGAATAGCCCTACAACAGGGGTAGCTAACCCGTTCCTCAAGAGATTCTAACAGTGCGTGTGTTCAGGATACCCCTGAATGAGAGCAGGAGGACCAGTTACAGTGACTGGGAATATCCACTGTTAGTAGGTCCTGTCGAGTATTGTTGGATACACCCTACAGCATATATATATTTCCATAACCTGTTTTTAATACCCCTTTAACAGTTTGAGTGCTGGAGGTGTACTCCGCAATGCATTGCATACCTCACTGACACTCAAACGGTTAACCCTTTTAGTGCCAGAGGGGTACGCAATGCATTGCAAAGCAATGCGTTGCGTACCCCTCTGGCACTCAAAGAGTTATAGGGATAGTATTGCCAAGTTTTAAAAAAAGGGAATCTTGTAGGCATTAAAAAAATTTAAACTAAATGCTCCCCCAGTCCCATCTCTCAAACATTTATGGTTTGAGAGATATTTGTCACTAAAGTTCCCCCCTCCCCCCCTTTTCCCTGACGTCAGCACTTAAGCTGACTGCAGGGGAATCTGGTCACGGGACCATCGGAGGTTTTTCAGCAGAGCCGAGATCACATTATTGAGAAAGAAATCCTTCACTGGAACGGTCTACAAAGTGTGCTTGCAAGCCAATCACACTTTGTAGACCGTTCCATTGAGAGATGGGACTGAGGGCATTTAGTTTATTTTTTTTAATGCCTACAATATTCACTTTTTTTTAAAACTTGGCACTACTATCCCTTTAAAGGGACCTGGTAGTCAAGGCAAAAAGATCTTCTAGTCTACAAGAGTTACCACCAATTATAAAGTGCATTAGTTTTCCTGAGTATTAAAAATGTTGGGGGAACTAGATATTTTTAAACACTTGGGTGGTGTAGGTATACAGTGCCTTGGAGAGGTCTCTACAATGCTTTGGAGCTGCTCATTTGTTTACAGAGATGTCAACATGTGATCAAAACCAAATCACTGCAGCTTTAATCCTCTGAGGGCCAATGCACGGCACTCCTCTGGCAAGCAAAAGGTTAAATTTCACGTAGACCCCTGAACAAATAGATACATGGTTGGCCACATGTTCAAATCAACAATGGAGCAATTCCTGGGCAAAACAATTGCACCAAAGTGGATAGAAACAGCACCATTATTTAAATAGGGCTTTTAACCCTTGAACGCTTGAGAGGTCACCTCGCTACGATTCAAAGACCCCATTTAAATAAATGGGAATGTATCTGTTTCCTTTGTTGCATGTCGCTCCAGAAATTCACAACTTTGTACATATGGGGCAGAATTACTCAGCCTAGGGAAAGCCCAAAATACGGTAGCAGAATTCTGCTTAACCCTTCAATAGCCAGAGACATTTTTGAGAAACGTGCTGTGGAGTGGAACAGGTTATAAAAGACGGAAAGGAAGGACAATCAACCCCATTTAAAACACCTTAAGAGGTAAATTTAAAAGGATACAATTTAATATACAGACTTTAAAAAATATGATCCCGTATTGTGAATTATCCCCCTTTCCCTATTTTAACCCTTTCTGGTAATGCAGTACAAAAGAGAATTCAGTAGTAACTAAGCATTTTGCTCACAGATAAGTCATCAGCAGTAACAGACCTAAACACATCAATGTGGATTTAAAAAAAAACAAAAAAAAATTGCTTTAACCCTTTACGTGTCAGAGAGTTGAGCAGCACATTTCAAAGTAATGTGTTGCATACCCCTTTGGCATTAAAAGCATTAAAGGACCCCTAACACCTCCTAATAATACCCAGTCATTTACCTCTCAGAGCAGGGAATCCTAATAGCCACTATGAATAATTCTGTGTTGATTTTCCCCCCCCAAATAAATCTTTAATTGGTACTGAATGTCCCACCCATGGGGGGTTAGAAACCACAACGCCTAACTCCTCCCCCTGATTTCTTCTTAGGCATAAAGGAACGCTTCAGTGGGAGGAGTTTGGGGTTCTAGAGTCCAGCTACAAGGTATTCTTTCTGATTTTGTGATTGTCACATCTAGAAATGATTAACGGTTTATTCTGGGGAACTGATCCACAAAGAATTGAGAACAAGGGCCATTAGGAATTTTCTGCCCAGACTAAGTTAACTGAGGGTTAACTTATTACTAGGAGGTGTTGGTGTTTTTTTTTGTTTTTTTTTAACTTCTTCACTGCCAGAAATAGGCTAAAAATGAAGTGCAGTATACTCTGGCAGGGAGAAAGTTAATCCCCCCCCTCAAACACGCACACATTCCAGTTACTGTAAGACTACAATGCATGTATAGATTTAACCCTTTTGAGTACCAGAGAGGTACCTTTCTGGCACTCAAATGGTTAAAAAAGATGAATGAACACGTAGCTCTGATTCAGTTCCTTGTTTCGAGTCGTAGTCCAAGATACAAATATATGAAATGTTTAAAATTTTATCCTCTTGAACGCAATGTTTTGGAGAAGTGTCTAGCATTAAAGAGGTTCCATTTTCACTTCTAGTGTAATCCCAGACATGCAAAACAAAATTTTCCGATTGCACCGCCACTTTAAAGTTAACCGTTTGAGCTCCAGGGGAGTATGCAAAGCAATAGATTGTGCTCTCTTTTAGCATTCCAGGGATAGGCAAACCTTAGGCTCTCCGGATGTTGCAGACTACAACTCCCATCATCCCCAACCAGACAGCAGCTGGTTGGGGGGCACTGTGACTTGCAGTTCCAACAGCTGGAGAGCCACATGTTGCCTGTATCAGCATTATAGAGATGGCCTCTGAATCTTGAAGTCACAGTACGTGGGCAATGCACATCTGTTGGAAAATTAAAGGTGTTTTTTTGTAACCCAATCCAACTAGTTACCTCGACCTCTCCACGCTCCAAGAGAATGAGATTATGAATGATCTTTATGCGTCAATAAGCAGGTTGGACATAAAGCCAGGGTTACGATGGAAGGCAAACTGTTATCCAACAGTCTTCCTTTTCCCGGAAAAAAAAAAAAAACACAAAAAACGATCCAAGTATCTTTATATCTTTACATACACGCACACATATATATTCTTATTTTTCATAAGGCATCACGGGTGCTTAAAATCTTAGAAACCTCCATGCAAGTCGCAGAGCCTTGAGTCACTGTAAGATCTGGCTCCTATGCTGCGCCATTAGGAAAACGCAACATACTAAAAAGAGGCTCTTTCATAAGGAAGGACACAAATGGCAGGGCAGAAAGCAAAAATGATTGTCAGAAGACAAGTTTGCCAAAAAATGAGAAATCAAAATTAAATATGAATTAGAAGTCCTTTGGAGAATGGGAGATCTCTCAGGATCAAGGACAAAAGAGGTTCGCCATTTTCCACTTCATTGCAAACAGGGAGAGCCATATTAGTTTCCGTTACTGACATCGGCACTGCTGCAACTCTGCTCATAAGATGGAGGAGCATCTGAGAAGGAGAAACGTGATAGATCAGAGAAGAATACACAATATATACACACACAATTACTGTATGTAACAGCAGAATTGACCTAGGTAGGAGTGCATCATACACAGTAATTATATAGATACACCTGACTGCTGTATGATGGATTCCTACCTAGGTAAGTGCTTCTGTTACACACAGTAATTACATAGATACACCTGACTGCTGTATGATGGACTCCTACCTGGGTAAGTGCTTCTGCTACACACAGTAATTATATAGATACACCTGACTGCTGTATGATGGACTCCTACCTAGGTAAGTGCTTCTGTTACACACAGTAATTATATATATAGATACACCTGACTGCTGTATGATGGACTCCTACCTAGGTAAATACTTCTGTTACCTGACTGCTGTATGATGGACTCCTACCTAGGTAAGTGCTTCTGTTCCACACAGTAATGATATAGATACACCTGACTGCTGTATGATGGACTCCTACCTAGGTAAGTGCTTCTGTTATACACAGAAAGATACACCTGACTGCTGTATGATGGACTCCTACCTAGGTATGTATTTCTGTTACACACAGTAATTATACAGATACACCTGACTGCTGTATGATGGACTCCTACCTAGGTAAGTGCTTCTGTTACACACAGTAAATATATAGATACACCTGCTACCGTAACAGAATAAATTACCTATGTAGTAGTCCATCAAACAGCAGTCATGTATATCTATATAATTACTGTGTGTAACAGAAGGACTTACCTAGGTAGGAGTCCATCATACAGCAGTCAGGTGTATCTACAGTTAGGGAAAAAATGATATTATCCCCTGCTGATTTGTACATTTGCCCACTTACAAAGAAATGATCAGTCTATAATTTTAATGGTAGGTTTATTTGAACAGTGAGAGACAGAATAACAACAAAAAAAAAATCCTGAAAAACGCAAAAAAAGTTATAAATTGATTTGCATTTTACTGAGTGAAATAAGTATTTGATCCCTTTGCAAAAACTGACTTAGTACTTGGTGGCAAAACCCTTGTTGGCAATCACAGAGGTCAGACGTTTCTTGTAGTTGGCCACCAGGTTTGCACACATTTCAGGAGAGATTTTGTCCCACTCTTCTTTGCAGATCCTCTCCAAGTCACTAAGGTTTCGAGGCTGAAGTTTGGAAACTCGAACCTTCAGCTCCCTCCACAGATTTTCTATGGGATTAAGGTCTGGAGACTGGCTAGGCCACTCCAGGACCTTAATGTGCTTCTTCTTGAGCCACTCCTTTGTTGACTTGGCCGTGTGTTTTGGTTCATGGTCATGCTGGAATAGCCATCCACGACCAATTTTCAATACCCTGGCTGAGGGAAGGAGGTTCTCACCCAAGATTTGATGGTACATAGCCCCGTCCATAGTTCCTTTGATGCGGTGAAGTTGTCCTGTACCCTTAGCAGAAAAACACCCCCAAAGCATAAAGTTTCCACCTCCATGTTTGACGGTGGGGATGGTGTTCTTGGGGTCATAGGCAGCATTCCTCCTCCTCCAAACAAGGTGAGATGAGTTGATGCCAAAGAGCTCCATTTTGGTCTCATCTGACCACAACACTTTCACCCAGCTCTCCTCTGAATCATTCAGATGTTCACTGGCAAACTTCAGATGGGCCTGTATATGTGCTTTTTTTGAGCAGGGAGACCTTGCGGGCACTGCAGGATTTCAGTCCTTCATGGTGTAGTGTGTTACCAATTGTTTTCTTGGTGACTATGGTCCCACCTGCTTTGAGATCATTGACAAGATCCTCCTGTGTAGTTCTGGGCTGATTCCTCACCGTTCACATGATCATTGAAACACCACGAGGTGAGATCTTGCACAGAGCCCCAGACCGAGGGAGATTGACAGTTATTTTGTGTTTTTGTCATTTGCGAATAATCGCACCAACTGTCGTCACCTTCTCACCAAGCTGTTTGGCGATGGTCTTGTAGCCCATTCCAGCCTTGTGTGGGTCTACAATCTTGTCCCTGACATCCATGGACAGCTCTTTGGTCTTGGCCATGGTGGAGAGTTTGTCATCTGATTGATTGCTTCTGTGGACAGGTGTCTTTTATACAGGTAACAAGCTGAGATTAGAAGCACTCCCTTTAAGAGAGTGATCCTAATCTCAGCTTGTTACCTGTATAAAAGACACCTGAGAGCCAGAAATCTTGCTGATTGATAGGGGGTCAAATACTTAGTTCAAGCAGTAAAATGCAATTCAATTTATAACTTTTGAAATGCGTTTTTCAGCATTTTTTTGTTGTTATTCTGTCTCTCACTGTTCAAATACACCTACCATTAAAATCATAGACTGATCATTTCTTTGTCAGTGGGCAAACGTACAAAATCAGAAGGGGATCAAATAATTTTTTCCTTCACTGTATATAATTACTGTGTGTAACAGAAATACTTACCTAGGTAGAAGTCCATCATACAGCAGTCAAGGGTATCTATATAATTACTGTGTTTAACAGAGGCACTTACCTAGATAGGAGTCCATCATACAGCAGTCAGTTGTATAGATATCATTACTGTGTGTAACAGAAGGACTTACCTAGGCAGGAGTCCATCATACGGCAGTCAGGTGTATCTATACAATTACTGTGTGTAACAGAAGCACTTACCTAGGTAGGAGTCCATCATACAGCAGTCAGGTGTATCTATATCATTACTGTGTGTAACAGAAGCACTTACCTAGGTAGGAGTCCATCATACAGCAGTCAGGTGTATCTATATAATTAGTGGATTTTCCTAACATTTGTGATGGAAAGTCGGAATTTTATTAAAGACACAGAGGTGAATATTTTGCCATTTATTATATCTAGTTATAGTGTGGCTTCTTCCAGCACTCAGGGCAGTTGCCCCAATATTGTCCCCTCGGTGTACTCTGATTTTGACCACACTTTGCCTGCTGAGGCGGCTACCACCACAGATGAGCTGGCTAACCTGCTTGGGTTGGGGCTCCCTCTCCCCTCCTAAATGGCATAATAAGAAGCCTCCATGCTTGCCATAAAATTGCTGTTTGTAACAGAAGCACTTACCTAGGTAAGAGTCCATCATACAGCAGTCAGGTGTATCTATATAATTACTGTGTGTAACAGAAGCACTTGTCTAGGCAGGAATCCATCATACTGCATCTTTTATATGATTATATAATTAATTATATGGGTAGTAAACTAATGTGAAGGGTAAGTAGGAGACTTACCATATGGATAACCCCAGCTGCTGTACTCTGGAGGCAGGATTAGTCTGCTGGCTGTGGATACAGGGACCACCGCTCCGTCTGAATAATAAGGGACAGTGGCTCCAGTAGACAAGCAGAGGGTGGGGTGAGCCGGGGATCCCAGGTTTTCCATCTCCCCATCTGAAGAGTCTGGAAAGCGCAGCTCTGGGGCGTAGCAGAATGGGGTGTGTGACTGCTGCTGGGAGTGGCACTTGGTTGGGATAGAGACATTGTCCATGGCTTGAGAGCCGCTGGCTGGTCCATCGTCTGCAGGGGGAGCACTAGGGACTACCGCAGCAGGCGTGGGTGATAAGGATTGTCTTGGGCCAAGACGGGAGTGGTTCACTGGAATATTCCCGATGTAGATGGGTAACGTGACCGACACCTCTGGGCTCTTTACTGTAACCTGGAAAGAGGCAGAGTGTCAAAATCTAGGGACAAATGGAGCTTTAGTGTCTAGATTGAGGCAGGCAATTAGCAGCCCCTCAACTGTTGATGGACTGGAAAATGCACAGAGCATTGGAAGTAATGGGTTGCACACACCTCTGTTCCTCTGGGGTTCAAGCTGAAGTTTCTTAACCTGTAATTCTGCTAAGTCGTCCTGCAAGTGGTGTTGTTACCAGCACCTTCTATTCAGAGGTTTTGACAAAGACTCAAGGGTGGGTGACGCACTACGGCGTACAGTGGAGTGGACTTTTCCAGTGAGATCACTTCTCCAGTTCCTTGTTATTCTATGGAGCTAATGCAAGTTGAAGAAATCTTAGTGCATAGGCTCCACAGAATAACGTAGGAACTGGAGAAGTGATATCACTGGAGATGTCATCTCCACTTTATCACCTCTATCAACCAAGGGCATGTGATGTACTAAGGAGTGATAAAGTGGCGATGACTTCTCCAATGTTATCACTTCTCCAGTTCTTTGTTATTCTATGGTGCTTATGCATTAAGATCTCCAAAGCTGGAGAAATCCTAGTGCATTAGTTCCACAGAATAACAAGCAAATTGGAGAAATGATATGACTGGAGACGTCCTCACTGCTTTATCACCTCTATATCACGACTTAGTACATCTACCCCATTCTCCCAAGCAGAGCAATAGACTGATAGTAAATAAATTCATACTCCCTGGGCACAATTTGGCACAGTTTCTGTACGAATGTTTCACTATATACTTAAACATGAATGATTCACCCAGTTGGAATACATTTATTGTATTCAACAGGAAAAAGCCCAATGACAAATATAAACACACGACTATATTATATATAATCACACGCATATTTGAGAAATTATTCATTACTTGTTGGTGGCATAGTCATCAGGGTTAGCTGATCTCCTGGGCCAATATTACCACACGCTGATCTATGACTAAGACATCCAGATGTCCCTTTAAAAGCAGGACACATATTGAAAAACACACAACGCAGGGTTTCACAGATTCCTTTGAAGTCATGCAGAATGCAAGTTTCATAAGCGTCCTGTTTTTAAAGGGAAACCTGCTCTCCTTTGCTAGGAACAGAGCCCACACAGTAGAGGGCACTTCTAATAGAAACGTGTCCTGTAAGCCTTCAACAGAATAAATTCTCATATGCAGGTAATTAGCATTAAATGCCACACTGTGCCACAAAAAAAATTGCAGTTAAAGTGATAGTAATACTTTGTTAAACGCAACTTTAATTCTGTAGATATTTAAAAAATGAATTCATTGCAACCAGACCTCTCTCTCTCAAACCTCTATGGTCTGAGAGAGATAAGCTTTCAAAGTGTCCCCTTCTCTTCCCTTGCACGGACGTCAGCTTTCTGTGTTAGGAAGGAGATCCCGGTCCATAGACCGTCCTGCCGCTCTTCAGCAGAGCCCAAACTGCGCTAGTTAGAAAGAAAGGCTTCATTTGAACGGTCTACAATGTGTGCTTGCAAACCAGGCACACGTTGTAGACCGTTCAAATGAAGTATTTCTTTCTAAACAGCACGGTTTTGGCTCTGCTGAAGAGCCGCAGGACGGTCTGCAGACCAATCTCCTTCTCTCAGAAAGTTGACGTCAGTGCAAGGGGAGGGAAGGGGGAACTTTGAAAGCCGATACGTCTCAAACCATAAATGTTTGATAGATCGGACACGGCGCAATTAATTCATTTTTAAATATGTACAGAATTAAAGGTACGTTTAACAAAGTATTACTATCACTTTAATTTATCAAAAACATGGTTAGTACAACACAGGCTGGTTTTAATTTTCTATTAAAAACTTGTCTGAAGAAAAGAGGTATACTTTAACCTTTTGAGTGCCAGAGAAGTATACAAAGCATGGCATTGCAATGCATTGGATACATCTCTAGCACCCAATGGGCCCATAAATGTTTGGGGATTTTTACCTATACTGTATATCTGAATCCAGCTTGTTTTTAGCCTCTCCTTTAATCCTTTGGATGCTAAAGGCCTATCTAGCATATAGAAGGTTAATACATATCTCCAAGCTGATTGATGGTGGGTTGTTTTAGCAGGTATAACACCATTAAGATATAATTGTATTTTTGAGGAGTCAATATACTTTATTGGGGGTCTCTAGAGGGGGCATAGTGCATATGGAAGCCGGGATACTTTTGGCTATTAGCTTATCATTGTCCTCAGAGAGTAAATCTGACTCACTAAGTGTTTGCACAGAGTGAATCACTGTAACAGGATCAATAACATTCCGCAGCGATTAGGAATTCACATGGATAATGCAGAGCAAGGCACTCGGCCTAGTGCAATTATGTACAGGAATCCAAAGGTTATACTTGGGAAGGAGATTGGTACTGCCTAACAACATGATTGTACATTGTGTTGGAGACCTCAAGCATGTAAGTGGTTAACACTCAAACCACTGTCTTTTTCAAGCATCCTCAGTCCTTAAACCCTTCTCAGTGTGTTCCATACCCCCCTGGAACTCAAAGGGTTAAGGAACAGGGGGACTTATATAAGCTGCCTATACCTTGTGTTTTGTTTTGTTTTTTTTTTTTGTTTTTTTTACAGCCAGTGTAATGGTTTTAGAGATTTCTGGTTTAGTAGTTAGGGACTCTAACCTTTGCAGAGCTTAGCTCTCTGACATGTGAGGCACAGCCTGCAAAATGATTTACTCATCTGTTCTGAAATTGCCTCCCAGTTCCTCACAAAGGGAGGCGAGAGAATAAGTGAATGAGAATCATGCAGCTCCTGCAAGATTTGATACTGAACACTTGGAGGTTGACAGATCTTAGTGGGCCACTATGAGTCAATTCTGTTTTGATTAATTTCAGGGAACCAATCCATATAGCACTGATTCAGTGGTCATTGTAGTTTTCTGCACAGAATAAGGCAAGTGTTGGGAACAGGAGTGCCTACAGGTTTTTGGAACCCCCCTTTAATCCTACGCCAGCATACCTAATAAGGCATCGTTGTCTGATTTGGTTTACATGTGGTGGCAATACTGTATATGCCATTTGACCAAATGGCGGCCCTAAGCAGACGCTTATTCTGCTTATATAGTAATGCCACCACTGGTCAGGAGAAAGGGGACAATTATTAGGCTGTTGTGTGTTCCTCTGGGAGCCAGAGACGTATGCAACGCATTGCAATGCGTTGGATACCTCTCTGGCAGTAAAAGGGTTAATTTAACAATGAGCATGCCCTGATCAAGTTATTTGTGAATATGAGGAATATATATTGTAGGGATTTTCCTACTGAGGAAGAGAGATTTATATTTCCAGAGTTATTACAGTTTAAACCCATGTTTTTTTACATTAGCAGTGCCCTCTAGTGGTCAAATTCTAATTAGATTTCCTGTTAGATTCTAATGGAGAGGAAAGTCAGAGACATACAGTTCTCCATAGAATGTGATGGAAACTGCCTGTCACTTCCTGTCAGTTAGAACTATCAGGAAGTAAACACAGTAAATTCACTTCCTGGTTAATTAAACGGCTATAATTTTTTAATAAAACATCTGACAGTGATGGGAGTGACCTTGTTTTATTTAACAGGAAATGCTCTGTAAAATATGAGTTTTCATAAAAAAAGTTTACTGCTCCTTTAACACTGTGTGTGATCCGTGTCCCTCCGTACCAGAGGTTGGCACTTACCTGGATGTAATAGTCGATATGGATGAGGTTGCAGCCCTGCAGGATGGATTGGGGTAGGGCTGGCACCAGAATCTGCTCATCCCACACCGCATGTTTCCAGGCTTTCACCGGGGCCCCTTCCACCTCCGCGATAGTCCGCAGGTCATATACACTCCTCTTAGACTTGTAGGCCACTTTCTGATAACGAGGAAAGAATACAGTATGGGTTATGCACTAAAGGTGTGATAAAGAGGACAGGACTTTGCCAGTGATATCATTTCCCCAGTTCCTATGTTGTTCTATGGAGTCAATGCACCAAGTTTTCCAAAGTAAGAGAAATCTTAGTGCACTGGGTCCACAGAATAACATAGGAATTTGAGAAGTGATATCACTGGAGACATTATATCTCCACTTTATCACCAGTTTATCAACTCTTTATTACACAGTGAAGTGCTAGTAACGCCCAGAAATAATTTGTAATAGATTTGTAGAGGGTAAAAAAATAATCGCATTGCCATAAACCCCATCTCTCAAATCCTTTACGGTTTGAAAGATATTGGCAATGAAAGTTCTCCCTTCCTTCCTCTTCTCCTGACGTCATCGTCTAACTGACAGCAGGAGATCCCAGTCCAGGGATCAGCCAGCGGCTCTGCAGCAGAGTTGAAATCCCATTATTGCAAGAGAATTACTTCACTATAAAGGTCTACAAAGTGTGCCTGGTTTGCAAGCACACTTTGTAGACCTTTCCAATTAATTAATTCTTTTGCAGTAATGGGATTTCGGCTCTGCTGAAGAGCCTCATCGCGTCGGCTGACACGGATCTCCTTCTGTCAGCTTTACAGCTGACATCAAGAGACATCAATATCTCTCAAACCGTAGTGGTTTGAGAGATGGGGTTTGGGACAATGAGATTATTTTTTACCCTCTACAAATCTATTACAAATTATTTCTGGACATTATTAACACTTCAGTGCATCTCCCCCATGAGTGGGCAAAATATCAAGACTGGAGAAGGAACTAATTTCCATTAGCCAGTAGAAATCTACATCAAGGATGGTCAATTGCTGGACCTCCAGCTAGTGCACACTAATAATAACTAGTATTTATATAGCACCTTTCTCCCAGTAGGTCTCAGAACTTTTAGCGCACGCTTTCAAAATTAACAGAATCGACAGCTGAATAATAGATGTTATTATTACCCAATCAATGGTACTCATTTATCGACCGCAGAAGGATGAAGGGCTGAGTTGACGATGTTGGGATTCAGACCTGAAAACTTAAGGTCTGAACAGGCTCTGCAGTCAGGGCGTTTATCACCGAGCTATATTACTGCAACTCCCAACATCTCCAGAAGGGGCACCGATTGACTACTCCCACTCTAAAGCTTCACATTACAGGAATGGTGTCTGCTCTACTAAGCACACCCACAATCTGCCTGCCTGGCTTATTTACCGCTATTATTTACCCCATGGATGATAGCAAGGTCTTCCATACATTACGTTACACTATAATGGGAATGTTCTGTACCAGCCATTGGCAATCTATGGCCACAGGCTGCAATTTCAGAGTGGAATGAGCTGTGGGCAGGGTCATACAAGACGTTTGGCCATGGAAATAGGCAATGATAAGGGCGCCTATGATATAATCCTAGCTCTGAACGGCAAACAAAACAAAAATGATTGTTACAGTCCCCATCAACACTCATTTCTCGCAGAACATTATTGCGTTTATAGTACTCTACAGCCACATGGGGCCCGGGCTCCTTACTTGGATAAGACTGGCCACAATGGCCCCTGTGTCTCTGCCAGACTTGTTCTGCACCTCTGTGTGCAGCTGGATAGCTTGTCCCACTATGTAACCCCGGAAATCAGACGTCACAGTGACCATCACCTGACCAGACTTCACAAGCTTGTAGTTGAATTTCTTAGTAACCGATGAGCAGCTCAGTTGCTGGATGGGGAGAAAAAAATGTGTTGGTAAATGAGGCTGACATGGCAACTCTGACATAGTAATCTATTTACAACATAAGCATGCATTTCTATTGTAACTCTGTAAGGGCAAGATGAATATGCAGTGAACTGTGTTGCCCTTAAAAGAGTTACAGAAATAGCAGCCCTTTATTATTTACTGCTGCTTACAATAAGTGTACTCAGCTGGAAGACGCAATGTTTCAATGTCATTACACTTTAAACTGTTTTTACTATGGTAGAGAGGAGTCACTGGCTAAAGTTCTCTATAGAATGTGACAGTAACAGTGACATCATTTGGTAATAGTAGGAATTGTAATAACTTGTTTTACTTAACAAGAAAAGCTTTACAATTTTTTCCCTTAATGAAACATGAATCTACTGATCAAAATAGATGACCAGTCTACAAAAGTTCACTTTTTTTTATTGCTGGCAATGAAGAACTGGTCCCACCTGGTTACCAGACCAATTATTTTTCAGTCTGGTAATTAAAAAAAAAATATAAATATTAATGTTTCAGGTAAATAACTTTTAAATGAAGCATCTCCCTGAAGAAAAAGTAGTAATGTTTTACTCATGAGGAAGTCCTGTACAATACATTTATTTTCAATGTTGTAGCCTTCATAGACAGGGTTTGTGAACAAGTCATTGCACATGATGGCTTTTTTGTTTTTCTCCAGAAGGTTGGGGGAAACTAATTTGCTTTGCACACCTCACTTACTGTCATGTTTCAAACTGTAGATTACAGCTGCCTCACTAGGAAGTGAGGTGTGCACAAGGAGAATCTTCCCCCAGGCTGCTGGAAACAAAAGATGCAATATCATATTAGATTATATAGTTGTATGGAACCCTAAACATTAATGCTCTTTCACATGCTAGCAAGTTGTATTTTAGAATTACTGTTTCAACAAGACCCAGAATAGAAGACAAATCCCTAAGGAAGAAAGCTGTTAATCCCTCAGATGCTACAGAGTTTTCCCAACCCATTCTTTGCAATGTATTGGAGCTCTCTCCAGATTTCAAGGTGTTAAACCCACTGAATGCAAGCAGGACCCTCTTACAGAATTGGCGAAAGGGACTCACGTCAATTTCGAGGATTTCGTTCAGATCCAGCGGTCTCAGGATGTAGAAGGGTTTACTGCTCCTGTAATCCTTGGAGAGTCTCTTGGTCTCTATAACAGCTTTAATCTGATGCATCACCTTCCCAAAGGGACCCTCGAATGAAGTAGGAGCGGACACTGGGCATAACATGTAATAATGGGTAAATAAGGCTGCATGGGCAATGCGTTGTATACCTCACTGACACACACAGAATAAAAGGAGGAAAACAAAACAAAAAGCACAACATATTGCAGGGCTTTTCCTGAAAAAAAAAACAAAAACACAAGGATAATTTGACTGCCGTGAGAGGATTAATTCAGAAGTGAACACAGTTCAAACTGTTTATAGCAACAGTTAGAAACAGCTCCATCTGGCGTCCAGACAGTTCTCTAATTGTATTCTATGAAGGTCATGTGAAGCCTTCCAATTTTTGATGGACTACAAATCCCCTCATCGAGTAACCACTGCCCGGTAGAGAATGCCACTTTGTAACAACATTTTAACAAAAGTGACTCACTACTGGGATTATTATAAGCATGAGAAACCCTGCAATATTAGTTTACTGATCTTTTAAACCCTTTGAGTGTCAGAAGGGGTATGCAACGCATTGCAAAGCACTCTGGCAATCAAAGAGTTAACATCTGGAATATGGGGCTAAATAATAGACTACTAGACAACCATGTTGAAAGACAGTGGAAAGGAAGCTGAACATATACAATATTCCCAAATGTCCCTTCCATTACCCCCCATCCATCACTCCAAACACCTGCTCTGACATCCCCGCCCCTTCTACCCCCAGAAAATCCCGAACCCCCTCCCTCGTTACCTGGAAGCAAAAACTGGAAAGGAAATGTGTGTTCGCCGGCCTGGAGGATTCCTGTAGATCAAACAGATTGGGGTTTATTGGCTTTAAAACTTTTAAAAGACATGAAGGGGTGTGTGAAGCATTGCAAAAGCAGTGGTTTGTATCTCTCTCTGGTTCTGGTTAAAGTGGAAATATCACTTTGTAACAAATACCTGGCTTTGGAAGAGCTTTCAAAAGCACACATATATATTATATAGATCTAGATATATAGGGACAGTAATGTCCCAGAAAAAATCTTTATTGTTTTGTAGTGCTTAAAAAGTTCAACTAAATGCAACAAATCCTCTCTCTCCCTCCCCTTTCCCTGACGTGATATCTTGTTTATTTATTGCTTTTGGCTGTTATATCGACCAGTTTATATATTGCTGTAAAGTCCAGTGTATATACCAAGTTAGTTAACTTCTTTACTATGTGCTATGTCTATCTTCTTACTTTTGTGTAGTTCAAAAGATATTAGCTGGAGAAAGTTCCCCCGCCCACCCCTTCTGGCCGCCTCCCACTGAACCTGGAATCTGGTCATGTGACCGGACGGATGTAGCAAGGGACAAATTTCAAAAATCCTACCCCCTTGATGAAGGAGGGCAGGATTTCCCTTTGCTTACTGATGGCTGTCCCTTACTGCATCCGTATGGACCGGACTGCAGATTCGGCATTACAAGGCTATAAGGGACAGCTGAGGGATCTTTCTCCAACTAATATCTTTTGAACTACACAAAAGTAAGTAGATAGATAGACGCATCTACCTTGGAGACCTCCCATTTAAATCAATGGGAATTATTTGTTGCATTAAGGTGCAATTGATTTGTGCACAAATTGCTCCAACTTTTTTGTGCACGTGTCCCTGTGTGGAAAAAAAAATGTGGTCACACTGAAATACCCCCACAGCCTCTACCGTACATACTCAGGATGTGTGTTCTCTGCTGATTAAGTGACTGAGAAAATGGCAGCCAAACACGGACGCCGTGATAACCCATCAATTAATGTAACACTCATTTACAACACGCACTTTCATAATGGAGCACATTATTATTACATTACTATTACCCCATCTGGAAAGAGCTGAAGAAACAGCACAGGGATAGGCAACAATTGGCTCTCCAGCCGCTGTGGATAGACTACAACTCCCATCATCAGTCGCTGGCTGGTAGGAGGATGATGGGAGCTGCAGTCTATAACAGCTGAAGTACCATAGCATGCATATCCCTTGCATTAGAGTTGGCAGATTTTTTTTTTTTTTTTTTTACCTTGTGTATTCTTCTGGAATTCAAAGGGTTGAAAATGAATACTTGTGAAAAATGCATGCTGCATGGCTAAGTGGGAACTCCTACAGCCCTGTGATAATCACAGCAGCATTCATTTTTCATTTGTGCCCCTTTTTAACCCCTTAAGAACAAAAGTGGTGAAGCTCTTCCCTGATACTCAAGGGGTTAAATGGATGATCTGGCAACACTAACCTATACAGAATATTTCATGTGCCATTTTTTTTTCCAGCAATTCAGGGGAATCACTTTTATGTTGCACTTCTGGCTTCCTGGCACACAGGAATTGAGGAGCACAAAGGAAATGGTTTCCTCCAAGCCTCTGGAACATGGCACATGTATTACAACTGACACCAACACAGGCTATTAGGCCATATGAATACAGAAAGGGGAGCAACCATTCCTAAAATGTCTATTTATTTAAACAGACTTTAACCCTTTGAATGCTAGTGAGAATTAAAGTCATTAAAAGTTCCAATTAAAAGCAATGGGGAATGTCTGAGTTTTCCCTATGGTTGAGTTGGTTTGCCCTTTACACTACTTAACTCAGTACAGCACAAAATTCCCATGTCCACTAAGAATAAATTCTAAAAGGTAGTAAACACTTTTTTTTTAATGAAAGCCTATATGGTATAAAGCTTTTTCTGCTTGCTAAATAAGTGTTCTCCTACTGGTATTTGTTGTATTATTCAAATGTTTTAACAGTTCAGATAATCAGGTAGTGAATTACAGTGCAATTACTTCCCGATAGTACTAACGCACAGGAAGTGACTCAGCAGTTTCTATCACATTCTATGGAGAACTGTATGTGACTGACTTTCCTCTCCATTAGAGTGTAACAAATTAATTAGAATTTGACCACTAGTGGGCACTGCTATTGTAAAAAATAAATGTGTTTAAACAATAACTATGGAAATATGCAACACTCAGCAGTGGGGGAACCCTTATTTTACTTAACAGGAAATGCCCTACAATATATATATATTTTTTTTTCATTAAAAAAAAAAAACAAAAAAAAAAAAACAAAGTCACTATAAGGAACATTTTGTTAGCTTTACAGAATAGTAAAATCTGCCTATATGTTTACTAGCAATGTTTGTGTAAGAAACAGGTTTTGACTGTATTGTTTGGTACTATATACCAATTACCTTACAGTATGCTTATTAGTTATGTTCCAAGCCAAAATCCACCACACACACACAATGACATAACAATACAACCCCTCCTCCTGGTGCCACGTACCTCTTGCTGGTGAGCTATACCTCATGGGCACTCTAGTAATGCAGAGCAGTGGGAGTCTGCATTACTGATGAGAGGACCACGTGGGCGCTCCAGGTCTTAGTAGAGGTCTGTGCCAAAAAAGGCACAGACCTTTACTGCTACGTCGCTGGACCACCAGGGAGGTAGGAAACAGACACTGGGAGCAATCTAAAGAGGTGGAGAGTTGGGGGCAATGAAGAGAGAAGGACATTGGGGGAAATGTGGTCGGGGAAGGGGTGGCATGGCAATTTTTGCACCAAGACCTGGTGAACACACACAGTGTGTAGTAGGCTTTACCTAGACTAATTCATAGAATTGTGTGTGGTCATATTGGACGAGCAAATAACCTAATTAGCATAACATGCCAGACTGTGCCACCAGCAAAAGGTCTATTTCTCAGAATTGATTTATATTACAAACAAATGGCTAGTATTATATATAGGCAGGATTTCCTTCTCTTTAAAACAAACCTTATTTTAAGGAGACAGACTTTAAAGGGTTAGTTTAGGTGAACCAGTCACCACAGAGTCGATTCTAAGTGGTCGTATTTTTTTTTTTTTGCACAGAACAAAAAAAGTAACCATTTTCTTTTCTAGACTTCCTTAACCCTTTGAGTGCCAAAGGAGTGCGCAACGCATTGCTCTGTGTTGCGTACCCTTCTGGCACTCAAACAATTACATTTCCATGTTCCTACACGTGCAGGTGAGTGAATCACTCCTACCTTTGTCAGCCAGGGAGAATGTGCTATTAAAGTACTGTTCCTCCACATTCCAGGAAGTTTCATTCACCTTATTAGACACGCCACAGGACCCAACACAGCTCACCTTGATGGCTGGAAAGAGAGAGGCCGGATATTTAAAAAAAAAAAGTGGTTTTACTGCACACACAAACACAGTAGGCTTCTGCACCTTGAGTTTAAGGCCACAGGGGTGAAATTCTGGGGCAAATCAACTGTACCATAGTTGGAGCATACATCCAGTTAGTTTTACCCTTTGAGTGCCAGAGGGGTACACAACGCATTGCTTTGCAATGCGTTGTGTACCCCTCTGGCACTCAAAGGGTTAAATTGGCCTTTTAATCCCTTGAATGCCAGATCAGTCTCCAATGCATTGTGAAGCAATGTGTGGAGAACTGTAAGCATTCACAGAGTTAAAACCCCCCCCCCCCCCATGAGCCAGTTGGTTTACTGAACATTTGCACCTCTCGGACTTCTTGAACATGGCCCAAAATGTTTTTGTGAATTATCTGACAATTTATTGACTCTCAAAGGGAAAGTCCACTCAAAAATAGGCGCCTACTGAACATTTTCATTATATAGAACAGAAATGCAGACACTAAGGCGGCAGTAAAGCAGTGCCTTTCCTGCGTAGATAGCCATTTATTAATCTTCATGTACCCAATACGTTGGAGAACTCTGTAGTATTCAAAGGGTTAATTTAAAAGGGTGCCGGTTTAGTAACGTATTATAAACACAAACTTCATTTAAAATTAGAAAATAAAAAAATAAGACCCCTTTGAGTTCCAGCAGTGTAAAGTCACTGACTAACAATGTGCTGGATAATCTTCTAGCACTCAAAGGCTAAAGGCAACATGCCCAGGGATATAGGATCATGCCCAATTTGTCTGACCATAGAGTTTGAAATGTGAACCTGGTGTATGAAAGATTTCCAGGACACAAGGAGGTAAAGTTAAAGTGTTAGTAATGTCCACAAAAAAATTTTTTGCATGTAGAAGAGCTTAAAGGGCTGAGCTAAATGCAAAACACCGTATCTCTCAAACCGCTGTGGTTTAAGAGATACGGGCGTTTAAAGTTTGATCTCTCCTACCGACAGCTGTAAAGCTGTCAGCAGGAGATCCGTGTCGGCCGACACGGAGGCTCTTGAGCAGTGCCGCGATCTCGTTATTTACCACAAATCCTTTCATTGGAATGGTCTAAAACGAGTGCTTGAAAACCAGGCACACATTTTAGACCATTCCAATGAAGGGATTTGTGGTAAATAACGAGATCGAGGCACTTCTCAATGCGCCTCAGTGTCGGCCGACATGGATCTCCTGCTGACAGCTTTACAGCTATCAGTAGGAGAGATCAAACTTTAAATGCCTGTATCTCTTAACCCCTTAAGGACTGGCACGCGCGGCCGGCACTTGAGGACCACGGGGCTTTTTTTTTTTTTAAACATCCGGTTCAGGGCTTCCGGAGCGGCGCGGAGCCTTGCCAGGACCCCTTAACTCCATGCCATGCCCGTCACTGGTCCTTAAGTGCCGGACCGCCGTGACGGTCCTGGCACGTCATTGGTCCTTAAGGGGTTAAACCATAGCGGTTTGAGAGATACGTTTTTTTGTTTTTTTAGCTCAGCTTTTTAAGCTCTTCTACATGCAATATAACTTTTTTGGGGACATTACTAAGACTTACCCTTTGAATGCCAGAGGGGTACGCAACGCATTGCTTTGCAATGCGTTGCGTACCCCTCTGGCACTCAAAGGGTTATATAGAAGAGCAAGGGTGAATCCCATCTCTACCACACATCAAACACAAGCCGCATTGTCAGGCAGACGCGTGCAGAGTACTGCTCTCCCACCTATCCTAGTTATTAGAATTTGTTCCCATCATTAAGTGGGTTATGAGCAGTGAACTAGAGAGGGGACTGTGCTCTCCACACAATGATATTGTCCAGAAACCGGGCTGTCACGCAGTGCCGGGAGAACTCGAGGAGATGAGCAGAGGAACAGACATACAAAGTGTGGTAGACAAGCGACAGGACAGTGCATGGTTAGTTCCGCTAGGGCCACAAACCTGTCCTCAAGTCTCCACAACTGTGCATGTTTTCAAGATCTCCTCAATTAAAAACACAAGTGAATTGACATTAACTTGGGCAGATCCTTGAAAATGATTCTGATTGATTCTCCTGTGTTCATGTGAGGAGATTCTGAAATCCTGCACCTTTGGGGGGTGCTCTAGAGTAGTAGCTCTTAAAGGAGAAGTAACCACTAGGATATCTCACCATATTAAAAGGATAGTAATACTTTGTTTTATCTTTCTTTTATTTTGTAGGGATTAAAAAAGCATGAAGACCGATAATAGGATTTTAGTCTTACCTGTTAAATCCTTTTCACTTAGTCCATACAGGTCACTGGTACTTCTGGGAGGCGATTCGCCCCTTTAATAGGCAGGAACAATTATGCAAATGATTGCAGGGGGCGGAGCCTCCCCTCCTACTTAAGCCACCTTCAGGCCAGAGCCACTAGATTGATTTGAGACCCTAAAACTGACCCCAGGTAAGCAAGAAGAAAGACTCCTGTGAGCATGCCCCAAAGGTCCCCCACTGAATGCCACAGGAGAGCCAGGTCTGGTCCCTTGACAGGGTGGGAGACCAGTGGCCTGTATGGACTAAGTGAAAAGGATTTAACAAGGTAAGACTAAAATCCTATTTTCACTGTCGTCCAATACAGGTCACTGGTACTTCTGGGATGTACAAACATTGAGCTGATCCAGAGGTGGGAAGAAGGCAAGGACCAGAACAAGGCCCAAGTCATTAAAACTGCTATGAACCAGTTAATTACATAGCCTAGTAACAGAAGTGTCAACGGACACCAATCAAGGGAACAATCCCTGAACTAACACAGCACACGGAACTAGAGCCAACTGGGCTCAACAGTAAGGAAGCACTAAGGATCACAGAGTGGAAGACCTACACAGGCAAAACTGCCTCCAGGACTTTCCTTCCAAAACTGGCATCAGCCGAGGCCAGCACATCAACACGGCAGTGCTTTGAAAAAGGGTGCACAGAGGACCAAATAGCCGCTCTGCACAGTTGATCAGCGGAAGCCTGATTCTTCTAGGCCCAAGAGGCCCCAATAGATCTGGTGGAATGGGCAGTCACCCGGAAGGGAACATGCTTATTCCTCAACTTATAGGCTTCACGAATAGTAGCCTTAATCCAAGAGGCAATGGTAACTTTGGAGGCCGGTCTCCCTGCCCTAGGCCCCTCAGGAATGACGAATAGAGCGTCAGACTTCCTGATACTCGGTGCGATGAACATAAAACTTGAGGCAACGCACCACATCCAACAAATGGAGATCTCGTTCCTTGTCAGATGAAGTATTAGGGCAGAAAGAGGGAACCACAATCTCCTGATTGATGTGAAACTCGGACACAACCTTGGGTAAGAATTCCTTGGTAGTGCGAAGCACAGCCTTATCCTTGTGGAACACCAGGTAAGGAGGTTTACAAGACAGAGCCTGTAACTCTGCTACCCGGCGAACTGAAACAATAGCCAAAAGGAAGGCCATCTTCCAAGTCAAGAGACGTAATGGAATGGAAGCCAAGGATTCAAACGGTGGTCGCTGGAGAACTCCCAGCACCAAATTGAGGTCCCACTGGGGAGTAGGACTCTTGAAGGCAGGTCGAACATGAGTCACACCTTGGAAGAAAACTTTCACATCGGGAAGGATAGCAATCCTTTCCTGGAAAAACACAGACAAGGCAGAAGTCTGAACTTTGAGGGAACTCAGACTGAGCCCCTTATCAACACCGTCCTGCAAGAAGGCCAGGACAGTGGGAAGATGAAAATCAAGGGATAATTTCTTATCAGAGCACCATGCCATGAAAGTTGACCATATGCGATGATAGATCTTGGAAGACACAGGCTTACGAGCACTGAGCATAGTCGACACCACAGAAGGAGAAAAACCTTTCTTTGCTAGAATCGAGGATTCAACCGCCATGCCATCAAATGGAGAGAGTGAACATCCTCCTTCCACAGATATCCCTGAAGAAGTAGGTCCGGACGGGCAGGAAGTGGGAACGGATCCGCCACTGACATGGCCATCAACTCCGGATACCAGGACTGGCAAGGCCAGTTTGGAGCGATCAGGATAACAGGACAACGCTCCCGCTTCAGTTTCTGGATGACTCTGATCAATAGAGGAAGAGGAGGAAAGATGTAAGCCAGAGAAAAATCCCAAGGGATCGACAAGGCATCCACTGCTAGAGCAAGGGAGTCCCTCCGCCGGGAGCAAAACACCGGAACCTTCCTGTTGTGTCTGGAGGCCATCAGGTCCACCTCCGGCATCCCCCACCTCTGGGTGAGCAAATGAAACACCTCTGGATGAAGAGCCCATTCTCCGCTGTCGACGGTATGACGACTGAGGAAGTCTGCCATGACGCTGTCCACGCCTGGAATATGGACTGCAGAGATGACAGGCACGTGATCTTCTGCCCAAGACAAAATATCCTTGACCTCCAACCAGGCGGTGCCGCTTCTTGTGCCGCCTTGCCTGTTGATGTAAGCCACCGCAGTGGCGTAGTCGGATTCCACTCTGATCAGAAGACCGGTCAGTTGAGATTCCCAGTGTCTCAGGGCAAGCCGGATGGCACGCAGTTCCAGAACATTGATGGAGAGAAGAGATTCCTCCAGACCCCATTTCCCCTGAGCACTGAAGCGACCCAACACAGCACCCCAGCCCCGAAGGCTGGCATCCGTTGTGATCGTGGTCCAACAAGGAACTTGAAAGGATCTCCCTTTCAGGAGATGGGAGAGGTCCAACCACCAGTGCAGACTCGATTCCACATGAGGAGGTAGAGGGACTGACAGATGCTGATGATCTGGATGATTCTTGCACGTCTGGATCACAAATCTCTGAAGTTCCCTGGAGTGGGCCATGGCAAAAGGAACCGCTTTGATCGTGGAAATTAACTTCCCCACCAGGGACGACAATTTCGTTACCGGCACTAAGTCCAGTTCCAGAATCCCCGCCACTCTGATAGCTATCTGATGAGCCACATCCTCCGGCAGGAACACCATGCATTGGCGAGTGTCGAACAGGAGACCCAGGAACAGAAGCCTCTGAGATGGGACCAAGTCCGACTTGTCCAGATTCAGGATCCAGCCATGGCGGGTCAGAGTGTGGATACACTTCTGCAATTGCTGGTGAAGAAGCTCCGCCGAGGAAGCTTTGATGAGGAGATCGTCCATGTAGGGAGTCACCCTGACCCCGTCCTGATGAAGCACCGCTATCAGGGAGCCCAACACTCTCTGGAAGACCTGAGGAGCTGAAGTCAGCCCAAAGGGAAGAGCAGAAAACTGAAAGTGTCCCCTGTGGCAGGCAATCCTGAGGTACCGCCTGCTCTCTGGATGAATAGGGATGTGAAGATAAGCATCCTGAAGGTCCAGGGAGGCAAGGAACTCCCCTGGAGACATTGCTGCAATCACAGAGCGCAGGGACTCCTGGCGGAAGTGGGAAGTCACCACATAGGCATTGAGATCTTTGAGATCCAAAATAGGACGAGCCCCTCCGTCCTTTTTGGCCACCACAAACAGGTTGGAATAAAATCCTGAACCTGTGTCCTCCTGAGGAACCACTTCCAGAACCTCTTTGTCCAAGAGATCCTGAATAGCGTCGAACAGACGTCTTTTTGTGGGTTCCTGAGAAGGACGAGTAAAATGGAACCGAAAAGGAGGAAGGGAGGAGAAAGGGATCCTGTATCCCTCTGACACCACCTGAAGAACCCATGGGTCTGCTACTGACTCCTCCCAAGTCCGGCGAAAGATGCGGAGACGTCCACCTACAGCCGGATGCGGACCCGGGTTCGGCGAGTCATGCCGAAGCAGTCTTGGAGGTCTTTGCCTTGGGGGCCACTTTGGGCTTCAAGGACTGTTTGGGCTTGGAGGAGGAGCGCGTAGCGGGAGGACCCGTCTGGGCCGAGGAGCGTGTCTCAGTCTGAAAGGAACGAAAGGACCGATTGCGTTTGGCTGGAAACTTTTTCTTAAAGACTGAGGGTAGAAGAGTACTTTTACCGCCAGTAGCCTCACTGATCATTTCTTTGAGTTCAGACCCAAAGAGCAAATTCCCCTGAAAGGGCAAGGAAAGCAGGGCTTTCTTAGAGGCTGTATCAGCAGACCAAATTTTCAGCCAAAGGGCGCGTCTAGCCACCACAGAGGAAGTGGAGGCCCTCGCCATCATGCGCACAGCATCAAAAGCAGCGTCAGCAACATAGTTCTGAGCTTCAGTGATATTAGCAAGAAGCTGCAACTGTTCAGATACTGGTGCATCCTGGCGAACTGCTTCAGTCAGTCGTTCAGTCCAGGCCGCAATGGCTCTATTAACCCATGCCACTGCAAAGGTTGGACGCATGGCAGTGCCAATGGAGGCAAAAATAGACTTAAGAGAAAGCTCTAGCTTTTTATCCGTCCAATCCTGCAGGGCAGAGGCATCAGAGACAGCCAAAGCGGTAGACTTGGATAGTCTGGAAACAGGAGCATCCACCTTGGGGGGATGAACCCATTTTGCCAGCTCAGTCTCAGGAAAAGGGTACAGTTTAGCAAACTTTTTAGAGACAGAGGAGGATCTATCAGGATTCTTCCATGCCTCAGAGACTAGACGGGCAAGAGTAGGGTTAGTTGGAAAACAAACAACAGGCTTAGATGGTTTCTTTTGAAAAACATCAGTAGGATCATAAGTGGATTCCTGAGTCAGAGGAAGGTTGAGCGTATTCAGTACAGCTCTAATCAGACCCTCAGCCGAAACTTCAGGGTCACATTCATAAGGGTCCCCAATGGACCTGTTAGACTCAATAACAGTGCGTTCCTCAGCATCAGAATCCTGCAAGAGTTCTTCCTCAGAAGAATCAGACACATCAGGAGCACCCTGTGGCTTAGGCAGGGAGGTCCTGATTGTAGCGGGGGTCTGCCAGACCTGGAGAGCCCCCTGTACCTGAGAGGGAAAGAGTTGAAGAGTGGATCTGAGATCCCTAGTGGCAGCTTTAAACTCCCTCACCCAAGATGGCTCAATAGCATGGCTGGGAAGCCCAGGGTTGCTATCTTGACCAGTGCAGTTAGGGCATAGATCCCCCACATTATCACTAGATAGCCCAGTGTGACAAGAGGAGCAAAATGCCATGGGGGGAGCAGACCCCCCATCCTCCTTAGACTTGGGTCTAGCCCCTAGCTCCAGTGAAGTAGACATGCTCACAGCGTCAATATACCCCACTTTAAACTCTATCACCCAGTAAGAGTGTGGAAGATTAAAGTTTCACCCCAGAAATGCCTAATATTGGACTTATCTGGCCAGCGAAGGGTTAATCTGTTGAGGGGAGAGAAGGCTCGGTCCCTGCGTAGTGTACTCGCTGAGGAAGAGCTCCACAAAATGGGGGCCGTCAGGATAGCCAATCAGAAACGAGCGCGAACCGGGCGCTCATGGGAAATGTAGTTTTCCCCATACAAGTACCCCAAACAGTGCCCGAAGCCCCCCTGAACACCCCACACTAATAAAACACACACCGGATGATAGAGCAGGAGCTTAGCATTAAAATGAGCCCTCTCTGGAGTTGCTGTGACAAGCGGTTCCAGAGATATGTCCCAGACTGTGAAATCTCATCGAGAGTAAAGGAGCCATAGCGTCTAAGCGGGAAAAGCCGCGCTTAAAGGCGCGGAACACCATTTTTAATAAAGTTTAGTAAAACATTAAAAAGTGCCCAAACATACATAAAACACATAAAGAAATACTGTTCAAGGCTCCAAACCCAGAGAATACCACAGAAACTGCATTAAATACATTAAATGCAAATAAAAACACCCTATGAGTGCTGGAGTGCAAAGCAAACTCCCAAATACAAGCCCAGTAAAGGGACACTGTGGGGACAAGTGGACCTTCAGCACTCAATGGGTGGCTCACCTTTCCTGTAGGGACTTCTGTCTTCAGGTGACTATGATGAAGTGGGAATAGACCAGAGGTAAATTCCCCAGTAGGGAAGCTGCTAAACTCAAGCTGTTCCCTCTTCAGGGCATAAGGTCCACAGAAAATCCCTGGAAGCTGCACCAGCCACTTTAAAGAGGGCAATTCACAGCCATGGTCACCCTCCTAATGGTGGTATTCCATATTTGAATCAAAAAATAACAAAATACTAAGTTGAATGCATAGATGTTCTCTACCTGGTGTGCACAGCACCCAGGAACAAATCAATCTAGTGGCTCTGGCCTGAAGGTGGCTTAAGTAGGAGGGGAGGCTCCGCCCCCTGCAATCATTTGCATAATTGTTCCTGCCTATTAAAGGGGCGAATCGCCTCCCAGAAGTACCAGTGACCTGTATTGGACGACAGTGAAATAAGTCTTATCTCTCAAACCTTTATGGTCTAAGAGATATTCACAAGCAAAGTTTCCCCTCCCGCCCCTTTTACCTAGTGTAAGCCATCTCTTCTCAGATGTGGAATGCAGTCCATAGACCAGGCAGATAACAGCAGGGGACAATCTTCTTTCTATGAGAACAATGAAAGCACTGCCCCCCTTGACAAGTTTTTCAGGTTTTTCCCTTATCTTAATTGAAGATTGTCCCTCTCTGCAGTCTACCTGGGCACCTCCCTTCTGCTCTGGCTGAGCAGTGTTACATCAGTAAAAGGGGCGGGAGGGGGATACTTTGTCATTGAATTACTCTTGAACTACAGCTCTGACAGAATTGAAATAACACTCTCCAAAGTCCAAATACTATGATGATTAATTAGAGTTGCTTTTATTATGAAACATTACTATCCCTTTAAAAAGTTAACTGGATTATGTCTCCAGAAATCCTTCTGTTAACCCACTGGATTCATCCAAGGCATTAGTTGTACTTGATCATAAACCTTTCAGTACCAGAGAAGTACGTAACACAGTGTATTGTGCACCCCTCTGATCCTTAAGGGGTTAATTTACTTGCCCTCTAACAAACTTGTCAGTTCTTAGTGCCTCCTGAACTCGTATTGGTCAGGTACAGGCACAACTGGGATATTCAGCTGTTAGACACAAGAATGTAAGGATTGCCCTGCCTGAGCACGGATGGGCTAGTCAAAGTGAGTCATTTATTAACCCTCCAAGTGCAAAAAAGCAAAGCAATGTGTTGCGCACCCCTCTGGCACTCAAAGGGTTAAAAAGGAAACCTTTTATCCAGACTTAACATGTTCTGCTGGGGAAGAATCTGTAAAGTCAAATAGCCTGTACTTTTTAGTAGCCCCCCATCTTAAAGGAATAGTAACACAAAAATAGAAAAACAGATATTTTGTACAGTTTATCCCACCTGAGTAAATCAAGGGCAATGCCGCTGCTAAAATATATTTAATTTAAAAGTTATTGCAGCTCAAATTTGAAATTTTTTTTTAGGAGCAGTATCACAGTGGCCTGAAACTGTACAGTAGCGCTGTTGCTACACCATCCAATGGACAGATCTGGTCAGTTGACCATAAATCGCCATAGGATGGTGTAGCAGCCACGCCATTGTACAATTTGAGGCCACTGCAATACTGCACGTAAAAAAAATTCAAGTTTGAACTGTAAAAACTTTTAACCCCTTAGTGACCGGCCTCGCGCACATGCGGCCGGCACTTAACGACTGGGTTTTTTTTTTCCCCCTATTGTAGCAAATTACTTCCTGGACTTACCAGGTACGTCGTCTGTCACTAAGTGATATTTTTTCATGATTTACCTGGTAAGTCCATCATCGCAATGGGGTTAAATAAAAAACGCCTTTCAGAGGTGGGAGTACTCTTGTTTTACTCAGAGGGACAAGCCTTACAATATATATTTTTTACATACTAAGTATTACTATCCCTGTAACCTTTTTACACATTTCTGTCCATGACAGTGAGGTTACTGAATTTCTGAATGCAGGGAGATTTCTGTCTGGTAGAAGCAGTTGATATAGTTATACAATGTTGCTGCACTGATTGATCTGGATAATATACAAGTGGCTTTTTTCTAACGCATGTAACTTTTTACATTGTATCTTTTTTCTACATTGTTGCATTGCCTGCTATCACAGGCCCATACAGAAAGCTTTCTAGAAAAAAAATAAAATAAAATATAAAATATAAGACATTTGACTTAAAACAAAACAAAACTGCAAGTGCATAATATGTAAAGTCAAAACCAAGGGTTACAATTCCTGTAACCCTTTGAGTGTCAGAGAGCTATCAAATGCATTGGATACCTCTCTGGCACTCAAAAGGTTAGTAATGTCCTTTTAAAATATAATGAAATATTGTAGCTATTAAAAAAATAAACTAAATGATCCCAGTCCCATCTCTCAAACCTTTATGGATTGAGGTATAGAACGTTTTAAAGTCCCCCCCCTCCCCTTTCTCTGATGTCAGCTGTAAGCTGACAGCAGGAGCTCCTGGCTCCGGGACCGGCAGTCGGCTCTTCAGCAGATTCGAAACAGCGCGATGCAAAAAGAAATACTTCACTGGAAGGTCTACAAAGTGTGCTTGTAAATCAGGCACACTTTGTAGACCGTTCAAATTAAATATTTCTTTTTAGATTTCAGTATTTCGGCTCTGCTGAAGAGCCGCCTCGAGTCAGTCGACACGCATCTCCTGCTGTCAGCTTGACAGCTGACATCAGTGTGTGTGTGGGGGGGGACTTTAAACCGTTCTCTCTCTCAAAACATAAAGAGATGCTACTGGGATCACTTAGTTTATTTTTTAATAGCTACAATATTTAGTTATGTTTTAAAAGAACATTACTATTCCTTTAACTCATTCGTGCTTCTTCAGAGAATACTTTAAATCCGGTGAGCAGCCCTTGAGGGACGAACGCCGATAACGCCTCACTGCAACTTCCGTTATCCCCTACCAGCCAAAGAGACAAAAAGATGCCCTAGCGCTGCTGAGGGATCTCATAACACAAACTTATTGAGACCGGAGAAATACACATGTACTCTAATTTAAAGGGGAAATAACACCTCCTAATATCCCTCCACACTTGCCTTGACTATAAAAAGAAAATCCTAATGGACCCTATGAATTTTGCCCTTGTACTTTGTTCAACAGATAACATCTTCAGTCTTCCCTCCATGGAGGCAGACATGACTAGTAGAACCGCAGGATGCAAGCTCCACCTACTACACTACTTAATCTTAACCCTTTAAGAACCAGAGGGATTCGGAAAGTATCGAAGATTCTTACTTGAACAGTATGGCTCAGTTGGTTCTGTTCTCCCACATTTGGTCCACTATTGACTTTATATGTATGTCCCCCCCGCTGTGTTCTATTAGAATACAAGAACGATACAATTTTAAAGCATGGGGCAGGCAACATGTTTCTCTTCAGCTATTTTATAACACCCATCGCCATTTGCTTTTGTAACCCAACAGCTGGAGAGCCACAGGATGCCATCTGCTATCTAGGTTTGAGCTGAAATAACTTTAGGATAATTTATATCCCAAAAAGGAGAAAAAAAAATTCACTACAATTTATATTTTATTTTAAAAAATGTACTGCTTCTTTAACCTGAGTGCCAGAGGGGTGTGCAATGCATTGTACAGTGCATGGCCCACCCCTCTGGCAATCCAAGGGTTAAGGAGAACTGGAAGACCACAGGCCATATGCATGTGTCATCAATGGAGTAAACCAATCGCACCTGTATGAAATGGGTCTTAAACCACTTCAATGCTAGAAGCCTCCAGTTAATTGCTTTGGGGGCCCCCAATACTGAAATCATTAATAATGTAGGGCAATGCACTGCACAGTCCTCTGGTCCTTAAAGGATTAATGACTGCCTCTCGGCTCCCCCCTATTTCCTGTGGCAGCTGGTGGGGTGCGGGGTTCCCCTGGTAACATGGACTTGGCTGCAAAATGCTGCCCATCAGGACCTATTAATAGCCGTATGTATCCAGGCCATGCTCCGCAGTCAACAGCTGAGACTCCACCTGTACAGGCAATGACCCCACCACCACAACGCCGACTGCGTCAGTCAACAAAGGGATGAATGAAAATGATCACAAATGCAAAAAGTACAACTTACATGAAAGAGCATGTCGTAATAATCGTAGATTTTCATTACAGATGCTTTTTTAGGATTACTGTTCCTTTAATAATATCTAAAAGGCATGTTCATAACAAACTATATCATATATATATATTATATATATACACACACATACATAATATTACTCTCAGCCTGGGGTTTCCCTATCAGCAGAGAGAGACAGCACATTAGTGGACTGAAAACGTTTGGCTAGATCATCTGCATCTATTCAATAAAGAATTTGGAATTTTGGAGATGTGTACTGTCTCTGTCTATCGCAACCCAAGGCTGAGTACATATATGTATTATTTTCTATGGGACGTGCATTATCATTTCTTGGGTTACACTTCATTTATAATTGACTTTGCGGTATGTGCCACTGTCATATAATATACTAGCAATGTGGGATGGCGTTGCCCGTCATGTCATGACCGTTGGGCGCATGTGTGTGAAATGCAGACACACTGAAAAACACAGACATATGCAACACACAGGCAGACACATACCATAAATCCCAAGTGTCCCTCTTTGAGGGCCAAATCCCTCTGTCCCTCTTTCCCACCCTGTTATCCCTCTTTTTAGGAGGTCAGACTGTGTGCAGGGCCGGCTCCACCTATAGGCGAGGTAGGCGCCGGCCTAGGGCGCGGGCATGCAGCGGAGAAGAGCTGCGCCCGCACACACCACGCCGGGAACCACAACACAGTCAGGTCTGTGTTGCTACAGCGCTCCCTCATTGGGTCGGATCTTTAGTAATGCAGAGCGCGCTGGGAGTCATGATCTCCCGCCGCGCTCTGCATTACTGAAGAGAAGACTGCGCGGGAGCTACAGGTATGTGATGGGGGGCAAGTTGGAGCTGAGGGGGCATACTGGAGCTGATGGCCAAGTTGGAGCGGATGGGGGGCAAAGTGAAGATGATGGGGGCAAGTTGGAGCTGAGGGGGCATAGTGGAGCTGCTGGGGGCAAGGTGGAGCGGATGGAGGTCAAAGTGGAGCGGATGGAGGCGAGTTGGAGCGGATGGGGGCGAGTTGGAGCGGATGGGGGCGAGTTGGAGCGGATGGGGGCGAGTTGGAGCGGATGGGGGTCAAAGTGGAGCTGAAGGGGGGTCAAAGTGGAGCGGATGGGGGCAAAGTGGAGCGGATGGGGGCAAGTTGGAGCGGATGGGGGCAAGTTGGAGCGGATGGGGGGCAAAGTGGAGCCGATGGTGGTAAGTTGGAGCTGATAGGGGCATAGTGGAACTGAAGGGGGGGCAAAAGTGGAGCTGGTGGGGGCAAGTTAGAGCGGATGGGGAGCAAAGTGGAGCTGATGGGGGCAAGTTGGAGCGGATGGTGGGCAAAGTGGAGCTGATGGTGGCAAGTTGGAGCGGATGGGGGGCATAGTGGAGCGGATGGGGGGCATAGTGGAGCGGATGGGGGGCATAGTGGAGCGGATGGGGGGCATAGTGGAGCGGATGGGGGCATAGTGGAGCGGATGGGGGCATAGTGGAGCTGGTGGGGGGCAAAGTGGAGCTGGTGGGGGGCAAAGTGAAGCTGGTGGGGGGCAAAGTGAAGCTGATGGGGGCAAGTTGGAGTTGGTGGGGGGCAAAGTGCAGCTGATAGGGGCAAAGTGGAGCTGATAAGGGGCAAGTTGGAGCTGGTGGGGGGCATCTCTTACAGGCATCTGTAGGTCAGGGGCAGAGAGAGGACAATCATGAAAAGAGGTGGGGTATAAGTAGGCAGGGTATAAAGGGGTGGGACACAAGGGGCGGAGCGAAATGGGCAGCAAAATTAGGTTTTGCCTAGGGTGGCAAAAATCCTTGCACCAGCCCTGACTGTGTGGTGTGCATTACTTTGCTCTACAGCAATAAACTTGAGTATATGTGTTTATACATTAGTCTGTGCAAATAAAATACTTTGGTCTTGCACTAAATAATTTATTCAGTTACATAAATAGTCAGTAATAGGTCATGAAATAACCTAAAAATCCCTGCCCACCAACCACGCCCCAACAATATGACCTAAAACTACAGTGTCCCTCTTTGGCCATGTGAAATGTTGGGAGGTATGCACATACACACAGTGAGCGGCAGAGACATGCAAAAGACACGCACACACACAGACACACTGGAGATGGACACACATATGTAACAGAGATGTACACACACAACATATATGAGCAGAAACACATGTGTGCATGAGTTGTGTACCCCTCTGGCACTCAAATGGTTAAGGTATAGAGAGGCATGTGAGAGTTAAATAGCAGTGGGAAGTGTGTTAATTCCTGGGAACTTTGACTTGTGGAGTCCCTAGAGGGGACTGATGTGGTGCTGATGTGGAGAGACAAATGGGGCAATCTGGGTTAAAAGTGGGCAGGGCTTAATCGTGATTAGGGGGCGGGGCTTAACATAAATGTGGAAAAGTGTTAGTAATAGGCTGGGGAAGGAGGAGAAGTGGGAGGGAAATGCAAGTTTACAGTGTGAGGGGTTTGAACACACTCCCTGAGGGGTAAAACTTGATACACAACCCTGTGGCAGTCAGTTGGTTACGTGTGAATCTGATGGCTGTCTGTCCTGTGTCTTGCATGGCAAATGATGACAGTGAAGAAGTAATTGAGCAATGAGGGCCTACCTTAACCCCTTGAGTGCCATTTTGTTCCTCAGTGGCTGTAGTACAGGTCCTGCTGAGGCCACTGGGAGTCAGGGTGAGTGACTGTGTGTCAGCCATATTTCTTTCTGGCTGTGTGTGTGTGTGTGTGTGTGTGTGTGTGGTGCTGTGTGAGTGGGGCATGTGTGTGTAATACCTGGGAACTTTTACTTGTGGAGTCCCTCATGTGGTGCTGATGTGAAGAGAGCAATGGGGCAATTTTGGTTTAAAGTGGGTGGGGCTTAATCGCGAGTAGGGGCGGGGCTTAATATAAATGAGGAAAAGTGTTAGTAATAGGCTGGGGAAGGAGGAGAAGTGGGAGGGGAATGCAAGTTTACAGTGTGAGGGGTTTGAACACACTCCCTGAGGGGTAAAACATGATACACAACCCTGTGGCAGTCAGTGGGTTAAGTGTGTATCCGATGGCTGTCTGTCCTGTGTCTTGCATGGCAAATGATGACAGTGAAGAAATAATTCAGCAGAGGGCCTACCTTAACCCTTTGAGTGCCATTTTGTTCCCCTGGTGCTGCACTACAGGTCCTGCTGAGGCCACTGGGAGTCAGGGTGAGTGTGTGTGTGTGTGTGTGTGTGTGTGTGTGTGTGTGTGTGTGTGTGTGTGTGTGTGTGTGTCAGCTATATTTATTTCTGGCTTTGTGTGTGTGTATGTGGTGCTGTGTGTGTGAGTGGGGGCATGTGTGTTTGGTGCTGTGTGAGTGGGGCATGTGTGTGTGTGTGGTGCTCTGTGTGTGTGAGTGGGGCGTGTGTGTGTTTGTTTGGTGCTGTGTGAGTGGGGCATGTGTGTTTGTCTGTGGTGTAGGAGCAAGTGGCGGCCATATTGTTTTTTTCTGACTTTGATAGTGGTGGGCGGGCTGCATAGTGGGGGCGGGCCAACTCCCTGCATGACTGAATCACCCAATAGGAATAGTAACTCATGCTTTATACCTCCCCTGGGTGTGTTTTGGCAGGCACAAAGTCTTCTTTTATATATTATATATATATATATATATATATATATATATAGATATAGATATACGTACACGCACACACACTTTTTTTTAAATGGGGCACTATGAATTCTGCATGTACTGGTTTTCTAAAACAATTAATTGCAAAACATACCTATCATGTTTGATACTTCACGGGGGATAACCCAAATTAATAAGGATTAAAGAAAATTGGAGGAATGTTTAAAGTATGGGAATTAAAGTTAAATGCTACATTTAGTGCACTGAAACCCAGAGGTTGAATACAGGCTTAATATTACTTTGCTGGCAGAGAAAAAGGACTTGGGAGTTATTTCAAATGTTGACATAGGCAAGCAATGCAGATAAGCAATGGTAAAAGCTAACCAGATACTGGGTTATAGAGGAATACATTAGCAGCAGGAAGAGACGTACTAATGCCACTGCATACAGTTCTGGAGACCATATCTCCACAAGGACATGAATAAATAAGAGCCAGTTAACAAAAAAGTCACCAAAATATTTCAGGGTCTTCATGACAAAGCTTCCCGGGATAGATATACAGTTTGGAAAATATGAGGGAGAAAGGTAATGTCGTAGAAACCTTTAAATATATTAAGGGATTTAATATGGTTCAGGAGGGAAGTATTTTTCAGAGAAAGAGGAGTATTAGAACACGACTTTATGATCTAAAGTTACAAAGTTAAAGATTCAGAGGTAAAACAAGTACTACTTTATAGAAAGGGTGAAACACTCATGGAACAGCATCCTAGCAGAGGTGGTGGGTACTAATACTGTGATGGCAATAAAAAAAAAAAAAAAAAAAGCCTGGGGCAGACATAAGTCCACTCCAATGTTTCTTAATGTTAGTCCACAGGACATAGCAAAAGGTCAAGATATTTGGTGCTCAGTGGACCAGTTAACTTGTGGTTGCTCAGGGCTAATCTTAAAATGTGGCCTGTTGCAGTGTCCCAAGGACTGAAGCTAAGAACCACTGGTCTAGTAAGAGAACTATGTAAGACTCTGCATTTTGATAGGATAGGAAAATGGCAGATTGGATAGGCCAATCTACAATCTAAAATCTACATATGCTGTTAAAATGTACATGTCTATGCAACACTGGATATCATGTGCACAGACGCCAACAAGATTCATTGCTGTAAAATTCCAGGACCCCAAACTGTACCCAGTGGGCAGAGTTTAAAGTCCTCGAGCCCTGCAGCAAAGAAAAAGGTCTGCTTCCATGTACACAGAGGCGTAACTAGAAGCCTCTGGGCCCTGGTGCAAGAAGCGCCATGGGCCCCCCCTCGACTACACTGGCCCTCTCCAAAATGCCCCCATCGCCTACCTCACTGGAGTGGCAGGAGCCCAGAGAGGTGTGTTCATCTCCCGCGCGGTCCTCTTCAGTAATGACATCATCTCCCAGCGCTCTGCATTATTGCAGTGTCAGACGGAGATCGCGGGCGCCAGGCAGAGGGGTTGCAGGGGGCGGCCGGGCCCCCTGGAGCGACGGGCCCGGTCGCGGGTGCGACCCCTATAGTTACACCACTACATGTACAGATAATCAAAAATGAATATTGGGGGCCCAGCCCACAGAGAATTGATTGATAGTGGTCATTAGGAACTTCTGCCCAGATTACGATAAGTGGAGACGTATTAGCATGTGTTATTTTTTTCATTTACAGTCCAGAATTAGCAAGTGGAAAAGTTGACTCCATTAACCTGCAGTAGTTATTCATTAATCTCTATCATGAAATGGCTGACGTAATTATGTGTCATGTACAGTGTTTGCCTTGACCGGTTAAGGACACATGAAACATTAAATATAGGATTATAAAATGGTGATGTATAAAAATGAATTGCAATTATATACACTTAACCAGTTAAGGACCGCACAGTCCAGGGGTATTTTTTTTAAATACACAGAAATGATCTGTGATCACAGAGTGATGTGCAGGTGCGCTGCGATTACAAACTTACATGACGTTCTAGAACCGCCACCGGTCCTTAATTCCCAGACAGCCATGACATCAGGGGTAAGGGGTTAATTCCCTTGCATGACATGATAGCATATGTACAAATTCTGTTTTCTGAAGCCTAAAAACTACATATTCTGTATGCAAGCAGTAATTTCTGCCTTTTCCAGGTATCGCATCAATTGTCCAGGATTGTCTGTGAATGGGCTGAGATAACAGTCTTTCTGAATATAAAAACAGGGGGCACCAATTACTGTTCCATATAAAAATTGTGCTGGTTTTGTAGAGGTTTAAAAAATAAGTTATGTGGCACAAATCCTCTCTCTCAAAACGCTATAGTTTGAGAGATATTCGCTTGTAAAGTTCCCCCTTTCCTGATGTCAGCTTTAAAGCTGACAGCAGGAGATTCGAGTTGGCTCTTCAGAGCCGAATTTGCATTATTTAAAAAGAATGACTTCATGGGAATGGTCTACAAAGTGTGCTTGCAAACCAGGCACACTTTGTAGACCTTTTCCAATTAAGTAATTATTTTTAAATAAGGAGATTTCATTGGCTGGTCTCCAGACCAGGATCTCCTGCTGTCAGCACAGCACTGACGTCAGGAGAAGGGGAGGGAGGGGGAACTTTAAATATCTCTCAAACCGTAAAGGTTTTAGAGATAAGGTATTAGGCACAAATCCTATTTTTTAAACCTCTACAAAACAAGTACAATTTTGTATGGGACATTAGTGTCCCTTTAACTATCTAGCTCATATCTCTGAATATAAACAAGATTAAAAAAATGCTCTCGGAATAGGACAAATTATATTTTAGGGGTATAACATATGAATATTTGTAAGTATGTCATATTTAAAGGTATATCAACTTGATTCATTTTCATTTTTTTTTTAAAGGTAGCGTTGTAAAACCCATCTCACAACTCTGTCACTGAAAGGGTTAAACATGGGACGCTATGAAAGGGTTAAACATGGGACGCTAGAAAAAGGAGAGGGACATATTAATTTAAAGGGATAGTAAAGTTTCACAATAAAAGCAGCTCCAGTTAATCTTCATAGTATTTGGCCCTGGAGAATGTTATTTCAATTCTGTCAGAGTTGTAGTTCAAGAGTAATTGAATGATAAAGTATCCCCCTCCCTGCAGCTTTTACTGATGTAATACCTCTCACCTCAGAGCAGGACTGTCAGGATGGATCGCAGAGAGGGACAATCTTCTATTAGCATAAGGAAAAACCTGTCAAGGGGGGCAGGGTTTTCCTTATTATCACAGTAAGAAGATTGTCCCTTGCTGCAACCTGTCTGGTCTCAAGACCAGATTCCACATTTGAGGGGCGGTGGCTTACACTAGGTAAAAGGGGCAGGAGGGGGAAACTTTATCATTCAATTACTCTTGTACTACAACTCTGACAGTACTGAAATACACTCTCCACGACCCAAATACTATGAAGATTAATTGGCGCTGCTGTTTTTTGTGAAACATTACTATCCCGTTAATCCCTTAATTGCTCGAAATGTTCAAACTCTTTAAAGAATCTAAGGAGTTAAAGAGAATCCCCAAACACCCCACTAATGTTATTTAGTAGTTCTAGGAATAAATGCCCACAAAAAAAGCCCCAGTCTGTAAATGCAGGCCCTGGTAGGGATTGCCAGTTTAAAGACATAATTTCCTGTGGATCTATAAACAAAGGAACGGTCTGGGCCCAGGCCCAAATCCTGACTCAGACAAATCTCCTCCCCAGATACGCAGTTCTCCCATTACAAGATCTCCCTATTACTGCTCCCTTATTCATCCCCCTCTCTCACAGGGCCTGGCACAAAATGTATAAGCCCTTGGCCACCTTACTGTGATCAAAGGCACTTAAAGGGATAGTAATGTTTCACAAAAACAGCAGTTCCAATTAATCTTCATAGTTTTTGGGCCATGGAGAGTGTTATTTCAAGAGTAACTGAATGATAAAGTACCCCCCTCCCACCCCTTTTACCTAGTGTAACACTGCTCACCTCAGATGTGGAATCTGGTCTCTTGACCGGACAGGTTGCAGCAATGGACAATCTTCTTACTGTGATCATAAGGAAAACCCTGCCCCCTTGACAGTTTTTTCAGGTTTTCCCTTATGCTTACTGAAGATTGTCCCTCTCTGTGATCCATCCGGTCAGTCTTGCTGCTCTGAGGTGAGCAGTGGTACATCAGTAAGAGGAGCAGGAGGGGGATACTGTATCATTCAATTACTCTTGAACTACAACTCGGACAGTAATGAAATAACACTCTCCACAGCGCAAATACTACAATTAACTGGAGCTGCTTTTTTAGTGAAACGTTACTATCACTTTAACCCACTGAGTGCCAGAGAGGCATTCAACACATTACCTTGCTGGCACTCAAAGGGTTAAGCAGTAGTAAAGATTAAATAAAAAGCTGATTTTATATAAAAGCGAATGTTGTAATAATCACAGATACATGTATGTTAAAATGTAACTATCACTTTAAGAGTGAAAACGCTTTCAAAATAGCCCATAAAACAACTGTTTTGCAACTGTTCAGCTTTATATGCGCGCGCGCACGCGCGTGTGTGTGTGTGTGTGTGTGTTTATACATACTAAAAACAGTGCTGACTGGCATGCCAGCCAGCACTATAATTTGCATAAACACACCCACGCATATAAAGCTGAATAACCACAAAACAATTGTTTTAAATAAACAACGGGTAAAACACCATATAGGCAATTTTGAAAGCGCTTTCAAAATTAACTATTTCTTACACAGTGATAGTTCTACTTTAAATAGACTTTAACTGAGAATTATCCACTCGTATATAGCCATATACTGTAAAATCTCAGGTATAATACGCACCTGTGTATAACACACAGGTGTACATTATAGTCAAGATTTAAGGGGAAAACAAGAGTGCATTTGTAGAATACTCACCCTTGTTTTCCCCCGTCACACACACACACAAAAAAGTATATTGCCGCATTGCATCCCTCTGTCCCTCACCGCTTACCTTCATCTTGCGCTCCCCCTCCCCCCCCCCCTGTAGTCCAATCTGGCAGCCTGACAGGGTCCCGGTGGGCGGTATGCTTACATCTGCTGCCTGCTTCATTGCCCTTTCAGGACCTCTCCTTTCAAGCCAATGGTAATGTCTTGAGAGGAACTCAAGGTCCTCATAGGGCAGTACCATAGATCCAATGCACATAGTTATGCACATTGGATCTATGGTACTGCCCTGCGAGGACCTTGCGGTCCTCGCAAGATCATTACCCATTGGGTGCAAAGAAGAGGTCCTGACAGGGGCATGCTGGAAGTGGGCGGCAGTTGCAAGAATACCTCCCCTGCTGTGACCCTGTCAGGCTGAGGCAATTGGACACACTACAAGAGGAGGAGGATATGGGGTAATCGGGGAGGGAGGGAAGCGGTGGCAATGGAAATTTTTTTTAATACACCAGTTTTTGTCTCCTGTATAATACTCACCCCCCCATTTCACACATGGTGAAGAGGGGCAAAATTGTGCGTATTATACTCACTATTTTATGGTAGTATATTGGCTGGCACAGGATAATGGGAGTTTGAGTGCAAAAACCTCCCATGAGCCAGGCTCCTCAACTGTTGGGATTATTTTAATTACATTTATGTATATCCAGACATCAGTTAGATAATTATACTCCTAAAAATTCTGTCTGGCTCCAAAGCGTTTGATAATTTTGTCCATCCATGTATGAGACCAACAGATGGAGATATTCAGATCATCTCACTTGAACCCTCTGAGTGTTAGAGAGGGGTATGCAAAGCATTGTAAAGCATTGCGTTGTGTACCCCTCTGGCACTCAAAGGGTTAATAGAAAGGGCTACTATTTAGAGTGCTGCTTAGAACCAACTTGAATGAATGCCAGCGTCCATCTGGACTATTGTCATTTTATGCCCTAAATAACTGTTTGAATTCACCTTATAAACACCCAGTGCTGAGATTTAGTAGTTTTTATGGGCAGCACCTTGTGCTTAACCCTTTGAGTGCCAGAGATGTATGGTTGGATACCTCTCTGGCACTAAGGATTAAACTCCACCATATGGTCAAGTACACACAAGATGAACCAATAATATACTGTTATCTGTTATCATAATCTGTTTTTTCAAGGACCAGCAAGAGTTTTCACATTCCAAATTACAAATCCACATATTTTAGTTTTCTTAAAGGGATAGTAATGTTTCACAGTAAAAGCAGCTCCAATTAATCTTCATAGTATTTAGGCCATGGAGAGTGTTATTTCAATACTGTCAGAGTTGTAGTTCAAGAGTAATTGAATGATAAAGTATCCCCCTCCTGTTCCTTTTACCTTGTATAAGCCGCCTCCCCTCAGATGTGGAATCTGGTCTCTTGACTGGACAGCTCACAGCAAGGGACAATCTTCTTACTGTGATCATAAGGGAAACCCTGCCCCCCTTGACAGGTTTTTCAAGTTTTTCCTTATGCTCACTGAAGATTGTCCCTCTCTGTGATCCATCCAGACAGTCTTGCTGTTCTGAGGTGAGCAGTGTTACATCAGTAAAAGTGGCGGGAGGTCGATAATTTATGATTCAATTACTCTTGAATTACAACTCTGACAGTAATGAAATAACACTCTCCATGGCCCAAATACTATGAAGATTAATCAGAGCTGCTTTTTTTTGTGAAACATTACTAGCACTTTAATATGTATTATTGGGGCTGTGTGTGTGTTAAAGTTCAGTCATTCTTTTACTTATCACTGCCATTTGTCCCCCTTTAATGGGATGGAATAATCTCAGGTGCTTAGGTGCCTGGGGTACTTAAATTTGACTTCTGGTTTTAAGGGTTATTTAATATACACCTCTATATTTATATCGCTCCTCTGCCTTTTAACCATTTTGTTTGGCCCCTACGTTTACAATATAAACGTAGAGACTTCAGTGTAAACTGCTGTGATGTCAGTGTCATGTGAACAGCCAATAGGAACGAGGCTGCCACTGACAGCTTCAGCTCTTGCAGGAGGTGGGAAAAAGAAGCTTCGGTTAAACCAACTCACACTGGCATAGCAGATGACGTTGTGAGTTGTAGTCCAACATATGGGAAGTCACAGATTGCTCAGCAATGGCATGCACTGATGGCACTGAAAAAGGATTACAAAATTCATTTGCCTATGTGTAAACAGTTCTCATGCGAAAGGGATTCAATATAACAATTATAGGAGTTCCTATTTTAATAAAACTTGGAACAGACCCCAACCCACCCTACTGGCAGATTCTAGTATTTCCTGTTCATAATACTCTAAAATAGTCTTGAGACTAACTTCCGCTTCTCAGAAATGCAAAGTAGCAAAACACAGGCATGTCCTACTTGTGCTTCTTAACCCTTTGAATGGTAGAGAGATATCCAATGAGATACCTTTCTAGCAATTAAAGGGTTAACTCTTTCAGTGTCCAACCCTCTGCAGAAGCCATTCTCAGCTGCAGTTTTCAGAGAGATACTCAAGCCTTTGAGTGCCAAAGCAATGCGTTGCGTACCCCTCTGGCACTCAAACGGTTAATTAAAATGCAGGTATCTCTATCACAATGACTGAGTCACTGACTACACACCTGTCATCAAGCAGGGATGTAATGAAAACCTGGCCTCTTTCATGTGCCAAGAGGACGGACATTGAGAGACAGAAGAATATTCTGCACACCCCTGTGACACCAACGGACTTGTACACAAAATAAATACAATTAAAAAAGTAACAACTTGGATGCAAACCAACTGCGTTTAAGTGATAAAAATTCCCCACATTCCCACTGAGATAAATGGGTTTATAATCCCTTAAAAAGTAGAAAAAATCTCCATTAAATGTGTTCAAAACCTCACTAGCATTCAAGGCAATGAAAGCCCTATTTAAATCCATTGGTGTTATGACTTTCCACTCTGTAGTAGAATAACCAAACATCTTTAACTGACCATGAAAAATGCATACGGCAGGGTTGTTTTGATTTCAGTGCAGCCCTGAAATATACATATTTCCTGATCAGCCTACCCTATGGAGCTTCAGAAATGCTTGTCTGTGCCTTTATACGCTTTGTTCAATGAATTTTAAGTTTTATAAAAGCACGGATGAGAGGTCTGACTGTTCAAACACTCCCTCTTGTGCACGTTGCTTTTTAAAAATACATCAACTCTTTGAGTGCCAGAGGGGTACGCAATGCATTGCTTTGCAATGCGTTGCAACCCCTTCTGGCACTCAAAGGGTTAACTCAGGGTTAACTCAGATTGCTATGAAGTGTTATTGCAATGTAAGAGGGTCTTTCGGATTAAACAACATTCAACGCTATCTTGGCATGCAAACATCAAATTTATCAGTATATATAAACTCTAATAAATGAACCGCAGGGGTCGACAATGAAATAAGATGGGGAGAACTGAACCTGGGTATGCTTTAATGGTTTTTTTTATCAATAGAGACGTGCGCTTCTGTTCTGGAGAAAGCAGCCATCAACCACAGTAACAAAATATACACAGAGAGACACAAACAAGGAAGTGCCGCCACATTCGCTGATGGAGAGCCATGTGCAATGTTATTGTGTATGGAATTCTGGGAGAGGCTTGTTTGCTTAAGGTTCAGTCCAGTGACACTTTCAACCAAAGCTGTATGGGTGAAATAGTTCATTTCAAACATCACATACTTACAGCTAGCATATGTAAAATGATTCATTGGATACATCCCTAAAAAATAATCTTGAACTTGCTTTTTTAACAGATGTGTAACTTGCATCGTTGAAAGAGCATTTAACCTTTTAACTGCCTGAGGGTTAATCGATACGTTGCTTCGCAGCTAGCACTCAAAGGGTTAATATTGTTTCTGATGTAGGTTTTGAACGTCAATACCAAAAGTCAGTTAAATATTACAGTTTCGATTCCTACTGTATATTCATGGAAACAGTTTATGCACAGTATGCTATCTGATGTCATTCTGACAGAAAGCAAGACTATATATTTCTGTACTGCACCTTCATTAAGTCCTTGAGAAATTACCCATAAAATTCTATGGGTGGATGATAAAGAGGTGATAAAGCGGAGATGACTTCTCCAGTGATGTCACTTCTCCAGTTCCTATGTTATTCTGTGGAGCCAATACACTAAGATTTCTCTGACTTAGTGCATTGGCTCTATAGATTAACATAAGAACTGGAGAAGTCATCTCCGCTTTATCACCTCTTTATCTCACCTTACTGCATAACCCCCATGCATTGGATCACTTTCTGTCATTCGAGGGGGTTAAAGGGACAGTAATGTCCCATAAAAAATGTTTAGAGTTTTGTAGAGATTTAAAAAAAAAGCAAAAAAAAAAAAAAAAGCTAATTGCCACAAGTCTCATAGTGGTTTGAGAGATATCCTCCATTAAAGTTCCCCTCTCCCTCCTCTTCTCCTGACGTCAGCTGTAAGCTGACAGAAGGAGTTCCTGGTCCGAGGACCGACATGCGGCTCTTCAGCAGAGCCGCGATACAGCAATTTAAAAAGAAATACTTCTTTGGAACGGTCTACAAAGTGTGCCTGGTTTGCAAGCACACTTTATAGACCATTTCAAAGAAGTAATTCTTTTTAAATAGCACTTTTGCGGCTCTGCTGAAGAGCCTCCTTGTGTCAGCTGACACGGATCTCCTTCTGTCAGCTTTACAGCTGACATCAGGAGAAGAGGAACTTTAGCGGAGGATATCTCTCAAACCATAGCGGTTTGAGAGATAGGATTTGTGGCATTTAGCTTATTTTTTTAATCTCTACAAAACGCTAAACATTTTTTATGGGACATTACTGTTTAACCCTTTGAGTGCCACAGGGGTATGCAATTCGTTGCCTACCCTTCTGGCACACAAAGGGTTAAATCAAAGTAATTTTTTTTTTTTTTTACCCCTCCTTCCTGCCATGTCCTTTGTTGACCAAAGACTTTGGATACAGAAAGCCCAGTGCATCATATTTACGAACAGAAAAGTTTGGGAATTTCTAAACAAAGATGTAAATTTTATATCATGTTTCATAGAAAATCATTTTTTTCCCCCATCAATGAAATTTAAAGGGTAACTATTACTCTGATGCGTGCTCTTCTGGAAGATCTGGGGGGAGATGTGCTAAGGAATGATAAAGAGGAGATAACTTCTCTACTGATATCACTACTTCATTTCCTGTGTTATTCTATGGAGCCAATGCAATGAGATTTCTCCCACTTTGGAGATCTTAGTGCACAGGCGCTATAGAATAACATAAGAACAGGAGAAGTTATATCACTGGAGAAGTACTTCCTCTTCATCACTCCTTAGTGCATCTCCTTCCATAGTATCCTAGGAGGAGACATGCCAGTGAAGCCAGTACCGTATTCTAAACCTAGGTGGACCAATGATATAGCAGAATTAGCGTCTGAAAAGGGATCCTCAGGGCTCCGGGGATATGCAGGACTGAAGTCTCCCAGTTCAGTCTGCAATCCTGCATGATGCAGTCCCCACTAACCAGGGCTGGGCAAGATGAGGCCCCTCAGACTGAAACACAAACTCCCTTCATTCTGAATGTTGGGAGTCGTAAACCATCAACATCTGGAGGGACTCTCATTACCAATACCTGCAACAGAGCCTCTGGTTCAGGCTTGAATGCCGGACACAGTGGATCTATGGAGAATGACCCTGCAACATTTGTATTTGAAAGCCACAGACTTCCAGGTTGAGTTCCAACCAAGGAGTTCTCCTCCCCCTTAATGGCTGATAAGAACCATTTGGGAACTGGGTAGTGCACTATTTACTATATCATCTCACATAGCAACATGCTTAGTAAAGAGTGCTAACTGCCCTTTACAAACACTTTATTAGGGTATTTGGGGTGGAACAGACAGCTCTAGGAGACTTAAAGGGACAGTAATGTTTCACAATAAAAGCAGCTCTAATTAATCTTCATAGTATTTGGACCATGAAGAGTTATTTCAGTTCTGTCAGAGTTGTATTTCAAGAGTAATTCAATGACAAAGTATCCCCTTCCTGCCCTTTTTACTGATGTAACACTGTTCAGCCAGACCAGACGGGAGGTGCCCAGGTAGACTGCAGAGAGGGACAATCTTCAATTAAGATAAGGAAAAAACCTGAAAAACTTGTCTATGGGGGCAGGGTTTTCATTGTTCTCATAGGAAGACGATTGTCCCCTGCTGTTATATGTCTGGTCTTACAACCAGATTCCACATCTGAGAAGAGATGGCTTACACTAAGTAAAAGAGGCGGGAGGGGAAACTTTGCTTGTGAATATCTCTCAAACCATAAAGGTTTGAGAGATAAGACTTATATCGTTCTTCATGTTTTTTTAAATGCCTACAAAATAAAATAAAGTTAAAACAAAGTATTAATATCCCTTTAATCTTGCAGTTGTTGTCTCATGGAACCAGCGAGGGTGCAAGAGGGTCTATACACCGAAACACACCTGCAAATAGGGCACAGCCTTTGCAGTTGTTAACCATTAACTCATCTGAACTCTAGCAGGGAAATTCTCAAGCACTGACGTGTTAGCTGTGCCTGAGGGGAAGGCTATGAGAACCAATCCTTACAAATGACTGCCTCCTTTTTGACTTTACATACACTACAACGACATGACAAGTCAAATTTCCTATACTTTATTAGTCATATGTCTATAACACTGATGTCCCCGACAGCGAGCTCACTCTATTTCTGGTTCAAGGGCTGTGAAAGCTATGACAGTGATACAATGTGGCATAATGTGTTTGCCATCTCTCTGGCACTCAAAGAGTTAAAGGTGAACAAAGAAAGATATCGATCCTTAGATATTAATTATTTATGAAGCAGGTAGTCTGAGTAAGCCTTTCACCTCCAGCCGAGACAGGAACACAACAAAGACTTCACCTGGCTTTAACCTGAAAAACGTTGCTCAATCACCCTGGACGCATGCGAGAAATGTTAACCCTTTTGCATCCAGTAAAGGAAACTGACTTTTTCAATCCATCGCAAGGATAGGTTAACCCCTTGTGGGTCAGAGAGGGGAGGGGGGGCAACACATTGCAAAAAAACCACACCATCAGCTCTTCAAGTGGTTAACTTTTCCTACCATTCTGGTTTTTATTTAATTCTTAGTGTACAAGAACTGTATTTATGCTTAACCCCTTAGGAACGAGAGGTCCAACGCATTGCTTCACAGTGTGTTGGGGACATCTTACATCTAAGGGGTTAAAAAACAGCCTCGTGCATCCAAGGGGTTAAAACCAGCTTTTTATTGAAAGGCCTTTATTCAAAGCAAAGTTTAACCCTTTGAGTGCCAGAGAGGTATCTAACGCATTACGTTGCAATGCGTTAGATACCTCTGTGGCTCTCAAAGGGTTAATAGGGAATAATAATAATAAAAAAAATAAATTCTTAAAAAAAAAAAAAAAAAAAAAAAAAAAAAAGTGAAATTTACTCACCGATATTTGTTTTTCCTCTCCATCCTTTCACGGCATACTGTGGGCTTTGGCACCACTTGTGAAAGACCGACCAAATCCTATAGTAGATTTTTGTGGATGATGCTCTACGCCTTTGGAGTATGGTGTCAATTACAGGCTCTGAAGTTCCCTGTAAGCTTAAAGACTGCTGCTCAGCCTCCAGGCCCTGAGCTGGAAGAAGGCTGGGTACAGATGATACAGGGGGCCTTGAAGAAGAAGATCTGGGGTGACTGGTAGATCCAACGGAGGTCTGCATGACATCTGAAGTGTGTCTGGAAACCATGCCCCGCCTTATTTTTCTGAGGACATCTGTTAGCATAGGAAGAGGAGGAAACAGGTAGGCCAGTCTGAACTTCCATGGAATCCTCAGTGCATCTTGGCCTATGGCTTGAGGTTCCAGCCACAGGGACAGATATTGGACACATTTTTTGTTTAGATTTGTGGCCATCAGATCCACCTCTGGGAGACCCAGGGTGGCCACTACCTTTTGAAAGATCCTCGGATTTAGAGCCCATTCCCCTGGGTCTATTGGATGTCGACTGAGAAAATCCGCTTTCAAATTTTGTTGACCTGATAGGAAGGAAGCCGTGAGAGACTGTAGGTTCTTTTCTGCCCAATATAGGATCTTGAGTGACAGGTTGTTTAATTGTGTGCTCCGAGTTCCCCCCTGATTTTGGAGGTATTGTACTGCAGTGGAGTTGTCTGATCTGATTAGGACTGCTTGTTGCTGAAGATTGTGACTGAAGTGCGTCAATGTCTTCCAAACTGCTAATAGTTCGAGAACATTGATGTGTAGCCTTGCTTCCTGGACAGTCCAGGTGCCCTGAACGGTGTTGTTTTGCCATATTCCTCCCCATCCTTAGCTGATGGCATCAGTGTGTAGAATCTGCCAGTGTGGTTCTGCGAGAGGACGGCCTTTCGCCAGATTTGTAGGATGAGTCCAACAGGTTAATTCCAATCTTGTTTGCTTTGAGATTGGGATTAGTTGATAGGAGTTTGTTGGTTGTTGTTTGTAGTAACTCAGATAATTTGTTTGGGTTTTGCAGGCATGAAGAGAGAAGAGAACGGAAGAGAGACCAGTTTGTTTTTGGAAGATGGGTCTGCTTCCCACGCTTTAATCCACATGGCCCATCTGACTGTCACTGAAAGAGATGATGATCTTGCTAGTAGTCTAATATTATCCAGAGAGGCATCGCACGGATAGTTAATTGCGTCCTTAAACGATGGATAGATCTTTTAGGAGACGCGCATGTAAAACTGAAGACTATTTTTTCCTCTAAATCAATCAGTGAGCCAGAAGCGTAAGGTGCAAAACGTAGAGGCCATAGCTGTAGCGGACTTGAGGTTTTGGCCTATAGTGGCAAATTGCTTTTTTAATACACTGCCCTCTTGTCCATTGGATCCTTCAGTGTGGTTCCATCCTCTAGGAGAATTGTAGTTCGTCTTGAGGTCTGGGCTATTGCGGCATCCACTTTTGGTGGTATGTACCAATTTGATGTTTCTTCTTCGGCGAATGGGTACATACGGGTGAACCTATTAGAGATGGCTCCTCTCTTTTCCGTTTGTTTCCATTCATTGTGGATGATTTCTTGAATTGCGCTGTGAACTGGAAACTGTGGGGTAGCTCTTGGTAGCCCACAAATGCAGCGTCCATAACATTTAAATCTTTTTGTACGTCAGACAATCCCAAAGGTTTTCTCATAGCTTTTACTAGATGATCCATCTGGTCAATGCTGAAGCTGTCTGACTCTTCAACTAGCTCCTCTTCTGCAGATGACGCAGCTGATTCAATATCAATATAGGTACCAGCATAGTCATTGTGTGTACCTGACGGACCTTCGTCTGGATCCGATGTCCTGGGGCATTTCCTCGCTGTCTCCTGCATAGATGTGAAGGTATCCTGCATTGATGCCTTCATCCAGGACAGAAAGTCCTGGAACTGAACAGGTACATTATTCCCAGCAGCTTGTTGTAGGAAGGCAGCACAAAGCTTAGCAGGGTCATTGAAAGGCAGTGTATTATGACATCCAGCACAGGATATTTCTTTTGGCCCCGATTTCTCCTCTTTGGGTGCCTCCGAGGATTTTACCTTATCAGACTTAGAATCTTTAGATGCTGACATTGTGTCAAACGCCAAGCGTTTAAACTCACAGATAGGGTTAAACTACAGATCTACCACAGCTAATAGAGTATGGCTACCAATTAAATCAATAACTGCAAGAAAATGGACATACCTGTAGTCTGTCCTGCAGCCGCCGCTTATACATGCCCCAGACCGGATATTGAGAGATTCGCATGAGTTCCAATGTTGGCGCTATGACGTTCTTCCTGCCAGAGTTTCTCTACCAGTGGAGCAGTGTGGGGAGAAGTGGCATGTCGCTGGGCAAATAGCCAGTTTCCAGCCCATAAATGCGACTTTCAGATCCTTACATCTAGCGGTATGTTTGAAATGCGCCCGCGATTAGGCAAACACATTAGGTAGCACACAGAAAAAAAATAAATAGAGTTTGGAGAGAGAGTGAGGCATAGCCTTCGTTCTCCAGCTGGGTAGGACCAATTAACTGCATTGGAGAGGCAGCATGCGATATTTAAAGAAAATTTTGGTCCAACCCAGCTGGAAGGCGGAGCCAAAGCCCACAGTATGCCGTGGATTGGACACTTAAATGAAAGTTAAACACTAAATAATAACACAACTTTTATGGCCAGAACATCCTAATAGCCTCTACGAATTTTGCCTTTGATCCAGAGATGTCACATCCATGGGTGCAGACAGGACCATTTCAATCAGGACCCTGGGACCCAAACTCCACTCACCGCATTAGAATTACCAGAGTGGTGTGCAACACCTTGCTTCACATTGTGGGGAGTACCCTTCAAGTCCTTAAAGAGTTAAATATGCTTATGCATACATGCTCATGCCACCAACTGTCATTTCTGCCTCCATGGACTTGACATATAGGACTAATTGGAAATTTTACCTCGTGAAAAAAAAAAAAAAAAATGTATATAATTAATAAGGGCCATTCGAATTTTCTTGCCATAGTATGGCATCGGGAATTATTAGGTGTTAATTCTCCTTTAAGGAAGGGGGCGGATCCTATCATAGGGACCCTCAGTCCCACACCTGTTAGGTTTATTAGATAGCAGGAACTCGGGGGAGCTGTTTCAAGGAATGAGAGTGTAAAGGGAGGGTAGAGAGGGGGAACTTGCTCTGATCTGAAATAACAATGGGACAGGCTGCGTAAAACAAAGTCATGTACACGGGTGGGGGGTAGGGAGTTTTATTAGACGCTTATGACCCTGTTGTGTGAGTTATTGGTGGTTTCTTCTAATGTGGAATAGCAACATGAATGGACAGAGATAATAAGGAGGTTCTGGACTTGATTCATTTGGAGAGTAATTTAATATAAAGACAAGGAAGAAAAGAATAAACTGGATTATAAATGTGTTTAGGATGGGAATTTGATAAACTCTGAGGCCTGGGTTATACAAAGGTTGGAACATGGAGAAGCACAACCCTCTAGACTGGCACCCACCAAAATAACCCATTAGATCCTACCCACCTAAACCATCTGAGTGCCAGAGGGGTGTGTATGTTAACATGGTTGGACACCCTGATTTCTATATTAAGAGAGCCTTCCTGTTCCTCCTCTAATTCTATCACCGTAGACCACCTGATGCCTGCACCAGCCCTGCAGAAGGGTCCAGTATATGGGTTTGGTAATATGACTTTTGGATTATAAAAACTGCGTAGAAGTGAGGGTCACAGAGAGGTATCGGTTACACAGGAGGATGGGGGCACAGAAATGACTAGGCCTGATACAGATGCAGTATTAGGAATTGCACAATAAAAAATATGGAGTGCAGTCATAATAAGAGAGGAATAGAAGTGACAATTCCTGTTGTAGTTCTAGTACTGCAAGTTAATAAACTATTTATTGGAGCAGAAGAGCCTTATCTGAAATACCAATATACATGGAGGTGACAGGGAGATGCATGAGTGACACACAGACACTGCGTGAGAGCTGGGGTCAGTTTAGTAGCAGGAGTTAATATATTTGGGAGAGCACATTTTTCTCAATATGTAAGAAAAATGACAGAGAGGCCTGTGTGACAGAGGGCAAACATAGAATGGAGGTCCATCCAGTGCTGGAAATAAACAATATATTTTGGTAAGCAGAAGCTGATCTCACCTGAATTCCCAGTATGTATAAAGGTGTCATGGAGAAGCCTGGGTGACACAAGTGAGACACAGAGATGGGGAGGTGGTGATGGGGACCATCCAGTTTGGGAGATTTTAATTTGGGGAAGCAGAAGAGGATTTCATCTGGAGTCAAGGACAAGTCTGGGTTGCATAGGGGAAACAGGGTGACAGAAGATCCAGTACATGAGTTAATTAGAATGTATTTAGGGAACAGAAGATGATCTTATCTGGATTACAATATGTATGGAGGTGACAAGGAGAGAGAGGCCTGGGTTATACATAGAAATGTGGGAGGGGGTCCTTGTGCCAATACATTATTAGTAATGAATAATAATAATAATAATAATATATCTGGAGAAACAGAAAAGGATATTATATTGATTTCAGAAAAGGTGGACAACCCATGGCTCTCCAGGTATTGTTGGATTACAACTCCCATCATCCTCAGCCAGCCAGCCAAGAATTATGGGAGTTTTAGTCTAACAGTAGCTGAGGAGCCACATGTTGTCCATCAATGCAGTAGAGTATCGATCTGACATCTCCCGATACTGACAGTGCCCATGTGTGCCAGGGTAGGGCAGATCTCACCTTTATACTGCAGTGGCGCGGCTGTCTTAATGGTCACCGAGCCGGACAAGGCCTCCCCCGGGCTATAAATAACCCTGCTGTCCCGCAGGTAGATCTCGAACTGCTGCACTTTCCCCATGGCCGGCACAGAGAGGACTGAACAGGAGGCGCTGGGACCCGCAACCTGACTGCACCGACTGTTCCCTGACGTCACGAACACGCCCACATCCACCCTGGAACGCAGCACGTACCGTCCAATCGCACTGCGTCAGAGCTAATTAGATGCCGCCCCTTCTCTTCTCCTGTCAGTCTATGTGTGTGGCCATGGCAATAGAGGGTGATCTGAGGCTCTCTAGCTGTTCTTGAACTACAACGCCTAATGACTCTGGTTGGTGTTGATGACAGTTGTAGTCTAATGACGGCAGGAGGACTCGAGTCTAAAGACTCAGGTCGCTATAAGATTGTAAACAAAAAAAAGTAGCAGTGGACTACAAGAGAGCTAAATTGAATAATTATATTAATAATAATAAAATTAATAATAATAAACATATTACTAACTAGAAGGACACATACCTAGTTACATATACTTAGGATACACTACCGCTTTAAAGGAGAGTTCATATAATACTAACCCCACCCCACAAACACCTTACTATGGCCAGAAAATCCTAATGACCCCTATTATTTTACCCTTGTACTTATGTTTAAGGCATATTGGCCCTGGCCGTTGTGTCAGTGGAGGCGGACATGATAGTTGCTGCCACCACCACAGAGGGGTGTTGCCACATTACTTCACAACAGTCATGTACTCTGCCTGCTTCAAGGGATATGTAAAATATATATATACTAGTTGCAAAGCCAATGTACATGGGCCACAGCGCCACCCAGCAACCTCAGCTGGTGGCTGGATACTGCCTTTTTATTGGCCACTCTGCAGTCATGCGCAGTACTGACTGCACGTTTGGGCAGTCAGTACCGTGCATGACGGCAGAGCGGGCAGTCTCTACTGTGCATGACTGCGTCGTGACAAACTTTTTAGCGAATTATTATATAAGATTGTAGGGCTTTTCTTCCTGAGTAAAACAAGGGAACTCCCACTGTTGAGAGGTCTTATAGTCAAAGGTTATTGCAGCTCAAAGTTACATTTTTTTAGGTTCAATATCTCAATGGCCTGACTTTTTTTTACAGTGGTGCTGTTGCTGCACCATCTTAGGGAGAGCCCTGGTAAATTGACCATAAATCTCCATAGCAGTGCTTCTCAAGCTTTTTTTTGCTCGAGGCACACCTAACATTGCTGTCTACAATTTTTGGTGACACACCTAACATTTTATGTCATTTTTCAAGGTTGTAATGAAGTTAAGAAAGACATAACTATAGAGCTATTCTTACATCTCACTTCTAAAATAAACATATTGTGCACAGTAATTTCCATAAATATACAGTTGTAACTCTACTTTCACATTTTTGTCACAGCCTTCTAGATAAAATGTGGCACCCTAAGTTAAAAGCAGCCGTTACTATCCCTTTAATGGAAGTAAGGGCTACACAACCAAAGTTTTAGTTAGTTTAGGTTAAATTGGCTTACTTTTCCTTTAATTCTACACCCAGTGACACTTAAATGGTTAACCCATTTTAATATTACAGGTGTCTGCAATGCATTGGAGACAATATGCACTGCTTCAGTATTGTACAGTCCTATTACAGCTTGACAGGAAAAAAAAAATAAAAGTTTTGATAAATGACAATGCTTACTTGCCTTACTGTTCCTGTTTTTTACATTCCAGGCTCCCCTAGGTGACCTTAGCTCCACCCATGACCACACCCCAAATCCTCATGGCCCCACCCTCAGACACATACATTATTTACTGGCACAGAAAATACTCTTGGGTTATAACACGTAAGGACAACAAAAAAAAGACTGAACCCATTGCTTTGCAATGCACTGGAAATCTCTTTGGCTTCCAAGGGGTTAAGTAAGAACCCATAAAGGTGTATATTATCTGGTGCAAGGGTACTGAGATTACTTTGACCACACCCAAAATTCATCAGAATGTGGGTGTGGCCAGCAAAGGTAAGGTGCCAATCATAATGTGGCACTCTAGACAGTTGCTTAATCTGCCTAATGTGAAATCCAGCCCTCTGCTTGTATGTTCTGCTCTGAAACATTAGTCAAGTAAACTCATCTCCACTTACATTATTCTGTGTAAAATGGTTACAGAAAAGAAAGGTGCATTAATATTTAACCCTTTGAGTGCCAGAGGGGTACGCAACACATAGTGCCAGAGATCTACAATGCATTGGATGTCTCTCTGGCACTCAAAAGGTTAATACTCAGTACCTTGCAAGAACAGGGGTATTTTTAACATAAATACACCAAGTCAGATTGTCACTGGAGATAGAATTATCCTTCCTGTTATTACATTGCATGTCTCTTTAACAGCAGAGGTGTTGTTTGTAAGCCGAGAAAAGGTGAGCCACACAGCAGTGAAAGAGTTAAAGGATTCTGACATGTCAGTCTTTTGTTTAGGTTGGTTTTGCATTGAAGCAATGAAAGCAAATTGGATGTTTGTCATTTAACACATCATTTGCTGGCCTCTCTGGGGTAATGCCAACTGGCGCTCTAGGAATGTAAACTCAATAAAGACAAAGAACACACTGTTCCTGGGTAGGTGCGGCACCGAGGCAGTAGAACAGAGGTGTACTGTAATCCTTAAAGTGGCAATGTCACAGACTAATAGTGCATCTAAGCTAACATAACACTGAGATGGGTACTGAAGGCCTTGGAACATTTATGTTGAGAACCGGCTGATGTGTAGGCTACAAACATAAATTCCCATTGATTAAAATGGGGCCTTGAATGCTAGTGAGGTTGAAAACTTCACTAGAATTCAAGGGATTAAAAGCTCTATTAATGACAATTGTCACTGTCCATTATGCTGCATTCGGTTTGTTACAGTTTTCCTTCGTGTATCAGCCTCATCACACAGTGATCAAGTGTATCTATATAATTACTGTGTGTAACAGAAGGACCTACCTAGGTAGGAGTCCATCATACAGCAGTCAGGTGTATCTATATCATTACTGTGTGTGACAGAAGCACTTACCTAGGTAGGAGTCCATCACACAGCAGTCAGGTGTATCTGTATAATTACTGTGTGTAACAGAAGCACTTACCTAGGTAGGAGTCCATCACACAGAAGTCAGGTGTATCTATACAATTACGGTGTGTAACAGAAGGACTTGCCTTGGTAGGAGTCCATCATACAGCAGTCAGGTGTATCTATATAATTACTGTGTGTAACAGAAGCACTTACCTAGGTAGAAGTCCATCATACAGCAGTCAGGTGTATGTATATAATTACTGTGTGTAACAGAAGCACTTACCTAGGTAGGAGTCCGTCATACAGCAGTCAGATGTATCTATATAATTACTGTGTGTAACAGAAGGACTTACCTAGGTAGGAGTCCGTCATACAGCAGTCAGGTGTATGTAGGGCTGGTGCAAGGATTTTTGGCACCCTAGGCAAAACCTAATTTTGCCGCCCCCTTGACTCGCCCTTTGTGTCCCGCCCCTGTATGTGTATAAGTGTGTGTTTGTGTGTTCCTTATATGTGTATAAGTGTAAATGTGTGTGTGTTCCCTGTATGCGTCAGTGTGTTTTTCTGTTCCCTATATGTGTGCGTGTGTGGATGTTTCCAATAAGTGTATAAGTGTGTGAAAGTGTGTGATGTCTATGTGTGTAACAGTGTGTGTGTGTGTGTGTGTGTTTCTCTGAATGTGTATTGGTGTGTCACTGCATGTGTTCCTGATATGTGTATATGTACATAAGTGTGTATGTGTGTGTGTCAGTGTGTGTTCCCTCTATGTGTGTAAGGGTATCAGTATGTAAGTGTGTGCATGCTTCTCTGTATGTGTATCAGTGTGTATGAATGTGTGTTTTGTATATGTGTAAAAATGTGTCAATGTGTATGCTTGTCTGTATGTGTGTGTTGAGTGTGTGTGTTTATCTCTGTGTATCAGTGTCGGCAGAACATTCAATTTGTGACCAAATAGTTGAGTAATACATAACTCTAATTTTGCATTCTAAAAGTGATTATTTTACTTCAATATGCATATGTGCGCACTTCTAAAATGGATAAAAAAAAGTACATTAAAAGGTAGATATTCTATATTATTAATAATAAATAGGGGAGAAATATAAATGTACCAAACTCCATTTAATATAAATGGGGGTCTTTAACCGCTTGAATGCGAGAGGTCTCCAATGCTGTCCTCGCTAGCAATCAATGGGTTAACCCTTTGAGTGCCAGAAGTGGTACGAAATGCATTGTGTACCCCTCTGGCACTCACAGGGTTAAACGACCCATGTAAATCAATGGGGAGTTTCATTTCCGCCCTTCTGTTATTCTGTGCATAAGTTCTTGTCTTTACAAGAGACCCCCATTTACACGTACTAGAGCACTGACCTAGTAGTCTCATTGCCCCCTCACCTGGGTCTGAGTCTGATCTAGAGAAGCTGGCAGCTCAGCACTCTCTGGCAGTGACAGGTACTGGGTTTTGTGGAAGCACCTCTGCAGGGCGGCCAGATGAAAACTGGATAGATTGTCCTGGGTTTGCAGACTTTCTTTGGCTTCCCATTCACTATCCTGACTTCAGACTCACAGTCCTCCTTATCTGGAAAGATCCTAGCTGTCCACAAAGAGACCCCTCTCTGCAGAGTTGCTGCTCAGTCGGGCGCTGCAACGCTCATTGAGGGTGGCAGGAGGAGACTTTATAGGCAGTCGCTCTTTTCAGAGTGGCACCTGTCTCTCTACTTTCCATACAGCAGCCGCCGATGTGCGTGCGGCTCTGCGCCCCCAGTTAATGTGCGCCCTAGGCCGGTGCCTACCTTGCCTATAGGTGGCGACGGCCATGGGTGTATGTATATAATTACTGCGTGTAACAGAAGCACTTACCTAGGTAGGAATCCATCATGCAGCAGTCAGGTGTATGTATATAATTACTGTGTGTAACAGAAGCACTTACCTAGATAGGAGTCCATCACACAGCAGTCAGGTGTATCTATATAATTACTGTGTGTAACAGAAGTACTTACCTAGGTAGGAGTCAATCATACAGCAGTCAGGTGTATGTATATAATTACTGCGTGTAACAGAAGCACTTACCTAGGTAGGAGTCCATCATGCAGCAGTCAGGTGTATCTATATAATTACTGTGTGTAACAGAAGCACTTACCTAGGTAGGAGTCCATCATACAGCAGTCAGGTGTATCTATATAATTACTGTGTGTAACAGAAGGACTTACCTAGGTAGGAGTCCATCATACAGCAGTCAGGTGTATCTGTATAATTACTGTGTGTAACAGAAGCACTTACCTAGGTAGGAGTCCATCCTACAGCAGTCAGGTGTATCTATATAATTACTGTGTGTAACAGAAGCACTTACCTAGGTAGGAGTCCATCATACAGAAGTCAGGTGTATCTATATCATTACTGTGTGTAACAGAAGCACTTACCTAGGTAGGAATCCATCACACAGCAGTCAGGTGTATCTATATAATTACTGTGTGTAACAGAAGCACTTACCTAGGTAGGAATCCATCATACAGCAGTCAGGTGTATCTATATAATTACTGTGTGTAACAGAAGGACTTACTTAGGTAGGAATCCATCATACAGCAGTCAGGTGTATCTATATAATTACTGTGTGTAACAGAAGCGCTTACCTAGGTAGGAATCCATCATACAGCAGTCAGGTGTATCTATATAATTACTGTGTGTAACAGAAGCGCTTACCTAGGTAGGAGTCCATCATACAGCAGTCAGGTGTATCTATATAATTACTGTGTGTAACAGAAGCACTTACCTAGGTAGGAGTCCGTCATGCAGCAGTCAGGTGTATCTTTATAATTACTATGTGTAACAGAAGCACTTACCTAGGTAGGAGTCCATCATACAGCAGTCAGGTATATCTATATAATTACTGTGTGCAACAGAAGCACTTACCTAGGTAGGAGTCCATCATACAGCAGTCAGGTGTATCTATATAATTACTGTGTGTAACAGAAGCACTTACCTAGGTAGGAGTCCGTCATGCAGCAGTCAGGTGTATCTATATAATTACTGTGTGTAACAGAAGCACTTACCTAGGTAGGAGTCCGTCATGCAGCAGTCAGGTATATCTATATAATTACTGTGTGTAACAGAAGTACTTACCTAGGTAGAAGTCCATCATACAGTAGTCAGGTGTATCTATATAATTACTGTGTGTAACAGAAGCACTTACCTAGGTAGGAGTCCGTCATGCAGCAGTCAGGTGTATCTATATAATTACTGTGTGTAACAGAAGCACTTACCTAGGTAGAAGTCCATCATACAGCAGTCAGGTGTATCTATATAATTACTGTGTGTAACAGAAGCACTTACCTAGGTAGGAGTCCGTCATGCAGCAGTCAGGTGTATCTATATAATTACTGTGTGTAACAGAAGCACTTACCTAGGTAGGAGTCCGTCATGCAGCAGTCAGGTATATCTATATAATTACTGTGTGTAACAGAAGTACTTACCTAGGTAGAAGTCCATCATACAGCAGTCAGGTGTATCTATATAATTACTGTGTGTAACAGAAGCACTTACCTAGGTAGGAGTCCGTCATGCAGCAGTCAGGTGTATCTATATAATTACTGTGTGTAACAGAAGTACTTACCTAGGTAGAAGTCCATCATACAGCAGTCAGGTATATCTATATAATTACTGTGTGTAACAGAAGTACTTACCTAGGTAGAAGTCCATCATACAGCAGTCAGGTGTATCTATATAATTACTGTGTGTAACAGAAGCACTTACCTAGGTAGAAGTCCATCATACAGCAGTCAGGTGTATGTATATAATTACTGTGTGTAACAGAAGCACTTACCTAGGTAGGAGTCCGTCAAACAGCAGTCAGGTGTATGTATATAATTACTGTGTGTAACAGAAGGACTTACCTAGGTAGGAGTCCGTCATACAGCAGTCAGGTGTATGTAGGACTGGTGCAAGGATTTTTGGCACCCTAGGCAAAACCTAATTTTGCCGCCCCCTTGACTCCGCCCTTTGTGTCCTGCCCCTGTATGTGTATAAGTGTGTGTGTTTGTGTGTTCCTTATATGTGTATAAGTGTAAATGTGTGTGTTCCCTGTATGCGTCAGTGTGTTTTTCTGTTCCCTATATGTGTGCGTGTGCGTATGTTTCCAATAAGTGTATAAGTGTGTGAAAGTGTGTGATGTCTATGTGTGTAACAGTGTGTGTGTGTGTGTGTGTGTGTTTCTCTGAATGTGTATTGGTGTGTCACTGCATGTGTTCTTTATATGTGTATATGTACATAAGTGTGTATGTGTGTGTGTCAGTGTGTGTTCCCTCTATGTGTGTAAGGGTATCAGTATGTAAGTGTGTGCATGCTTCTCTGTATGTGTATCAGTGTGTATGAATGTGTGTTCTGTATATGTGTAAAAGTGTGTCAATGTGTATGCTTGTCTGTATGTGTGTGTTGAGTGTGTGTGTTTATCTCTGTGTATCAGTGTCGGCAGAACATTCAATTTGTGACCAAATAGTTGAGTAATACATAACTCTAATTTTGCATTCTAAAAGTGATTATTTTACTTCAATATGCATATGTGCGCACTTCTAAAATGGATAAAAAAAGTAGATTAAAAGGTAGATATTCTATATTATTAATAATAAATAGGGGAGAAATATAAATGTACCAAACTCCATTTAATATAAATGGGGGTCTTTAACCGCTTGAATGTGAGAGGTCTCCAATGCTGTCCTCGCTAGCAATCAATGGGTTAACCCTTTGAGTGCCAGAAGTGGTACGAAATGCATTGTGTACCCCTCTGGCACTCACAGTGTTAAACGACCCATGTAAATCAATGGGGAGTTTCATTTCTGCCCTTCTGTTATTCTGTGCATAAGTTCTTGTCTTTACAAGAGATCCCCATTTACATGTACTAGAGCACTGACCTAGTAGTCTCATTGCCCCCTCACCTGGGTCTGAGTCTGATCTAGAGAAGCTGGCAGCTCAGCACTCTCTGGCAGTGACAGGTACTGGATTTTGTGGAAGCACCTCTGCAGGGCGGCCAGATGAAAACTGGATAGATTGTCCTGGGTTTGCAGACTTTCTTTGGCTTCCCATTCACTATCCTGACTTCAGACTCACAGTCCTCCTTATCTGGAAAGGTCCTAGCTGTCCACAAAGAGACCCCTCTCTGCAGAGTTGCTGCTCAGTCGGGCGCTGCAACGCTCATTGAGGGTGGCAGGAGGAGACTTTATAGGCAGTCGCTGTTTTCAGAGTCGCACCTGTCTCTCTACTTTCCATACAGCAGACGCCGATGTGCGTGCGGCTCTGCGCCCCCAGTTAATGTGCGCCCTAGGCCGGTGCCTACCTTGCCTATAGGTGGCGCCGGCCATGGGTGTATGTATATAATTACTGCGTGTAACAGAAGCACTTACCTAGGTAGGAGTCCATCATGCAGCAGTCAGGTGTATCTATATAATTACTGTGTGTAACAGAAGCACTTACCTAGATAGGAGTCCATCACACAGCAGTCAGGTGTATCTATATAATTACTGTGTGTAACAGAAGCACTTACCTAGGTAGGAGTCCATCCTACAGCAGTCAGGTGTATCTGTATAATTAATGTGTGTAACAGCAGGACTTACTTAGGTAGGAGTCCATCATACAGCAGTCAGGTGTATCTGTATAATTACTGTGTGTAACAGAAGCACTTACCTAGGTAGGAGTCCATCATACAGCAGTCAGGTGTATCTATATATAATTACTGTGTGTAACAGAAGCACTTACCTAGGTAGGAGTCCATCATACAGCAGTCAGGTGTATGTATATAATTACTGTGTGTAACAGAAGCACTTACCTAGGTAGGAGTCCGTCATGCAGCAGTCAGGTGTATCTATATAATTACTGTGTGTAACGGAAGCACTTACCTAGGTAGGAGTCCGTCATGCAGCAGTCAGGTGTATGTATATAATTACTGTGTGTAATAGAAGCACTTACCTAGGTAGGCGTCCATCATACAGCAGTCAGGTGTATGTATATAATTACTGTATGTAACAGAAGCACTTACCTAGGTAAAAGTCCATCAGACAGCAGTCAGGTATATCTATATAATTACTGTGTGTAACAGAAGCACTTACTTAGGTAGGAGTCCATCATACAGCAGTCAGGTGTATCTATATAATTACTGTGTGTAACAGAAGTACTTACCTAGGTAGGAGTCCATCCTACAGCAGTCAGGTGTATCTGTATAATTACTGTGTGTAACAGAAGGACTTACTTAGGTAGGAGTCCATCATACAGCAGTCAGGTGTATCTATATAATTACTGTGTGTAACAGAAGCACTTACCTAGGTAGGAGTCCATCATACAGCAGTCAGGTGTATGTATATAATTACTGTGTGTAACAGAAGCACTTACCTAGGTAGGAGTCCATCATACAGCAGTCAGGTGTATCTACATAATTACTGTGTGTAACAGAAGCACTTACTTAGGTAGGAGTCCATCATACAGCAGTCAGGTGTATCTATATAATTACTGTGTGTAACAGAAGCACTTACCTAGGTAGGAGTCCGTCATGCAGCAGTCAGGTGTATCTATATAATTACTGTGTGTAACAGAAGCACTTACCTAGGTAGGAGTCCGTCATGCAGCAGTCAGGTGTATCTATATAATTACTGTGTGTAACAGAAGCACTTACCTAGGTAGGAGTCCGTCATGCAGCAGTCAGGTGTATGTATATAATTACTGTGTGTAACAGAAGCACTTACCTAGGTAGGAGTCCATCATACAGCAGTCAGGTGTATGTATATAATTACTGTGTGTAACAGAAGCACTTACCTAGGTAGGAGTCCATCATACAGTAGTCAGGTGTAACTATATAATTACTGTGTGTAACAGAAGCACTTACCTAGGTAGGAGTCCATCATACAGCAGTCAGGTATATCTATATAATTACTGTGTGTAACAGAAGCACTTACCTAGGTAAAAGTCCATCATACAGCAGTCAGGTGTATCTATATAATTACTGTGTGTAACAGAAGCACTTACTTAGGTAGGAGTCCGTCATACAGCAGTCAGGTGTATCTATATAATTACTGTGTGTAACAGAAGCACTTACCTAGGTAGGAGTCCGTCATGCAGCAGTCAGGTGTATGTATATAATTACTGTGTGTAACAGAAGCACTTACCTAGGTAGGAGTCCGTCATGCAGCAGTCAGGTGTATGTATATAATTACTGTGTGTAACAGAAGCACTTACCTAGGTAGGAGTCCGTCATGCAGCAGTCAGGTGTATGTATACAATTACTGTGTGTAACAGAAGCATTTACCTAGGTAGGAGTCCATCATACAGCAGTCAGGTGTATGTATATAATTACTGTGTGTAACAGAAGCACTTACCTAGGTAGGAGTCCATCATACAATAGTCAGGTGTAACTATATAATTACTGTGTGTAACAGAAGCACTTACCTAGGTAGGAGTCCATCATACAGCAGTCAGGTATATCTATATAATTACTGTGTGTAACAGAAGCACTTACCTAGGTAAAAGTCCATCATACAGCAGTCAGGTGTATCTATATAATTACTGTGTGTAACAGAAGCACTTACTTAGGTAGGAGTCCATCATACAGCAGTCAGGTGTATCTATATAATTACTGTGTGTAACAGAAGCACTTACCTAGGTAGGAGTCCGTCATGCAGCAGTCAGGTGTATCTATATAATTACTGTGTGTAACAGAAGCACTTACCTAGGTAGGAGTCCGTCATGCAGCAGTCAGGTGTATCTATATAATTACTGTGTGTAACAGAAGCACTTACCTAGGTAGGAGTCCGTCATGCAGCAGTCAGGTGTATGTATATAATTACTGTGTGTAACAGAAGCACTTACCTAGGTAGGAGTCCATCATACAGCAGTCAGGTGTATGTATATAATTACTGTGTGTAACAGAAGCACTTACCTAGGTAGGAGTCCATCATACAGTAGTCAGGTGTAACTATATAATTACTGTGTGTAACAGAAGCACTTACCTAGGTAGGAGTCCATCATACAGCAGTCAGGTATATCTATATAATTACTGTGTGTAACAGAAGCACTTACCTAGGTAAAAGTCCATCATACAGCAGTCAGGTATATCTATATAATTACTGTATGTAACAGAAGCACTTACCTAGGTAAAAGTCCATCAGACAGCAGTCAGGTGTATCTATGTAATTACTATGTGTAACAGAAGCACTTACCTAGGTAGAACCCCATCATACAGCAGTCAGGTGTATCTATATACTTACTGTGTGTAACAGAAGCACTTACCTAGGTAGGAGTCCATCATACAGCAGTCAGGTGTATCTATATAATTACTGTGTGTAACAGAAGGACTTACCTAGGTAGGAGTCCATCATACAGCAGTCAGGTGTATCTGTATAATTACTGTGTGTGACAGAAACACTTACCTAGGTAGGAGTCCATCATACAGCAGTCAGGTGTATCTATACAATTACTGTGTGTAACAGAAGCACTTACCTAGGTAGGAGTCCATCATACAGCAGTCAGGTGTATCTATATAATTACTGTGTGTAACAGAAGCACTTAACCTAGGTAGGAGTCCATCATACAGCAGTCAGGTGTATCTATATAATTACTGTGTGTAACAGAAGCACTTACCTAGGTAGGAGTCCCGCATACATCAATCAGGTGTATCTATATCATTACTGTGTGTAACAGAAGCACTCACCTAGGTAGGAGTCCGGCGTACAGCAGTCAGGTGTATCTATATAATTACTGTGTGTAATAGAAGTGCTTATTTTGATAGTCAGGTGTATCTAGCTATAAACTTTTTGCATTATATCTGTTATTTCCCTTAGATAATGATCACTGTATATAACAATCACAACAAACAAGAGTATTCAGTAGTTCTGAATGATTCTTTGGAGTTAGTGGTCTTTATCAGATTGTAAACTGACAGTAGCTAGCAGTAGACTACAGAGATAAAATTCACATAAAGTATCATATATAATAATCCGCCAGATGTATGTGTGGCCGATGCAGACATGCGCAGTAGAGACTGCCCGAATGCAGGCAAGACATGTGCAGTAGAGACTGCCCGAATGCAGGCAAGACATGTGCAGTAGAGACTGCCCGAATGCAGGCCAGACATGCACAGTAGAGACTGCCCGAATGCAGGCAAGACATGTGCAGTAGAGACTGCCCGAATGCAGGCCAGACATGCACAGTAGAGACTGCCCGAATGCAGGCCAGACATGCACAGTAGAGACTGCCTGAACGCAGCTAATGCAGGCCAGAGATGCAGTTATGTGCAGTAGTCATAGCCATTGGTACCTGCCGTCACACACTTTTTCCCGTGTACACGGGCTTTTACACCAGCATATTTATAACCGACTACTGTATGAAAAGTGCCTAACTAAGCAAGTTGTTCTGTAAAACAAATTAAGTTCCACTTATTCTTGCTGTAAGATTACCCATTAAGCTTGTCCCAGCGGGATCACAGATGAATTAGTGCAATTGATCAAACCAGTGATTACTCCACCTTTGGGCAGGAAGGAAAAGCCTTTAATGATGGGGTATTTGAGGTCAAGGTTGGTGAATGATGCCTTGGTGTAAGCAGGAGCAGATGGTTTGGAGGACACTCTTAATCACTACCCACGAACTGCAGGTTGCAGAGCCTAGTTCTACATTTAAATTACAGATAGGCTGTGGCTGATGTGAGCTCAGGGAGCCACACTTTTTAACCCTCTGAGTGCCATAGGGAACAAATAAAATTCCCCAAATTCATAATGATTTATATGGGGGTATTAAAAGAGTAGTAAAATTTAATTAACAAAAAAGCATATATTGTCACCCTTTTCCTGCTGACTTCTGACATTTGTGTTGTTTTAAAGTTATTCCAGGTCCACCTGTGTTATATTAATCCTTTGAGTGCCAGAGGGGTACACAATGCTTTGCTTCGCAATGCGTTGCATACCCCTCTGGCACTCAGAGGGTTAACAGTGTCACCTGGTGTCCGGACAGTTCATCTACTTTTCGCCCAGAGACCAGTCACATATTATATTATTATATTGCATTCTATGGGAGAGATGAGTCACTGGCTACAGAGTTTTGTGGTCAGTCGACCATCAGAGCAGGACAGTGATACAATGTAACATGTATGTATGATATTATTTTTTTTTTTTTGCATTACGTCACTATCCCTCTTACAGAAAGCTCTCTGCACACAAATCAGAGAGATCCCTGTCAGGGAACTGTACATGCAATTTGACTTTACATATTATGCACTTGCAAAATATATTTATTTTATTTAGAAAATGTTGCATGTGGAAGAATACATTGATATTTCTCTTCTTTTGAACTATGTCCTGGAGAGTTTATAGTAAAGGTTTACATTTTTATACATACAGCGAAACTATATATATATATATATATATTTATTTATTTATACACACACTAATATTATATACAATTACATATTGTTTTCAGATACAAAGAAGCAGTTATTTTTAGGGATTTTAGACTGGGAGTAAATCTGATTTTTTCGGGTAGATTATTCCAGACTTTTGGAACTCTGAAGGAAAAGCCAGATTGAAAGGCTTCTTTATTGGAGTGTGGTATACACAGTGAATTGTTAGCAGTGGAGTGAAGGTTATAGTTAGTATGGAGATCTGGAGTGAACATACTGCTCAGGCAGTGTGGAATAGTCAGTGAGTTGTTAGCAGTGTAGCAGAGGTTATAGTTAGTATGGAGATCTGGAGTGATCATACTGCTCAGGTAGTGTGGTATACACAGTGAATTGTTAGCAGTGGAGTGAAGGTTATAGTTAGTATGGAGATCTGGAGTGAACATACTGCTCAAGTAGTGTGGAATATTCAGTGAGTTGTTAGCAGTGTAGCAGAGGTTATAGTTAGTATGGAGATCTGGAGTGATCATACTGCTCAGGCAGTGTGGAATAGTCAGTGAGTTGTTAGCAGTGTAGCAGAGGTTATAGTTAGTATGGAGATCTGGAGTGATCATACTGCTCAGGTAGTGTGGTATACACAGTGAATTGTTAGCAGTGGAGTGAAGGTTATAGTTAGTATGGAGAGCTGGAGTGATCATACTGCTCAGGTAGTGTGGAATAGTCAGTGAATTATTAGCAGTGGAGTGGAGGTTATAGTTAGTATGGAGAGCTGGAGTGATCATACTGCTCAGGTAATGTGGAATAGTCAGTGAGTTGTTAGTAGTGGAGTGGAGGTTATAGTTAGGATGGAGAGCTGGAGTGATCATACTGCTCAGGTAATGTGGAATAGTCAGTGAGTTGTTAGTAGTGGTGTGGAGGTTATAGTTAGGATGGAGAGCTGGTGTGATCATACTGTTCAGGTAGTGTGGAATAGTCAGTGAGTTATTAGCAGTGGAGTGGAGGTTATAGTTAGTATGGAGAGCTGGAGTGATCATACTGCTCAGGTAATGTGGAATAGTCAGTGAGTTGTTAGTAGTTGAGCGAATTATAGTTATTATGGAGAGCTGGAGTGATCATACTGCTCAGGCAGTGTGGAATAGTCAGTGAGTTGTTAGCAGTGGAGTATAGGTTATAGTTAGTATGGAGATCTGGAGTTATCATACTGCTCAGGTAGTGTGGAATAGTCAGTGAGTTGATAGCAGTGGAGTGAAGGTTACAGTTAGTATGGAGATCTGGAGTGATCATACTGCTCAGGTAGTGTGGAATAGTCAGGGAGTTGTTAGCAGTGGAGTAGAGGTTATAGTTAGTATGGAGAGCAGGAGTGATCATACTGCTCAGGTAGCGTGGAATAGTCAGTGAGTTGTTAGCAGTGGAGTGGAAGTTATAGTTATTATGGAGAGCTGGAGTGATCATACTGCTCAGGCGGTGTGGAATAGTCAGTGTGTTGTTAGTAGTGGAGCAGAGGTTATAGTTAGTATGGAGAGCTGGAGGATCATACTGCTCAGGTAGTGTGGAGTAGTCAGCGAGTTGTTAGTAGTGGAGTGGAGGTTATAGTTAGTATGGAGATCTGGAGTGATCATACTGCTCAGGTAATGTGGAATAGTCAGTGAGTTGTTAGTAGTGGAGCCGAGGTTATAGCTAGTATGGAGAGCTGGAATGTTAAAGTCAAATTATATCTTCACAATGCGTTGGAGACCTTTCTCTACCAATCAAGTGTTGTAAATGTCCATTTAAATCAATAGAATTGGGGCATTTGGTTTGTTTCAGAACTTCCTGAATATGACCCCATAGTTGTAAACACTGACAGATTATCAGTCTGTAAAGTCATATGTCTGAACTGCTTCCATACGGTTTATCTGCATTGCTACAGACTGTATAACCCAAATCACCATTACATAACAGCTGTTATCTTAGAGAATGTGATCAGAACGTACACTAAAGGAACGCTCTCTCATATCTGCTGACTGTTAGAGTGAAACAAGAACCTGAAATACATATGTCTTAACAGTTAAAGGCACAGTAACAGTTAGAATTAAAAATGTAATTTCCATAAAAATATCATGTAACTCTAAAGTGTACAGACCAGTGAGTGATTCCAAACTCCAGTCCTCAGGGTCTATCAACGGTTCAGGCTCAAAAGAGAACTAACACCTCGTAATTATAACCCACCACTAAAATCCTAATGGCCCCTATGAATCTTTCCCTTGGGCCTTTCTTCAACAGATAACATCATTAATCAGTCCTGGATGTACTGTTTTTACAGGAGGACATGGCCGTTGCTGGTAGTTATTTCACACAGACACAGGCAAAAGTGCTTAACCCTTTAATATCCCTTTTGGTCCATAATGGGTTAAAATTACCATGTGTAGTAGATGAAGTTCCTGTCCTGTGATTTTGCCTGCAGCTGTCATGTCCGCCTCCATGGAGACAACATGCAGGATGGACTGAAGATGTTACCTCTTGAACAAAGTCTCGCTAGGATTTTTTCTTTTAGGACCAGAACTGTCCCAAGGATGGTGTAGCAACAGCACCACTGTAAAATTTCAGGACTCTGTGATGCTGCACCTGAAAAATTCAACACCTCTCAGCTGTGGAAGTTCCCTTGCCTTACTCAGGAGGATAAAGCCTACTAAATATATATATATATATATATATATATATATATATATATATATATATATATATATTAATTGTTACTATCCCTTTAAAAGGAGATGTTCTGGATGAAAGTAATTGCATCCCTCTGGCACAGAAAAGGATTTGAGAGCCAGAGGGGTATGCAAAGCATTGTTACGCAAAATGGATGATGTGGCTAACCAGCTTCTCGGATCCTACACTATTTTACAGGATCCCATTTTCTACGGATTGTAATTCTGAACAGTTGCTACAATTTAAATGAAATGAGACAGAAATAAAATATCAAAATAGAGTTGACTTTCGCTGCGCACACCCATAGTCCTCCGGACCTATTCAGTAAGGTAAATTAAGGCTATTCGGAGCAAACCAACTGCATTATAGGTGAGAAATAAAATGTCCATTGCTTCAAATGGGGTTTTTAATCACTTGCATTCTCTAGTGGTCTTTGGTGCTATGAGTAACAATGAGTTTGAGACTAGTGTTGAGCGAGCATGCTCGGCCGATGCTCGGATCGGCTCGAGCATCGCTCTGCTCGGCACATGGCGGTACTCGTACGAGTACCGCATGTGCTCGCCCGCCATGTTCGGGTCTCCTCCCCGCACGTTTTGCGGCTGCTGCGCAGCCAATAAACGCGCAGGGAGGCTCTGACATCAGTGTAATGCCAGCAGCCATGTTGGCTGCTGGCATTACACTGATTGGCTGGCCAGAACCCGTGGTCGGGTGCTGTATAGCACCTGACCAGCGAGTTCGGCTCAGTCTTAGCCAGGGAGAGATGAGGATAGGAAGGGAAAGTCAGTGTAGGGAGAAAAAAAGCAAATTTGTGAAAAAAAAAGAACCAAAAGTCCTTTTCAGGACTACTGTGTGTGGGGGCAGCAGGTTATTTTGTGTGGGGGGAAAAAAACAAACAAAAAAAAATTTCATATATTCTGTTTAGTGTGCAAAGTTGCAGATTAGAGCACATTCTGTTTAGTGTGCAAAGTTGCAGATTAGAGCACATTCTGTTTAGTGTGCAAAGTTGCAGATTAGAGCACATTCTGTTTAGTGTGCAAAGTTGCAGATTAGAGCACATTCTGTTAAGTCTTCAAACTAAAATATCAAAGTCACATATTCCATTCAGTGTGCTTCGCCGCAGTTTAGCAGCACATTCTGTGTACTGTGCAGAGTTGCAGAATAGGAAGAAATACTGTAAAGTTTTCAAACTAAAATATCAAAGTCACATATTCCATTCAGTGTGCGTCACCGCAGTTTAGCAGCCTATTCTGTGTACTCTGCACAGTTGCAGAATAGGAAGAAATACTGTTAAGTTTTCAAACTAAAATATCAAAGTCACATATTATATTCAGTGTGCGTCACCGCAGTTTAGCAGCCTATTCTGTGTACTCTGCACAGTTGCAGAATAGGAAGAAATACTGTTAAGTTTTCAAACTAAAATATCAAAGTCACATATTCCATTCAGTGTGCGTCACCGCAGTTTAGCAGCCTATTCTGTGTACTCTGCACAGTTGCAGAATAGGAAGAAATACTGTTAAGTCTTCAAACTCAAATATTAAAGTCACATATTCCATTCAGTGTGCATCACCGCAGTTTAGCAGCCTATTCTGTGTACTCTGCACAGTTGCAGAATAGGAAGAAATACTGTTAAGTTTTCAAACTAAAATATCAAAGTCACATATTATATTCAGTGTGCGTCACCGCAGTTTAGCAGCCTATTCTGTGTACTCTGCACAGTTGCAGAATAGGAAGAAATACTGTTAAGTCTTCAAACTCAAATATCAAAGTCACATATTTCATTTAGTGTGCGTCACCGCAGTTTAGCAGCCTATTCTGTGTACTCTGCACAGTTGCAGAATAGGAAGAAATACTGTTAAGTCTTCAAAGTAAAATATCAAAGTCACATATTCCATTCAGTGTGCGTCACCGCAGTTTAGCAGCCTATTCTGTGTACTCTGCACAGTTGCAGAATAGGAAGAAATACTGTTAAGTCTTCAAACTCAAATATTAAAGTCACATATTCCATTCAGTGTGCGTCACCGCAGTTTAGCAGCCTATTCTGTGTACTCTGCACAGTTGCAGAATAGGAAGAAATACTGTTAAGTTTTCAAACTAAAATATCAAAGTCACATATTATATTCAGTGTGCGTCACCGCAGTTTAGCAGCCTATTCTGTGTACTCTGCACAGTTGCAGAATAGGAAGAAATACTGTTAAGTCTTCAAACTCAAATATCAAAGTCACATATTCCATTCAGTGTGCGTCACCGCAGTTTAGCAGCCTATTCTGTGTACTCTGCACAGTTGCAGAATAGGAAGAAATACTGTTAAGTCTTCAAACTAAAATATCAAAGTCACATATTCCATTCAGTGTGCGTCACCGCAGTTTAGCAGCCTATTCTGTGTACTCTGCACAGTTGCAGAATAGGAAGAAATACTGTTAAGTTTTCAAACTAAAATATCAAAGTCACATATTCCATTCAGTGTGCGTCACCGCAGTTTAGCAGCCTATTCTGTGTACTCTGCACAGTTGCAGAATAGGAAGAAATACTGTTAAGTCTTCAAACTCAAATATTAAAGTCACATATTCCATTCAGTGTGCGTCACCGCAGTTTAGCAGCCTATTCTGTGTACTCTGCACAGTTGCAGAATAGGAAGAAATACTGTTAAGTTTTCAAACTAAAATATCAAAGTCACATATTATATTCAGTGTGCGTCACCGCAGTTTAGCAGCCTATTCTGTGTACTCTGCGCAGTTGCAGAATAGGAAGAAATACTGTTAAGTTTTCAAACTAAAATATCAAAGTCACATATTCCGTGTAAGATGAAAAAGGCGGGTAAAAAGGGACGGGGAAGTGGACGTGATCCTGATCGTTCAGGGCGCGGGTCAGGACGCGGAGAAACTGTGCCTGGTGCCAGAGCACAAGAAAGAAAGACATCCACCATACCTAGCTTCATGTCTCATTTTACAGGGCGTCGCAGGACATCACTCTCGAGGTCCGACCACTGCGAACAGGTGGTCGGTTGGATGTCAGCTGATACTGCTTCCAGTCGGTTAAGCACCACCCTGTCTTCCACCAAGTCCACTCTCAGTAGCCAAGAGTCTGGTCAACATAATCCTCACTCTGATCATCCTTCCTCCCACCATAGACGGTCTGGTCAAAGAAGTGATCCCACACTGGGATATAGTGAGGAGCTCGTCTCATCACCAATCCTTCATTTGACCCTCTCTCCAAGCACGCTTGCAGAGGAACATGACATCTTGTGCCCTGATTCACAACCTCTAGAGGGTACCCAATCACAAGAAGATGACAGATGTGAACGGCATTTAAGGTCAAAGGAAGTAGTGGATGATGATAATGATGATGAGACACAGTTGCCATTAAATCAACCACTATTACTGTCTCAAGACCTTGTTGAGGAGAATGTTATACAGTTGTCAATGACTGAGTATGTGGTGGGATCAAGACATGAGGAGGATGATCAGAGTGAGGAAGTGGAGGAGGACTTGGTGGACGATGAGGTGACTGACCCCACCTGGGAAGGTGTAGAGCCGAGCGATGACAGCAGTCCTGAGGGTGAGCCATCTGCAGCACCGCAACAGGCTGGAAGAGGCAGTGGTGTGGCTACAGAAAGAAGGCGGACCGCACCAAACCGGCCCGCAAATGTTCCACGGAGCACCCCCTTGCGTAAATCTCCCTTGCCAAGGGGTAGGTGTTCCGCGGTATGGCGTTTTTTTAAGGAAAGTGCGGACGACAAAAGAATTGTAGTTTGCAACCTGTGCCACACCAGAATGAGCCGAGGCATGAACACTAGAAACCTCACCACCACCAGCATGATCCGACACATGGCATCCAAGCACCGTAATAAGTGGGAGGAACGCCTGGATCGCCCATCTGTGTCTGCAGGCCACACCACTGCCTCCTCTTCCCCTGTTTTCGGTGCCGGCCAATCGCCTGTCGAAGGCGCAGGCCCGCATACCTCCCGCCCTGCACCTGTAGCATCTGAAGCACCATCAGCGACCACATCCACTTCCCTGTCCCAGCACAGCGTCCAAATGTCGTTACCCCAGGCATTTGAGCGCAAGCGAAAATACCCAGCCACCCACCCACAGGCCATAGCACTAACCTCACACCTTTCCAAATTACTGGCCATCGAAATGCTGCCATTTAGGCTTGTGGACACTGAGTCCTTCCGCAGCCTGATGGCAGCAGCTGTCCCTCGGTACGCAGTCCCCAGCCGCCACTACTTTTCCCGGTGTGCCATCCCCGCATTACACCACCATGTGTCCCGTAACATCACCCGTGCCCTGACCAACGCAGTTACTGGGAAGGTCCACTTAACGACTGACACATGGACAAGTGCTTGTGGCCAGGGACACTACATTTCCCTGACGGCACACTGGGTGAATGTCGTGGAGGCTGGGAGCGACTCGGACCCTGGGATGGCACGGGTGCTACCCACGCCGAGGATTGCGGGCCCTACCTCCATCAGGGTTTCCGCCAGCACCTACGTTATTGGCTCCTCCTCCTCCGTTTCCACCTCCGAATTCTCTACACGCAGCGCCACTCCCCCATCAGCCAGTAGCTGGAAGCAGTGTAGCACTGCAGTGGGGAAGCGTCAACAGGCCGTGCTGAAGCTGATCTGCCTTGGGGACAAACAGCACACGGCCTCAGAGCTGTTGCAGGGGATTAGTCACCAGACCGAGCAGTGGCTTTCGCCACTCAACCTGCAACCAGGCATGGTTGTGTGTGATAATGGGCGTAACTTGGTGGCGGCTTTGGAGCTCGGCAAGCTCACACACGTACCATGCCTAGCGCATGTATTTAATTTAGTGGTTCAGCGATTTCTAAAAACCTACCCCAATGTGCATGATCTCTTGACCAAGGTGCGCCGCGTGTGTGCACATTTCCGTAAGTCATCTACAGCTTCGGCCGGCCTGTTGAAGCTGCAGCAACGCTTACAATTGCCAGCTCACCGGCTGCTGTGTGACGTGAGCACGCGCTGGAACTCCACCTTCCACATGTTGGCCCGGCTTTGTGAGCAGCAGAGGGCAGTAGTGGAGTACCAGCTGTTACACGGTCGTCGCCTCTCCGTTCAACTTCCTGTAATCAGAAGTGAGGAGTGGGAATGGATGTCAGACCTCTGTGAGGTTTTACGCAATTTTGAGGAATCGACACAGATGGTGAGCGGCGATAACGCTATTATCAGTGTAACCATCCCACTTCTGTGTCTACTGAAACGCTCGCTGCTCACAATTAAAACCGACGCTTTGCATGTGGAAGAGGTGGAAATGGGGGAGGAAGAGCTTACACAAGGTGATAGCCAGAGCACCCTCACTTCGTCTTCTCAGCGACAATTGGAGGAGGCGGAGGAGGAAGACACGGTTGCCTCCGCTACAGAGGGTAGCCATGGAACTTTAGTTCCATCTCTTCAGCGTGGGTGGGCAGAAGAGGAGGAAGAGGATGAGGAGATTGAGAGTCATCCTCCTGGTGAGGACAGCGAAATCTTGACTGTTGGTACTCTGGCACACATGGCTGACTTTATGTTAGGCTGCCTTTCCCGTGACCCACGCGTTGTACGCATTTTAGACAACACGGATTACTGGGTGTTCACCCTTCTGGACCCCCGCTACAAAGAGAATTTCTCATCTCTCATTCCTCCGGTGGAGAGGACAAGCAAAATGGTGCAATACCAGAAGGTTCTTGTTGAAAAATTGCTCCAAAATTTTCCATCTGACAACGCTGGCGGCAGAGTACGTGCTACCTTGGCCAACCGAGAAGGGGAGAAAAGGGGAGCACACAGCAGTTCCGACAAAGGCAGGGCAACACTCTCCAAGGCGTGGGACACCTTCATGACACCCCGCCAGCACCCTCACCCTGATGCGCAGCCTAGTGTCACAAGGAGGGAAAAGTTTTGGAAGATGGTGAAGGAGTACGTAGCAGACCGTGTCAGCGTCCTCAATGATCCCTCTGTGCCTTACAACTACTGGGTGTCCAAGCTGGACACGTGGTATGAACTGGCACTCTACGCCTTGGAGGTGCTGGCCTGCCCTGCCGCCAGCGTTCTGTCTGAGCGGGTATTTAGTGCTGCTGGTGGCATCATAACAGATAAGCGTATCCGCCTTTCCACCGACAATGCTGATAGGTTGACACTTATAAAAATGAACAAGGCCTGGATTTCCCCTGACTTCTCCACTCCACTGGAGGAAAGCCCCGGGGGAACATAAACTCACTTTATATATGTTATTTACAATGATGGGAATACTCTGTATTCCCATTCACCCCTTCCACCCAAAAAACGGGTATATGGTTGACTCTTAATCTTCTCATCCTCCTCCTCCTCTTCCATATGCCCTGTGCTATAATTTTTATATAGGGCCAGCTCACCAGCGGGCCCTGTGATATAATTTTTATATAGGGCCAGCTCACCAGCGGGCCCTGTTTGACAATTTTTATATAGGTCAGCTCACCAGCGGGCCTTCTCATATAATGTTTTATTGGGTCAGCTCTCTAGTGGGCCCTCTCATATAATGTTTTATAGCGTCAGCTCACTAGCGGGCCTTCGCATATAATGTTTAGGATGGTCAGCTCCGCAGCAGACCCTCACCCATAATGTTTTAGATGGTCAGCTCAGCGCACGTTTCCCTCTTAATCATGGCCCCAGTTCAGAAAAATCGAGGAAATTTTTGGGAGAATTTGCCTTTGCGCACGTTTCCCTCTTAATCATGGCCTCAGTTCAATAAAATCAAGGAAATTTTTGGGAGAATTTGCCTCTGCGCATGTTTCCCTCTTAATCATGGCCTCACTTCAGAAAATCGAGGACATTTTTGGGAGAATTTGCAGATGATATACAAGTAAATATACAGCAAATATTGTTTGGTAACAATTTTTCGCCTAAAGTCGTTTTTATTTTCCTTTTTGTGTGTTTTACGGTCAGTCTGTAAAAATGGCGTACTACGGGCGAAAGATCGTTCCCAGCAGCGATGTTGGAGTCCAAGATGCATCCAGACATCCTCCCTATGCTGTCCCTGAACCATTTCTGTGGTGTTTCCATCATTTTCTGCCCTTTTCCTATGGACCAGACACCCTCCCCTCATCAGAGCAGGGGGTGCCTGGTGTAATGCTCGAGTCCTCCCATTGACTTCAATGGGGCTCGGGTGCTCGGCCGAGCACTCGAGCCTCCGGGGGCGCTCGGTCAGAGCACCCGAACACCCGAGCATTGGGGTGCTCGCTCATCACTATTTGAGACCTGTTTGTTCCATTCAGATCAATAAGAATTTGGGGAATTTGGATCTGATCCCTAGGGCATAGTTGGTCTGTTCCAGAATTGCACCTATTTAGGTTACTGAATACATAAATTCATCTCTTGAAATGAAGCTTGTTTAAAAAAAACAAAACAAAACAGAACAGAGTTATGTAAACCGCCTGATATTTCCATAGTAACACAGGTGAATAGAGGTTTTCGTAGGATTTTATTGAATTTACATTTTTCTAGTACAGATTTCACTTATAGTAAAAGGTAAGTTTGATGGATTGTAATTAAAGGGATAGAATGTTTTTCAAAAACAGCAGCTTCAATTAATCTTCATAGTATTTAGTCCATGGAGTGTGTTATTTCAATACTGTCAGAGTTGTAGTTCAATAGTAATTGAATGATAAAGTATCCCCCCCCTGCCCCTTTTACCTAGTGTAAATCACCTCCCCTCAGATGTGGAATCTGGTCTCTTGACCGGACAGGTCGCAGCAAGGGACAATCTTCTTACTGTGATCATAAGGAAAACCCTACCCCCTTGACAGGTTTTTTTCAGTTTCAGTTGTATATCAACTTCACTGAATACAGGTCTCTCCTTGTACGTGAGCTAAACAGATCCAGCTGAACCACTGGCTTTCCTTCTTTTCTCTGCCTGTGTGTGTCTCTCTCTCTGCCTCACCTCTCTCACGTTTGGCTTTGGGAATTCCGCTTCCTAATGGTGTCAGTGTTGGCTCTCTGATGTAAACACAATATGGGAGATGGACTATTCTCCACTGAATGTTGTGTGGCATCAAAACCACTGTTCACTGTAGCTATTACATCATCACCTAACAATGCAGAGAGCTTGTGTTCACGGGTTACTTGTGTGTGTGTGTTCGTGATCTTCCCTACCCATGAATCTGGTCTGTCTGGTTTTTCTTCTCTTTTTGTCTTATTCTAATTACTACTGACCCTCACCTTTTTCCTACTATTGAGATACTCACAATGTTCAGCAGTGCTTAAACTGATTATCATGGTTAATTGTTTTCTATTTTTAGTCCTTGATCTGTGATTTTACTGATTTTTTTATTTTTCTATTTTAACTCTCTAGATTTTGTTTGCTACAATTTAGATTTGTGGTTTTAGGAAGCGGCATACTTCATAGTTACTAGTTACTAATGTAATTGTTGTCTCTGTCTATCTGTGTATCTATGTATCTATCTATCTAGACAACACAGGTAAGGAGTGCATCACGGACCAGCAAGAATCCAAACAGCCAGCACCACCATTTTTCTTTCATAAAAAATACTTTATTGAATACAAAAATATATATATAAAAAAAAAGCAACTCTGTTGCAAAAGAGCAAGCTGACTCCTGATTGAACATACACTTAGTGCACAAACCACCTAACGCATTTCATGCCTTAGCACTTAATCATAAGTCTGGTAAGTATTTTTTACGGAAGAAAAATGGTGGTGCTGGCTATTTGGATTCTTGCTGGTCCGTGATGCACTCCTTACCCGTGTCGTCAAGTTTGTCGAAGTCCGTGGCCCGGGACTGTTGGGGGTAGCACCGGCCCAGCAAAGTGGCTTTAAGTCTGGTGAGTGTTTTTGAATTTTCATTCATACAACGATATATGTTAAGGGAAACATGTGGAGCAGTTATGATTTGATGATATACAGCAACCAGAAGAGAACTGTATTTACATATGTGGAGTTATCTATCTATCTATCTATCTAATATATCTATATCTATCTATCTATGTCTGTCTATCTCATAGTGATCTATCTCATATGTATGTATGTATGTATCTCATATCTATCTCATATCTATCTAGCATCTGTCTATCTCATATCTATCTATCTATCTATCTATCTATCTAATCTATCTATCTCCTATGTCTTTCTGTCTATCTCATATTGATCTATCTCATATGTATGTATGTATGTATATATGTATCTCATATCTATATCTATCTATCTAACTAATGAAGTAGTATAATGTATTTACAACCTGTCGCCCCATTGTATCTCATCAGTGGACTTACTATGACCTCACAGGTGTGGCTGCAGGACACGTGCACTCACAGAGCAGATGACAAGGGAATGTCCCATGGTCAGGTGCTCTGTGACTCAGCTTTGTGTAACATTAGTCTAATCTACTCTTATAGAATTCTTCCGTTTCCTGAATCTGTAATAATAGCTCAACAGGTAATGTAAAACAGTTCTCTGGCACTAAGAGGGAGTAAACCCACTAAGGGCCAAAGAGGCTGTCAACGTATTGCTTTGCAATGTGTCACCCACCCTCTGGGCCTCAAAGGGGTTAAAACAATAGTAATGAGTATAAACAAACCACTCTACCGTAAAATGTAAACCTGACAACTGTTTCAGGTTTCAAGGGAAAGTACCTGGTTTCATGGTGTACCTGTTTCCTGCTGGTTTTAACCCCTTGACTGCCAGAGAGGTCTCCAATGCATTGCAAAGGGGTTAACCTTTCATGTGCCAGAGGCATGCCCCCTGACACTAAGGTTGCCACCCAGCCGGTATTTTACCGGTAGGCCGGTAAAAAATTGGCTTCTGTCCAATGTTAAGTCTATGGAGGGAATGCCATGGCCGGTATTTTTTTTTTTTGAGGAAAAGTTCGCAACCCTACCTGGCACTTGAATGGTTAAAGTGAAACTGTCACTCTATAGGCTGACAGGATATGATGGGAGTTGTAGTCTGGCAAAGACTGGGGACATCACATTGGTCACCACTGGTGTAGCTTAAAGGAGCAGTAAACTTTTTTTATGAAAACACATATTTTACAGAGCTTTTCCTGCTGAATAAAACAAGGTCACACCCATCACTGTCAGATGTTTTATTCAAATGTTATAGCAGTTTAAATAATCAGGAAGTGAATTTACTGTGTTTACTTCCTGATAGTTCTAACTGACAGGAAATGACTCAGCAGTTTCTATCACATTCTATGGAGAACTGTATGTCTCTGACTTTTCTGACTTTCCTCTCCATTAGAATCTAACAGGAAATGTAATTAGAATTTGACCACTAGAGGGTACTGCTAATGTAAAAAAAACATGGGTTTAAACTGTAATAACTCTGGAAATATAAATCTCTCGGCAGTGGGTTACCCTTATTTTACTCAACAGTAAAATCCCTACAATATATTTTTTCATAAAAAAGTTAACTGCTCCTTTAAAGCGGAACTTTCATGCATATAAAAGTGCCCCCCCCAAAAAATCATTTGTAACTTAGCGTTAAGCATATCAATCCTTTTATTATCCTTATTAGTCCGGCATGATTTAGAAATGTAGCTTCTTTGGAGACTCACCGGCAGACGACATTGCAGACATCTTGCCAAACAGGCATCTGTGCGCCTGCACTGTTTGTCCCTGTCTCCTCAATGATTGGCAAGGGGAATTGCATTGTACCTTAAAGGGATAGTAATACTTTGTTTTAGCTTTATTTTATTTTGTAGGCATTAAAAAAACATGAAGAACGATATAAGTCTTATCTCTCAAACCTTTATGGTTTGAGAGATATTCACAAGCAAAGTTTCCCCTCCCACCCCTTTTACCTAGTGTAAGCCATCTCTTCTCAGATGTGGAATCCAGTCCATAGACCAGACAGATAACAGCAGGGGACAATCTTCTTCCTATGAGAACAATGAAAGCACTGCCCCCCTTGACAGGTTTTACCCTTATCTTAATTGAAGATTGTCCCTCTCTGCAGTCTATGGTTTGAAAGATATAAACATTGAAAGTTCCCCCCACCCCCCTTCTCCCGATGTCAGCTGTAAAGCTGACAGCAGGAGATCCGTGTCGGCTGACTCAAGGAGGCTCTGCAGCAGAGCCGAAATCCCATTATTGCAAAAGAATTACTTCAATGGAAAAGTCTACATAGTGCGCTTGCAAACCAGACACACTTTGTAGACCTTTCCAATGACGTAATTATTTTGCAATAACACGATTTTGGCTCTGCTGCAGAGCCGCAGGCTGATCCCCAGACCTGGATCTCTTGCTGTCAGTAAGACACTGACATCAGGAGAAGGGGAGGGAGGGGGGAACTTTCATTGCAAATATCTCTGCCATTAAGCTTATTTTTTCATCCTCTACAAAACTATAACAAGTTTTTAGGGGACATTACTGTCCCTTTAAATATTGACGGAATTACTAAGGATAATAAACATATGGCTATGCTTAACACTATGTTAAAAATGATTTGGCGGGCACTTTAATACACATGAAAGTTCTGCTTTAATGCCTATAGAAATCCCCATACAACAGACTTAGGATCCTGTGTTCAAATCAGAACTAGAGTATTTCTGTGATAACTGCACCTTAAAGGGAAAACACAAGTTTCACATTAATTTAAATGGGGCTGTTAACCCTTGGAATGCTAAAGATGTTTCCAGTGTGTTGCTTTACTGTCCTTAAACGGTTAATGAATTTTGATGATGTGTATTTTTCTTAAAGTGCTCAATGCATTGCAGTCGTCTGTGTCACACAGCAGTTTGTGCCCTGAACCTGAGTTTGAATTCCGTTGTTAAAGGAGAAGTAACACATTTAATATAATTCCCATTTACATTTCTAAGACCATAAAATCCTAATGGCCCCTATGTACTTTGCCCATGTGCCTTTGTTCAAGAGATAGCATCGTCAATCAGACCTGGATGAGATGTCTATGGAGGCTATGGATGCATTGAGCAGGGTTTGAGGTACTGTGGTCCTCCTAGAAGCTGTCATGTCTGCCTCCATGAGCAAGGACTGATTGAAGATATTTGTATGACGAGACAAGGAAAAAGGACAAAATTCTTAAAGGCAATTAGGATTTTATGGCTATAGTTAGGTAAATAATAAGTTATACTTAGGAACTGTTTGTTTTGTTTTAAAGTATAGTGAAATTCAAGTTATTACAAGAATTAGTGGCCAAAGGTTGCTGTGGAGTGCCCTCAAGTGGAGGATTGTGGTCATTACCAAAATAAGGATTTCTATACAGCTCCACATTAAAGCTATACCAGGGAACTCTCCAGGTTTTGAACCAGATCTCAGGGTCTTAGGCTGAAAGGCCACAATCTCAGGGTGACGAGGTACAGTGTTACCTACTATATGACTTACACCACTTTACTGCTTATTTAGTGTCTACATTAGTGACATTTATATCAGAAAAAGAGAGAGAGAAGTCCCACTTGTTTTGAGTGTATAAGAAGTGATATCTCAGAACTGTATCATGTTATATAGTGTATAGGAAGTGATATCAGAACTGTAGAATGTTATCTTATATAATAAAACGCTAGCGATGTTTGTCAGAAGCCGTCACACTCAGTAGAGACTGCCCGTGTTCGGACAGTCTCTACTGCACATGATTGCTTCGCGTGGAGCAGAGAGGCAGCGTCAGTACGCAGAGCAGGACCGGAGCAGTGAGGCAGCGTCACTACACAGAGCAGGACTGGAGCACTGAGGTAGCGGCAGTACGCAGAGCAGGACTGGAGCACTGAGGTAGCGGCAGTACGCAGAGCAGGACTGGAGCAGTGACACATCACCCGGACCTTGGCCCGTGTACACGGGCTTTTACAACAGTAGTGTATAAGAAGTGATATCCCGGAACTGTAATATTTTATAGTGTATAAGAAGTGATATCAGAACTGTAGAATGTTATAGTGTATAAGAAGTGATATCTCAGAACTGTAGAATGTTATAGTGTATAAGAAGTGATATCACAGATCTGTAGAATGTTATAGTGTATAAGAAGTGATATCACAGATCTGTAGAATGTTATAGTGTATAAGAAGTGATATCACAGATCTGTAGAATGTTATAGTGTATAAGAAGTGATATCTCAGAAATGTAGAATGTTAGTGTATAAGAAGTGATATATCAGAATTGTAGAATGTTATAGTGTATAAGAAGTGATATCAGTACTATATGATGTTATAGTGGATAAGAAGTGATATCTCAGTACTGTAGGGTGTTATAGAGTATAAGAAGTGATCTCAGAATTGTAGAATGTTATAGTGTATAAGAAGTGATATCTCAGAACTGTATCATGTTATAGTGTATAAGAAGTGATATCTTAGTACTGTAGAATGTTATAGTGTATAAGAAGTGATATATCAGAACTGTAGAATGTTATAGTGTATAAGAAGTGATATCTCAGAACTGTATCATGTTATAGTGTATAAGAAGTGATATCTTAGTACTGTAGGATGTTATAGTGTATAAGAAGTGATATATCAGAACTGTAGCATGTTACAGTATATAAGAAGTGAAATCAAAGAATTGTAGAATGTATAGTGTATAAGAAGTGATATCAGAACCGTAGAATGTCATAGTGTATAAAAAGTGATATCTCAGAACTGTAGAATGTTATAGTGTATAAGAAGTGATATATCAGAACTGTACAATGTTATAGTGTATAAGAAGTGATTTCACAGAACCGTTGAATGTTATAGTGTATAAGAAGTGATATATCAGAACTGTAGCATGTTACAGTATATAAGAAGTGAAATCAAAGAATTGTAGAATGTATAGTGTATAAGAAGTGATATCAGAACCGTAGAATGTCATAGTGTATAAAAAGTGATATCTCATAACTGTAGAATGTTATAGTGTATAAGAAGTGATTTATCAGAACTGTACAATGTTACAGTGTATAAGAAGTGACTTCACAGAACCGTTGAAAGTTATAGTGTATAAGAAGTGATATCTCAGATCTGTAGAATGTTATAGTGTATAAGAAGTGATATCACAGATCTGTAGAATGTTATAGTGTATAAGAAGTGATATCTCAGAAATGTAGAATGTTAGTGTATAAGAAGTGATATCAGAACTGTAGAATGTTATAGTGTATAAGAAGTGATATCAAAACTGTAGAATGTTACAGTGTATAAGAAGTGATATATTAGAACTGTAGAATGTTATAGTGTATAAGAAGTGATATCAGAACTGTAGAATGTCATGGTGTATAAGAAGTAATATCAGAACCGTAGAATGTTATAGTGTATGAGAAGCGATATTACAGCACTGTAGAATGTTATAGTGTATAAGAAGTGATATCAGAACTGTAGAATGTTACAATGTATAAGAAATTATATCTCATAACTCTTGAATGTTATAGTGTATAAGATGTTATATCTCAGAACTGTAGCATGTTATAGTGTATAAGAAGTAATATCACAGATCTGTAGAATGTTATAGTGTATAAGAAGTGATATATCACATCAGTAGCATGTTATAGTGTACTAGTTGAACAGCCCGTTACACGGGCCACAGTGCCTCTGGCAGCCGGTCGCGGGGCAGTCACACGCAGTACAGACTGCCTGCACCACTGCTGATACAGAGCTGGACGCTCCTTTGGAGCGCCCAGCTCTGTATCAGCCGCGGCGCGGCCAGTCTGTACTGCGCATGACTGACGCACGCGCAGCAGTGTCTACTGCGCATGTCGGGCGTTACACACAACTTAGCGAATTATTATATAGGATAAGAAGAGATATCTCAGAACTGTAGAATGTTATAGTATAAGAAATAGTATCATAGAACTGTAGCATGTTATAGTGTTTAAGAAGTGATATCAGTACTATATGATGTTATAGTGGATAAGAAGTGATATCTCAGTACTGTAGGGTGCTATAGTGTATAAGAAGTGATCTCAGAATTGTAGCATGTTATAGTGTATAAGAAGTGATATATCAGAACTGTAGAATGTTATAGTGTATAAGAAGTGATATCTCAGAACTGTAGAATGTTATAGTGTATAAGAAGTGATATCTCAGAATTGTAGCATGTTATAGTGTATAAGAAGTGATATATCAGAACTGTAGAATGTTATAGTGTATAAGAAGTGATATATCAGAACTGTAGAATGTTATAGTGTATAAGAAGTGATATCTCAGAACTGTAGAATGTTATAGTGTATAAGAAGTGATATCTCAGAACTGTAGAATGTTATAGTGTATAAGAAGTGATATATCAGAACTGTAGAATGTTATAGTGTATAAGAAGTGATATCAGTACTATATGATGTTATAGTGGATAAGAAGTGATATCTCAGTACTGTAGGGTGTTATAGAGTATAAGAAGTGATCTCAGAATTGTAGAATGTTATAGTGTATAAGAAGTGATATCTCAGAACTGTAATATTTTATAGTGTATAAGAAGTGATATCTCAGAACTGTATCATGTTATAGTGTATAAGAAGTGATATCTTAGTACTGTAGGATGTTATAGTGTATAAGAAGTGATATATCAGAACTGTAGCATGTTACAGTATATAAGTAGTGAAATCAAAGAATTGTAGAATGTATAGTGTATAAGAAGTGATATCAGAACCGTAGAATGTCATAGTGTATAAAAAGTGATATCTCAGAACTGTAGAATGTTATAGTGTATAAGAAGTGATATATCAGAACTGTACAATGTTATAGTGTATAAGAAGTGATTTCACTGAACCGTTGAATGTTATAGTGTATAAGAAGTGATATATCAGAACTGTAGCATGTTATAGTATATAAGAGTGAAATCAAAGAATTGTAGAATGTATAGTGTATAAGAAGTGATATCAGAACCGTAGAATGTCATAGTGTATAAAAAGTGATATCTCAGAACTGTAGAATGTTATAGTGTATAAGAAGTGATTTATCAGAACTGTACAATGTTACAGTGTATAAGAAGTGATTTCACAGAACCGTTGAATGTTATAGTGTATAAGAAGTGATATCTCAGATCTGTAGAATGTTATAGTGTATAAGAAGTGATATCTCAAGATCTATAGAAGGTTATAGTGTATAAGAAGTGATATCAGAACCACATAATATTATAGTGTATAAGAAGTGATATTAGAACTATATCATGTTATAGTGTATAAGAAGTGATATCTTAGAACCACATAATGTTATAGTGTATAAGAAGTGATATCAGAACTGTAGAATGTTATAGTGTATAAGAAGTGATATCACAGAACTGTAGAATGTTATAGTGTATAAGAAGTGATATCTTAAGATCTGTAGAAGATTATAGTGTATAAGAAGTGATATCAGAACCACATAATATTATAGTGTATAAAAAGTGATATCAGAACTGTATCATGTTAAAAGTTCATTTGGGGTGGATTGGATCATCTGTGGGTTAGTTCAAACATTCTAGAATCCATTTTCTTTGGAGTTTAAAGGTTTAATATTTTAAAGATCTCAGACTGAGCTCATTTCAAAAGTTCCCATATATGATTAAAAGCTCATATTTTAGACTTCACGTCCCATTTCTCCTCCTTCCCCCCAGAGGATGAAGTTCCCAATTATGGTGATTGCTCACGTCACCTATTTAAGTGCTCGTATTTCACTCAGCCTTTGCCTGTGCAAAGAGCTGGTCTCTCGCTTCCTTGCTTCTGTTCTGTTTTTGACTTCCACTGAACCAAACCTTCATCTTGGCTCATCTCTCCTAAACCTGATCAACCTGACCAGACTTTTGACCTGACAGCTCAGTCTTGAGACTTCGCTACCTGTCCTGCCCTTTGGCTTGATCCTTTGTCCGCCAATCTCGGTTGCCGATTTCAACTACACCAGGGCAGTTTTAAGAACCACAGAGGCCCCGGGCAGAATTGTGAATGGAGCACCCCTCTAGGTTCACAGTTAGGATCCTTAAGCATAGTTGTAGCAGTCGTCTTCCTGATTTTCCTATTTGTGGTAAAATTGTCTACATTTACATGTTGTACACCCAGAACTGTCATCTGAACAAAGGATTAAATTGGTTCCTTTCTGTAAAAATTAGACTGTTGGTTACTCAAGGAGAGACCACCTGAGAATGGAGGCCCCCACAGCAAACGCTTGTGTATGCCCATGCATTAAGATGCCCTTGAACTATACCTACTTGGTTCCATATTGCCTCTTAGCTCATGTTAACTTATCTACTTGCAAGCGCTTACATCCCACATCAGCTCAACTGTGACTGGTGATTTGACCTTGAGGTCAACACCTCTGGCTCGTAACCACAGGAAGGACATGTGGTAGATTCTGAACCCCAGAATGTCTCTTGTGATAGCAGTAGCTATTATCTTGGTTTTGATGGTCTGATCTAGCTGTCAGAAGGACATGCCCTTTGAGCACAATTACAACGTTCCATTTTTCTTTAGCGGTTGGTTGGCTTATAGAATCCTGACATAATTGTACTGATTTTGTACCTCACCTGTCCACAACTTTCTGTGATATATTTTAGCATTTGCTGTCGGGGATTGTTACCGTTCACTTTTTTCTTAAAGCTGTCTCCAACATTTAAAGGGTTAAATTCCATACACTATGCATATCTCTGATTATAGGTGGATTGTAGGAAGATAAGGCAGAAACTAACTGTAGTTGTAAGATCCCCTCCCCCCAAAAAATGCAATATATATCAGAAGAGTGAAAATCAGCGGAGTAACAATAGTGGTTTCAGGGGTCTCAACTGCGACTGGGCCCGTCACTCCAGGGGCCCGCCCCCCCTGCTATCACCGCCATTGCCACCATTAAAAAAGCTTTCCCGGTGGGAAGATCACACTGATCTCCCCACCGGCAAGCTGTAAGCAGCTTCCTCATGGTCCCTGGCCATCTAGTAATGACATCATCTTCCAGCGCTCTGCATTACTGGAGGACCAAGCAGGAGCTGCATATAGAGGTCTGTGCAGAAGGTGGCACAGACCTCTCCTGTCACACCGCCGGACCACCAGGGATGATGAGGCCCCCTCCTCCTGAGCCAGGTAGGAGGTGTATAGTGGGGTTAACATGGTGGTGATGGTGAGGCCGTGGCAGATTTTACACCAGGGCCCGGCAGCCTCTACTTACGCCTCTGCTGAAAATATAAATTAATCCTTTGAGTGCCATAGAGGTATGCAACGCATTGTGTACTGAAAGGGTTAAGGTAGTATTTGGTACTCTAGGGGAAAGTTCTTGCATAGTTCACTGAGCCAGCAACACTTCCTCTTTCGCTGGTCCCAGTATTTACTATGTGAAATTCACATCTGTTTACAGAAGAGTTTTTTTCTCTGTATTCCTGGAATCGATCTCACTACTTTTCTAATTGCTCTTGTGTATACGTATCACATTACTGAACTATGTTACTGTTGGCAGTAACATGACAATCTAATACTTATACCTTACACATAATAACGCTGCCTCAAATCATTTGTATCGGATACATTTACCACATGACACAGTCGGTGAAACTTGGGAGAAAAATGAAATAAAAAAAAAGGTGTTGCCTGTAGTGTATAATCCAAGTCTGTGTTGAAACAGTTTGAAGAACAGGGAACGTTTTAATCCAGGCCAAATCGATTGTCAGACCATCAACTACTGGGGTGTATAACTCCCATCATTGATGCTTGGATTTGCAGTCCCCACCATCTGGAGGTCCAAAATGTTAATAACCCTGTTTTAGTCTACGGCTAAACAAGTTGTCAGTAGGACTGCATTACAGCAGCATCTTATAGAAGAAAGTGGAAACTTTATTTTCTTAATTAAAATAATAATGATGTTAAAGGGATGTGGTTCCCAATGCTCTCATTTAGGACATCTTACACCATTTTTTCGATTTCTTTGCTTGAGCACATAAAAGTTAATATCAGACACAGTCATTTAATAGCTTGTAGAGTGGGAGTGATTATGGCTCCCCCATCATGATCGCAACAGCTCCACCTGCTGGCCACAGTCAAAAATTGCTGTTTAATAAATTAGACATTTAAAGAGATAGAAACACTTAATATATATTAAAATTGATATTGTAAGGTTTATACTCCTGAGTACAAGGGTGTTTTATTATAAAAGTTATTGCAGCTCAAAATTGTATTTTTAGGTGTAATATCTCAATGGCATGAAATTTGACAGTGGCACTGTCACTACACAATCCTATGGAAGGATATGGTCAATTGACCAAAACTCTCTATAGGATGATGTAGCAACAGTGCCACTGTAATATTGCACCTAAAAAAATTCAAGTTTGCATCACAATAACTTTTGAATACGACACCTCTGTGCAGCGGGCGTACCCTTATTTTACTCAGTATATTCCACACTGCTCTCGCTCTACCACCTTCCAGCCAAATACTAGCATTTCAAATTGCTCTCTCCCCAACTGTCAGCCAAATACTAACATTCCACACTGCTCTCTCTCCCACTTCCCAGCCAAATACTAACATTTCACATTGCTCTCTCTCTCTCTCCCCCCAACTGTCAGCCAAATACTAACATTCCACACTGCTCTCTCTCCCACTTCCCAGCCAAATACTAACATTTCACATTGCTCTCTCTCTCTCTCCCCCCAACTGTCAGTCAAATACTAACATTCCACACTGCTCTTTCCCACCTGCCCGACAAATACTAACATTCCACACTGCTCTCTCCCACCTGCCAGACAAATACTAACATTCCACAATGCTCTCTCTTCCATCTGCCAATTGCTTGCCAGTAATAGCTAATTTTAACAAAGCTAAATATCTGAACTTATTGTACTAAAGTATAAAAAAAGCTAACAAATATACATGATTTTGAAAGCTCTTTGAAAATTAACTGGTTATATTACCCCTTTCCCTCCTCTTGGTCTTTCTTGATAAAACTTGTCATGTAGATCATCATTTTAATATATTTATTTTATTACGGCGAAAAGGTCTCCAGAACTGTACATTGTATTCTACGAGGCAGCAATAGATATTAATAAATGTGGGACATTTACTCCTCTCTTTCTGCTTCAAATGTAGTTTCCCTTACAACCCAGTACTCTGTTGCTTTTCCCCCCACTGCTTTGCTGTGTTGCTTGCCTGCCTTTAAAAAGGTCAACTAAATAATTAGTCGCTTGCCACTGCAAATCATCATTAACAGCCTAAAGACTAAAAGAGCTACGAAACTATGCGTTCCACACCCCGCTGGTCATTAAAGGGATAGTAATACTTCGCTTTATCTTTATTTTATTTTGTAGGCATTAAAAAAACATGAAGAACGATATAAGTCTTATCTCTCAAACCTTTACGGTTTAAGAGATATTCACAAGCAAAGTATCCCTCCCCCGTTCAGCCAGATCAGAAGGGAGGTGCCCAGATAGACTGCAGAGAGGGACAATCTTCAATTAAGATAAGGGAAAAAGCTGAAAAGTCAAGGGGGAAGGGCTTTCATTGTTTTCATACAAAGAAGATTATCCCCTGCTGTTATCTGTCTGGTCTTACAACCAGATCCACATCTGAGAAGAGATGGGTTACACTAGGTAAAAGGGGCGGGAGGGGAGACTTTGCTTGTGAATATCTCTCAAACCATAAAGGTTTGAGAGATAATACTTATATCGTTCTTCATGTTTTTTTAATGCCTACAAAATAAAATAAAGATAAAACGAAGTATTACTATCCCTTTAAGTTAAGCAAAGTTTGAACATGACTTTAGCATCCAAGTGGTTATTGACTTAACCCTTTGAGTGCCAGAGGAGTACGCAATGCATTGCAAAGCAATGTGTTGCGTACCCCTCTGGCACTCAAGGGTTAAGAGAATACCAAGCAGCTTATTTTATATTAAATAAAAGGCAGCATTGCAAAAAAATTAAAAATATTAATAATAATAATTCAATATAAATAAATAAAAAATTCCCAGTGAAGTCTCCAATTCTTTAATGTTTGGCAATTTATCAAGTGGAGAGAGTTTGTACCCTTGATTATTGTACAGATGTGTCCTTCATGCATTACCTCCTAAAGAGGGCTGCTTTAAGACTCTGGTGGGTCCTGGACAGGCTAGTGGACCCCCTTAATTCCACTTTAAAAAAACACTGGACCCTTTAAAACAGGTCTATGGTGTTCTGGATTATGGTTGCTTGAAAACTCTGTATTGTGTGGTTACCTGCAACCTGCCTGATATTCCCCATCCAGCATGCACCACATCCAGAAGGAGGAAGCTCTGGCCTGTGTTTGGTAGATGAGTTACAGAATGCCATGTATGTCTTTATCTGGAAACCCAGCAATCTACTAAACTTAAGTGGTGGCAGACTGCTGCGCAGCTACCCTCTATCTTCCCCCTTCTTTCCTTAAATAAAAGGAGCCAGCATCTGACACTCGGAAGAGAACTGAAGATTGTTATTCTCATTGGATGAGATCCCAGCAAGTGCCCTTGCTCCCACAGCTCAACTTGCCCTAGTGAGAGCCTCTGCTACATCACTGCCTGTTCCTCCCCCACATTTCCTACTCTCATGTGTAACAGGGCCTCTGTCGGTTGTAGACAATGAACTAATGCCCACCTTCCCATTGGTTAAAGCCGCCCTGCCCTTGATTCATCACCTCCTATGTGTTTCCAAGTTATTCTTTTCCTGTTAAATGTTTAACAAGTCCAGTATTTACCATGTAAGCATGACAGTAGTCTTCTGTTTTACATTATTTTACTTTAATTAATTGTAGCAACAATAACATTGAAAAACCATCACATCGTATTTAGATGTTGCAGGTTTTTAAAATAAGGCCCTCAGTTCCAGAGAGAGATACAAACCCCCTAAGGGGTGCTTTGTTATAATTACTTACCAAGCAGACATGGGTACGAGGAGCAAGGTTTTATTTATCACTTGCTGCACTGCAGCTTCTGCTCCTCACCCACTTGCCTAGTTAGTCAATGAAGTGAGAAATCTTAGGAGGACACTGGTTTACCTACAGCCCCAACTCCCAGACAAGAGACTAAATTAGGATTATAACTGCTTTTGAGAGGTGAGTAATGCATTATGTTAATCACCCCCTAGGATTCAAAAAGTTCACCAACACCGTTTAATAATAACCTCCACTTCTTACCTTAATCTGGGCAATCTTAATGGACGCTATAAAATACGTTCTGTATGGATTGGTTCCACAAAGCATGTCTACTTCTAAGAACATGATATGCAGTATTAACTAAAGATTTATTTTGGAGAACCAGTCCATGCATAAAGGATTCCTAACGGGCATAAAGATTTTCTGTTCAGATTAAGGTCATTTTATGTGTATGCATATTATTGGAAGGTGTTAATGTTTATTTAAACGCTTCTGCTATCAAGAAGAGCCAGAAACTGGTTCTAGGCTTCCTCGACAGCAAATCATTTAATACCCCTTCCTTCCAACAGAAAGGAAACTTTGTATAAAAACAAAGAAGATTTCAGTAGTGTAGATACAGATAGTAAAAACTAGATAAAACTTTTTTTTTAGATGTCCGGGGGGGAGACATTAGAGTAGGGGTAGCCAAGTCAACCTTTGGACTGGCAGCTGCTGAAGACTACAACGCCCATTCCTCCCCAAACCAGCCATCGGCTGGTTGGAGAGGATGAAAGTTGTTGTCTCCCTAAGCTAGTGTTCTAAACATTGCCCACCCCTGCTTTAGAGTGGTGTGCATGGATTAAATGGAGGAGCCAGCTCCCACTTCAATTCTTTTCATAGTCCTTGGTCTCGCTCCCGGTCTCATTTAGAAGCGTAGTCCTCACGAGAGCCTCAGTAACAGCGTATGGGTCACAGTTGGCAGCGGGTCGACGATCTTCAAAGTACCCAAATCCTTCCTGTCCAACCTGGCGTGGGATACGGATGCTAGCACCTCTGTTGGCAACACCTGCGGAGAACTCGTGGATACTGGAGGTCTCGTGCTGACCAGTCAGCCGGCGGGAGTTGTCCTTTCCACCACGGGGATCATAAACACAGATGTGGTAGTTGTGTCTCTTTCCCAGTTTGTCAATTGCATCTTCAATGTGTCTATGGGGAGAAGAGATCAGGGGTTGGAAGTGAAAACAGAATATAAAAATAGTTTTTTTTTTGTTTTTTTTTTAAATATGCCTACATATTGCACTAGCCATTATAGTGTAAAATAAATAGATCTGGGAGATGTTTTGTCAATTCCTTCAGCTGCATCTGCTGAACAGCCTCCACTGGTCCTGGGACCAGATTCCCCTGCAGTCAGCTAGATGTCAGGGAGGGGGGAACTTTGAAAGCGGATATCTCGCAAACTGTAAAGGTTTGAGAGATGGCACTGGGGGCAATTAATTTCTTTATTAAAGGGCTACAAGATGCAGCATTGTTAAATGTAAGTGTTACTATCCCTTAAATTTGTTCTGATCCAGATTAAACTTACCACCCATTGCGCCATCAGACACACACACACCCCAAGTGTGTGGGATCTGCCTGGATTCATTCATATCACAGTGTGTGGGATCTGCCTAAATACATTCATATCACAGGGTGTGGACTCTGCCTGGATTCATTCATAGCAGTGTGTGCGCCCCGCCTAGATTCATTCACAGTGTGTCATAATACTGCCCAGCACAGAGAGCAATTAGCCTAAATTGCCTCTGCTAACACAACATATAGGCAGTTTTTAAATCTTTTTAAACATTAATTAAAATTATCTAAGGGGTCCACTTTAAATCTGTCTGCTGACAAGAAGAGACAGAAATAAGTTGCCCTGGCAGCAAGCAATTTTAACTTAGAACTTTGGTAACACATACTGCACTGAAAAAATGTACTCGTATACTGAACTTTGACCTGACAATGGAGACCTCCCGGTCATCAAGAAGTAATTAGATCTGAGGAGAGCTCTCAATCACCAGTTTACTTTAGCTATAGGATATACAAAACTAGAAAAGTATTCTATGCAAACAGGATTGATACAAACTTGCTCCAGCTACACCATACATTGCCTTCGCTCCAATCTATGTCTGGTTCACGAGGGGCAACTTAAGCAGAGCTATGATTCAGTGCTGTTTGATTTGCAGTTTATGCATCTCTGACCTCCTGCAATTCCGCCTCAGTCCTCTTGTATCAGGTGCGTGAGAGTGGCATGGCAGGAGTGTGATGGAGGACGGACCATGCAAGTGTCAGCCGCATATTATTGGCTATGGCCAAGTGTTTATTGGAGACTGCAAAGGGCATTGCAACTTCCATTGTTGCCAGGTGAACAAACTGCATGATGGCCCCACAGACCACAATGTTGATTAGGCATGCGGCATCTTGGATGGAAATGCACCAAAGTTACAGCATGTAGCGCATTAATAATATCTTGTATTAACAGCTTCATAATACAGCAGCAGGCAATCTTTGGCACTTCAGCTGTTAAGAGACTAAAGCTCATCCCACACACCGAATGGTTGTATGTGTATAATGGTAGTTGTAGCTCACAACAGCTGACAAGTGAAAGGTTGCCTTCTTCTGTCCCAAGAATATCTTCAGCCCACAACACTCACTTGAGTCCGCCTTCCTTCCTCATGGACTCAGTGCTGTAGTTTGTATGGCATCCCGCTCCATTCCAGTTTCCAGTCATGGGCTTGGGGTCTAGAGTGGCCACAACCCCAAAGTCTTCACAGACACGATGAAGAATGAATCTGGCCATCCAGAGATGGTCCCCCATATCGATACCTTCACAAGGGCCAACCTGGAACTCCCACTGTCAGAAGAGAGAGAGAAACGTGTTTAATGCTTAGAACTGGGGCATTTAACCCCTTCCTTGATCACTAAAGAATTGCTCCATATAACAAGGTACAGACTGGACAAAGTAATTATACATGGATATACTGAAGTCCAGTTTAAGTCATGTCTCCCCCATTTTGCAGATGGCTTGATCTGGAATTGCACCTCTTATGCACGAGGCAATTCTGGAGTAAACCAACTGCACCACTGGGGACAAATAAGTTACATTGGATTTTTAACTCCTGGAATGCTAGAGAAGTCTCCAACGCATTGATAAGCAATGTGTTTTGAGAACTGTGTTTGGCATTTAAAGGGATAGTAATACTTTATTATTACTATCCCCCATATTGTAGATATTTGTAAAATAATTTAATAGCCCCCAGGTTCATCTCTCAAACCTTTATGGTTTGAGAGATAACCGAAGGCAAAGTTCCCCCTCCCTCCCCTGAAGTTAGCGTTGTACTGACTGCAGGGGAAGTCTCTCCTATGACAGGCTTGCGGCTCTGCAGCTGAACCGAGATCCTGTTAGTGAAAAAGAACGGTCTTCCACATGTGCTTGGTTTGCAAGCACATGTAGAAGACGGTTTCAGTGAAATAATTCTTTGTCAATAACGCGATCGTGACTCAGCTGCAGAGCCGCCTGATGAAAGTCAGACCGGATATCCCTGCAGTCAGCACAACGCTGACTTCAGGGAAGGGGGAGGGAGGGGGAACTTTGCTTTCGGTTACCTCTCAAACCATAAAGGTTTGAGAGATGAACCTGGGGGCTATTAAATTATTTTGCAAATATGTACAATATGGGGGATAGTAATAATAAAGTATTACTATCCCTTTAAGGACTTAAAAAAATCCCATTAAAATGAATGACTTTTACTTTTTTCTTTTGAACACAGGCTGACAACCCGTCAAAACGCAAGTAGAGCATTTTAATACATTGGACAGATTTGTACCAGGGAGATGAGGTCACATACCTGTGATGGCATTACTTCAGCATTGGTGCCACAGATTTTAATCCCCGCATACAGACATGCTTTGTAGTGAGCCTCCACAATATCACGTCCGTACACCTTATCAGCGCCAACTCCACAGTAATAAGGACCTAAGGAGGAGGAAGACAGGGAGGTGTTAATGGACAGATAGCAACATCCGTATAACCCTTTCAGTGCCGGAGAGCTACCTCTCTGGCACTCAAAAGGGTTAAAGCAGACCTGTCAACCGAAGATTAAGATTTGCTTTTCCATGCTGAGCTAGGCATTTCTTTATAAAATAAATAGTGCATGAGAAATAAAACTTAATTTGCTGGTGGCACTTTATGCTAATTAATGTCTGCACCATGGCAATATTACCACACTATGCTATGAATGAACCTAGACAGAGTCCACACACTGGGGCATTTTCAACAGTACAGAGAGGGGGTAGGCTTCAGCCTGAAACAGAATGAATTAGCACAATGTGCATGTAATTATTTTTAAGTGCTGCCAACATAGAAAGGTTAATTTTTTTTCCCCCACAAAAACAGCTAGGATGTAGACCATTAGTTGTACAGAGAAATAAAATCTAAAAGCTCGTCTTCAGATGACTTTAAGCAGGAGACAGTTTCCTATTTTGGTCTGGAAACGCAACTAGATTTTCCAGTGTTACGAGGTCTCTTCAAACAAGGAGTTTGTGTATCCAGGAGAACTGGGAGACCACGGAACAGGGTCTGTCACATGTGTGCGGTTAAAAGCACCATCAACTACTAATGGGGAAACAGGACTGATTAAATCATCTGCAGGGATCACATGGCCAACAGAGGCCATATGGCATCCCATTAACCCTTCTAACGTAAGCTGGGAAAATGTTCAGAAACACAAATCTACATAGGAGTGGAAAAGTTATGGAAGAAATGAAGTACACCATGGTACGGTGGGTGGGATTCCAATATTCTATCATTTAACCCTTTGAGTGCCAGAGGAGTACGCAACGCATTGCTCTGCAATGCGTTGCGTACACCTCTGGCACTCAAAGGGTTTTATATGGGGCTTTGATCGTTTAACCCCTTGAATGCCAAAGGAGTCCTTAAAGGGGATCTCTCACCTATAGATATGTAATGCTCATTAGTTAGAGCATTTATCAAAGAGATTGAAAACGTTGTTCATTTTGAAAAAAAAAAAAACAGTTATATGCGCAAAAATTAACTTTTAAAAAGTGTCCGACAGCCTACTTCCGGATTGCTGAACCTTGCCGACCGGAGGCAGCTCCCATCCCACTACACAGCATCCTCTGGTGACAGAGGCTTTCTTTCTCTAAGCTGGAGTGATCTCATTGGCAGAGATCGATATCTAGCCAATGAGATCACTCCAGCTTAGTGACAGACAGCCTCTGTCATCAGTCGATGATGGGTAGTGGGATGGGAGCTGCCTCCGGTCGGCAAGGTTCAGCAATCCGGAATTAGGCTGTCGGACACTTTTTAAAAGTTAATTTTTGCGCATAGAACTGTTTTTTTTTCCAAATGAACAACGTTTTCAATCTCTTTGATAAATGCTCTAACTAATGAGCATTACATATCTATAGGTGAGAGATCCCCTTTAAAAGGATTGCTTTGCAATACATTGGTTACTTGTCTATCATTCAATGGATTTAAAAAGCCCCATTTAGAAATCAGTGGGGATTTGTGAATGATATTTGTTCCAGATTTGCTCTGACGAAGTTTCTCTTTCTGTGGGGCATATATATGAAGTATGAAGATAAAAGTGGGGCACGTCAGATGCATAACATTATAATGTGACCCCTTTGGAGGCCGTAGAACATTAATGGCTCGCATAGCAATATGTTGGGAAACCCTTCTCGCAATCAAGGAGTTAATAGCACCCCTTTTAACCATTTGAGTGTCAGAGTAGTACACAACGCATTGTAAAGCAATGGGTTGAGCACCCCTCTGACACACAAAGTGTTAAAGAGAAACATAGAATCTGTCTTATGTTCAGGTCTATACTACAGGAATTACTGCCCAGATTTCTTTGTGTATTTTCCCCATAAAGTGAATCGAGCTCTTCTCACCTTGTGGTCCTGGGAAGCCATTCTCTGGCCAGCCATACGGGTGCCCATTAATGCCAAGCAGCGTGTACTCTTGTTCCATTCCAAACCACGGGTGATGTTCTGACACCATGTCCATTATTCGTCTACATGTGTAACGGAGGTTGGTCTCTGCAGTGAAAAGAAGCAGATGTTCTAATACACAGATCACTCGTCACCAATCAGAAAATAAGTTTCTCTGCTGGAAGTGATGACAGACAGATCCGGGACTAGCTGGTTTTTCTATTCCATTAGCAACCAGGCATGAAGATTACCCCCCTCCCCACGCCTCACATCAAGAAATCAGTTGCCAGTTTAGAACCAAACAAGTTACTGAAGGGACTAGTAATTCTTTATTAATAAAACAAAATATATCTATACACAGTCCAGTGTAGAAGCACCCTCTCTTACAGGTCTATAATGGCCTCAGTGCTTGTGCCAATAAGAACTGGATAATACATAAATGAAAAGAAAAGCCAATATTCCCGGGACTTAAAGTGGAACTTGAATATATTTACATATTTATAAACGCCATTAAAAACTGTGTATGTATCATGTTCAGTTAAAGTCTCGCAGATGTACTACCTATGTGTTAGGTTAGCCAAAAGAGCAGCAGATACAGACATTTATACTTTCATTTCTGAAAAGGTGACAGACTCAATGCAGTTCTTTATGCTAACAAAGCTCAGCACTGTAGTGAGAACTTCATTACCATAAGGCACAGCACTCAAGAGCTCATCCTGCAGAAATAACAGCATCAATATCTCCCAAACTACATAACTGATGGCCTTTGAGGTGATATGATACAAAAGCAGTTTTGAATAAAGTTTTTCAAAAAAAGCAAACTCCAATTGAAGACGACAAGTCACTCTACAGTGTTTTGATGCTTTGGATTGGGAGTCTGTTCTCACCTGCAGCCTTGCGGTTGTATTTCAGAACTTCACACATAACCAGTTTGTTGGGGTCCAGACAGAAGGGATCTCGGAACATCTGAACAGGAATGAGGTACATGTCGCTGTTGGAACCCTCGGCTTGGTAGGTACTGGAGCCATCAAAGTTCCATTCAGGGATTTCTAAAATGGGATAAAAAAAGAGTCAGGATCAATTCCAAACGACCACACTGTGTACTGAAGAAAGGACGCAAACAAATACAAATTCAGAAAATTCCTATGGAGTTAAAAATTGACTTTTTTAACCATTTGCTAGAGAAAGGCAAAACAATGCTTTGGCTAGAATTAACAGGGTTAAAAAAAATCCTGGTTAAATTAATGAAAAAAGCCAAAAAAGAAAGGGCACTAATGTTTGTAAACTGGATATAAATAAAGTAACACTTATGTGAACTAGGAGTGAAAAGACAGCCTTAGGACTCCTCACAACAGAAATAGGTGAGTGCAGATCACAAACCCGTCTCTGCTCAGGTAACTTGAAGCTGGTGATGCAGATAAGACCCTGTTCCTCCAAGATCTTATAGAATATATTTACTGTGAGAGAAATTGTAAAAATACCATTAAACACTACGCGTTTCACAGTTATGTATGTTGCTTTATCAAGTGTATGGTACACATTAAAGTGGATGTGTCACCTATGGACAACATCCCATAAACAGGCGACATATCCAATACTATGAAAACGTCATTTATTTTAAGTTTTGATTTCTTTTAAATTTAACTTACAAAGTCTGGACTGCAGCCACTTCCGTATAGACTGCAGCCCGACGCTCAGCCTCTGCTCTCCTCTCTCCTGCGATGATGGAGGCTTCTGTCTGTAAGCTGGAGCTCTTTCACTGGCTAGATATCGATCTCTGCCAATGAGATCGCTCCAGCTTACAGACAGAAGCCTCAGTCATCGGAGGAGAGCAGAGGCAGAGCGTCAGACTGTGGTTACAGCGCAGGTAACCGCAGCCTACACGGAAGTGGCTGCAGCCCAGACTTTTTAAATCAAATTTAAACTAAATCAAAACTTATAAAAAATAAATAACGTTTTCATAGGACTGGATGTGTCACCTAACCATTTATGGGATGTTGCCTACAGGTGACACATCCACTTTAAAAACAACAGGTTTTGTGGTCTCCACTTGCCTATTTCTGAACTACCCAGTCACATGAATGCATATTAATCCTTTGCGTGCCAGAGGGGAATCCAATGCAATGCATTCCCCTCTGGCACTCAAAGGGTTAACATTTTTTTTTCTTTTAATATATCCAGTTTCTAAATGTTAAACCACCACTGGTGCCCTTTTTTCCCCATTTATGGTTCCTTTTGGTAGGTATATGAAGAGGAGCAGCCTTCTTCTCGGAGTGGTAGGTCATTAATTTGCTGCTTTGCTCATTTTCCGAACACGACATGGATTCGCTATGAAGGGAAGCAGATGGAAGCTCCCCCGTGCATTGATGCTGGTTAATATGAATGTCTTGTTCCAGCTATTATACGTGTGAAAAGTGCCCCATCGCTGATGGTGGAGTGACGATCTACCTCTCTCTGGATTTATAGCACCTCCCCCGTTTTTCCTTCTTCATTCTCTCCAGTTCAATGAATGGATATTTTTATTTTTCCCCTACAATGCAGTTGGATTGCCCCAAAATTGCTCCAATTTCTCTATGCATAGGGCCCTAAGATTTACACCATCCTAATATTAATGCACATCAGAAATATAGGTATAAGCAGCTACACTATATAGGACACATTCCCCAAGTTCTCATATAGTTAAATGGGCATTTTTAACACTTTGAATGCAAGACAAGTCTCCCTTACGTCTCTTTGTGTGGAAAAATTAAAGAAGCCTAGAATCCAAGGCTTCTGGATCCTAAATTTTGGAGGCATTTTCTATATGGTACATCTATGTATATGATGCACCACTAGTCTGGCTCCAAAGTCTAATACATACTTTCATATACACCTATCCTATAACATTTTATAAAGGGTATACTGCTCATTTATGGCCTATGGTGATCAGAAATAACAGTGATGCATATCATCCATCACTAAGTAATTTCACAGATAGGCTAGGCACTAAAAGTACAATACATTTGGAAGTGTAGATGTTGTGCCGCCTTCTCTTCCCTGGCATAACGGATGTATCTGTGAGGCTGATTCTTTCATTTTTGATATTCGATTTGTACTATTTAAAGGGATAGTAATGTTTCATAATAAAAGCAGCTCTAATTAATCATCACAGTATTTGGACCTTGGAGAGTGTTATTTCAATTCTGAAATGAAGGGGTTATAGTCTCTGTTTAAATAAATGGGATAATGTTTGTTCAGTTTGCTCCAATTTTCTATTATACTAAAAGGTATAGTAACGTTTCATAATAAAAGCAGCTCCAATTAATCATCATAGTATTTGGACCTTGGAGAGTGTTATTTCAATACTGTCAAAGTTGTAGTTCAAGAGTAATTCAATGACAAAGTGTCCCCCTCCCGCCTCTTTTACTGATGTAACACTGCTCAGCCAGATCAGAAGGGAGGTGCCCAGGTAGACTGCAGAGAGGGACAATCTTCAATTAAGATAAGGGAAAAACCTGAAAAACTTGTCAAGGGGGTCAGGGCTTTCATTGTTCTCACAGGAAGAAGATTGTCCCCTGCTGTTATCCGTCTGGTCTTACAACCAGATTCCACATGTGAGAAGAGATGGCTTACACTAGGTAAAAGGGGCGGGAGGGGAAACTGCTTGTGAATATCTCTCAAACCATAAAGGTTTGAGAGATAAGACTTATATCGTTCTTCATGTTGTTTTTTTAATGCCTACAAAATAAAATAAAGATAAAACTAAGTATTACTATCCCTTTAATATCTTTGTATAGCTATACCCTATTGTACAGCGCTAATAAGTTGCTGCTATATACATAATAATAATAATAATAATATCTGGATCTACACTGAGCACAACATAGACCTATAGCCAATTCGCCTAGTCCAATTATTATTTTGGTTACTGGACAAGAGGAAAAAGTCTGAAGTCAGACTCGTGTCCTGCTGATGGATTAGATGAGAGAGGGCAGGACAGCTGGCAGTTCAGTAGTGACCATGACATACTGCACAAATATTTCAGGGTATCTTGGGACAGGTTAACCCTTTAAGTGCCAAAGGGGTATGCAAAAGACTGCCCCGCTGGCACTCAAAAAGGTTAAAGAAACACAAACAAAAGTACTTAATATCTATCATATGTAATAATTATTCATGTTACAATACTACAGTAAAATCCTAAACTTGCTTTTTAATGCATGTGCGTAAACTGTCCTGTTCAAGGATCACTTAAGGGAGCAGTAAACTTTTTTGTATGAAAAAATATATATTGTAGGGATTTTCCTATTGAGTAAGATAAGGATACTCCCACTGCTGAGAGATTTATATTTCCAGATTTATTACAGTTTAAACCCATGTTTTTTTGCATTAGCAGTGCCCTCTAGTGGTCAAATTCTAATTAGATCTCCTGTTAGATTCTAATGGAGAGAAAACTCAGAAAAGTCAGAGACATACAGTTCTCCATAGAATGTGATAGAATCTTCCTGTCACTTCCTGTCAGTTAGAAACATCAGGAAGTTAACACAGTAAATTCACTTCCTGATTATTTGAATTGTTATACATTTTGAATAAAACATCTGACAGCAGTGGGAGTGACCTTGTTTTATTCAGCAGGAAATGCTCTGTAAAATATGTGTTTTCATAAATAAAAGTTTACTGCTCCTTTAAATATAATGTTCTATGTTCTGTTTGCACTGAGAAATAAGAGCTAAAGTTAATGGACTGTGAGTAGTGCCTACTGCTCTTTTATTGTTATCTTATCTCAGCCCATTCACAGATAATCCTGGACAACCAATGGAAGCCCTGAAAAAGGCAGACATATTTGCTCCCTTAGAGCACACGTAAGCCTGGTATTTAAGCCTCAGAAAACGGAGACTTTTTCACAGATGCTGACAGAAGCACGGGGGATTTAAAGTGGACCTGTTACCTAAACATCTTTGAGTCTCATTAAGTGTATCCATTTAACCCTTTGAGTGCCAGCGCAATGCGTCGCACACCCACTCCGGCCCTCAAAGTGTTAAGCCTGGCCGTACCTTGTGGTTTTGCTTCACAATAGTTTTATAGATTTAGATTTCGTAGTTGAGGAATCTAATCTAAGAGCTTTGTTCTCTGACCTGGTCAGATAAAGCTGCATCATTATCATTAATCACATGTCCAGAAAATCACCTCTCTCTCAGACTTACATTGCTGCTAGAACCCATCAACTTCCAACAGAGGGGAGAAATAAATGAATGGAGACGACTAATCATGTAATTCCTTTAAAGATGGAGGCTATCACGGAGTGGAGGATTTGGACAGGTGAAAGGTTGTCTTTAAATCTTTGCTAACACAGTTAATCTTTAGGTGTTACTATACTTTTAATGGGAAACTATCACCAGTACAGAGTCCTGTATGCAGATCTGCTCTCCTGGCTTTGTAATGCACTGCAGACCTCTCCAGAATTCAAAGGAATAAAAGAGGCAAATTGCATATTTGAAAAAAAAATCAGGTTACATATGATAATCGACCATTAACGTTATGCTTTATATAAGCAAGTCTGCTCTTGTGGGAGGAGAATTGGTAAAAAGACATTGGGGGGTTATGCACTATGGTGTGATAAAGAGGTGATAAAGTTGAGATGACTTCTCCGGTGATATCACTTCTCCGGTTCCTATGTTATTGTATAGAGTCACACTAAGATTTCTCCAAAGATGGAGACATTTTAGTGCATAGGCTCCATAGAATAACATAGGAACTGGAGAAGTGATCTCCACTTTATCACATCTTAGTGCATAACCCCCCCCCCCCAAATGTATGTCTTGGGGTGGAGTCCAGAAAACATCTTCCTCTGTGTGTGTGTGTGTGTGCGTATGTATGCGCAGTTGCTGCGTCATCAAAAGTTTTCTCCCAGGGAAGCTGCCCTTTACACAAAATTACATCCAGTCACTACAGAATGAAAACAAGAGTCTAAAAGATATTTACAGAAGCAATTCCCATAAGATCAAAGTGTTCTGAAGTCAAAGTCTTAATTACATCCATGTGCTTAATAGTTTTATGATTCCACAGGAACTGTACGTCTAATTGGTAACACAGCAGTGTAGATTAAGACCGTACAGGCAACCCAGTGACCTTCCATGCCTGCACTGTTATCACATACACATAATTCATAATGCAAGACAGGGACCTTCACAGCTGGATCTAATGTGTGTGTGTGTGTGGGGGGTGGGGGGGTGGAATCTCTCACCTTCTATGGTTTTCGGTTCATAATCCAGAGTCTTCGTTTTGCAGCGGACTCCCTCTCCGGTTCCATCGATCCAGACGTAGGTTACTTGGACCTTTCCCCCTTGGGGCAACTTCATGTACTGCTCCCTCACCCCTTTGTTTAGTCTAGAGCTGTGTGACACGGACATGGTGATAGCTGATCTGCAATGAGAACAGAATTATGTCAGATTGTTCTTGCAACACAAGTTCCTGGAACCTTATGACACTGGATTGTTTCCGTGTTGCGTCACCGAAATTATCTCAATCATTCTAAAATAAAAGCAAACAAGTTACTTGGCTTACACAGCTGGGTGACGCTTCATTCAGCTGCCTGTAATATAGAATGAAAGCTTGAATTCTGGACTACAACTCTCCATAGCAGCTGATAGGAAGAGCACCACCTGGTGGCCATAATAGTAAAGTGTTGAAAAAACAAAAACAACCAAGCATCTCCCAGCAGTGCAAATGTCCTTTTACTTATCAGGACAGGTACTACAATACTCGTTGACTTGCATCTCAAACTTGCACTGTTGAGTGCAGTATCATGGCCTGAAATGTTATGGTGGAGCTATTACTATTTAAGTGTATGGAGAGCTCTGGTCAATTGACCACATACCTCCATAGGATGCTGTAGCAACAGCACCACTGTAAGTTTTCTGGCCATGGAGGTGTACTGCACCAAAAAAATATTAGTCGCCTAAACTGCAATAACTTTTGAATAAAACATCACTCACTCTCAGTGTCCTTGTTTTACTCAGTAGGATAAATCCTGAGAGATCTACTTTCAGCATTAACCCTTTCAGTGTCAGAGGGGCATGTAATGCATTGCGCATCCCTCTGGCACTTGAAGGGTTAAGCATTAATATCCGTTTAAAACCGCCCTGATGCAAATAGTGTGCATAACGGTTCTAACCATGTGTGTGAGGTGGATTAAAACCAGAGATTTCATCATCTATAACAAAGTTACTTAACTTGAGGCCCTCGTGTTGCTGAGGGCTACAATTCACATCTGCTAACTGTATTTCTTAACAGCTGGAGGGCCCCAGGTTACCCAAGAGAGCCCTGGTCTACATCCTGCCTGATTCAGTACAAATCTATAAATGTTTAGCCTTCCCCCACTGAACAAACACATTCCTCCTTTCATATGATTACAAGGTATTAAAATGGATTATTACAGTCATGTACAGTTCTCACCAAACAAGTCCCAAGCCTCCGATTTACAGAAAACAATGCCCGATTTTACTCTTAATCAGGCGTGCTAAGTAGAACTGGTGTAAACCGGCTGTTTCGTGGGGGACAAAAAAAAATTCCCAATGACCTAACTGGGGTTATTAACCACTTCAATGCTCGGGAAGTCCCCAGCGCACTGTGGAGCAATATGTTGGAGACCTTTCTGTCAATAAGAGGTTTAACATAACAAGCGATGGGGACATATTTGTCTCCTAGGGTGCAGTTGGTTTGAGTCACTCCCTTGTATAGCGCGATGTTTTTGGGAAAGTTAATATTTTACATAGGATTACTGCCAGCACTGCTGTGTTTGTTTCATTTGGGGGTCACAAGCGCCCCCTTCTATATCCTCCCCATCACAGCTAGAGCAACAGGGACTCTCTGTGTGTTGTGTGCGGGTGATGAGAGATGCAGATTGGCAGCAGTTATGCCTCATGTTGCCAACCACTGCCAATGACCGTCTGTGTCAGGCTTTAACCCTCTGAGTGCCAAAGATGTATTCAACGCATTGCAATGCAATGTATGTATGTAACTTTATTTATTAAGCACCATACATGTACACAACTCTTTACAGAAGTTGTAACAATACAATACAAAAACAGAACTGGGTTAAGAGCATCAGGCTAAAGTGCAATCATTGCTTTATTAGCAAGGGGAGAAATGCAGCAAAGGAAATCATAAATTGGGTATCTGGACCCTGTCCCAAGGAGCTTACAATCTAATCATGCGTTGGGTTACCTCTCTGGCACTCAGTTAAAAGTGGACAAAGAGAGTCTATGGTTATAGCGCTGTGCAGGACAAGAGACCAAACCTTGCAATTTACTGCACTCCACCACTGGCCCATAAAGTGTTAACAATTGAAAAATATGAATATATACACTTGTAATTGTGAATTGCTCTTTTAAAAGTGCCTTAAAAATCTGGCTAACCCTTTGTAATAAGTTGCACACCCCTCTGGTCCTTAACCCCTTCAGTGCCAGAGGTTATAAAAAAAATAGCAGTGAGTTAGGACTCAGGATACAAAGTTTGCACCATGTTATCCATTACAATGAGCAGGAGGTAGGCAGGCAGATAATCACAGGCCTGGAAATAGCTTATCTCCTACAAGAGGAAAAAAAAAGTCTTTGAAACACCCCCCACCCCCACCAAGGGGGGTAGGAGAGCAGAAAAACAAAGCAAACTGGAACCAACTGGTTCCACAAGTAAAGGATGGAGCAATGGTCAAACCCCTGCTGTAAAAAGGACTTTAACCAGATGCGTCCCAGTACGACTGCCCTGTGCAGCACAGCATTACAGTAATATAATATAGGGCAGGTGTAACTTCTACAGTCAGAGGCTGGTGTGCAAAGTGGTGTCATTCTGATCCAAACTAACTGCACCACAGGGACCATATATCGCCATGATTTAACCCTTTAAGTGCCAGAGAGGGTTATCCAATGCAATGTGTGAAGATGTCTTTCTGGCACTCAAAGGGTTAAAGGGATAGTAACACTTCATATGCTGAAAATGATATAGTGCAGGGTTTATCCTCCTGCCGAGAGATGTTTTATTCAAAAGTTAGTACAGCACAAACTTGAAATTGTTAAGGGCAGTATCACAACGGCCTGAAATGTTACAGTGGCGCTGTTGCTACACCATCCTATGGAAGTTTATGCTCAACTGACCAGAGTTGTTTGACTGGATGGTGTAGTAACAGCGCCACTGAGATACTGCACTTACATAGGTTTGTTTTTTTAAACATATTACGTTTTACTATCCCTTTAAACATGGCTTTTACCCAGAGGTGACTTTCTAAAACGTACCTTATTCTTAGTGAACAAAGTTACACAAAAATGCACAGGTACTGGGGTCACTGACCTGGCTGATTATCAGCTCTGCTTTTAACCCCTTGAAAGTTCGAAAGCAACCAATGCAATGCATTAGATACCTCTCTAGATTTCAGTGAGTTTATAAAATCCCCAGTTAATTTGGCGGCAGTTTGGGATATATATATATTTTTTTATCCCACTTTATCCAGTATAGTCTAAAACTGTGCCACTTTCTTAGTAAATCAGCCGTACAGTAACCTGCCCAGCATACATAGGGTTAAGAAGTGCCACTATCACAAAATGGGGCTGATTCACAAAGAAAAGTGGTGCAGTGTTGGTCAGATCAATTGCGCTATAGGGAGGCAAACACAAACTTTCCCAGAATTTCTATTTCTTTAACTCTCTGAGTGCCAGAGGGGTACGGAATGAATTGCAAAGCAATGTGTTCTGTACCTCTCAAAGGGTTAAATGGGGGCTTTTAACCCTTTGAAAGCTACAGAGGTCTCCCAACAAACAAAATGCATTTTACAACTCTCTGGCACTCCAAATGTTAACCCTCTCACTACCAGAGTGGGTGTAAAATGAATTTCTCTGTAGTGTACAGCAGTGCCCTCTGAGAAACAGTTAAAGCTACAGTGACCCTTTGAGAGCCAGTGGGAAGAGAGACGCATCGCTCTGCAATGTGTTGCTCACCCCCATCTGGCACTCTAAGGGTTAAAATCAACAGGAATAAAATGTTATCTGACCCCTGTGGAGAACTGTTACCTCTGTAGTTACACAAGACAGGTATTTGTGTCCAAAACAAAAGTTTAAAAAAATCAATAAAAATGAATAAATAAACATAACACAAAGCCTAGGATTTACTGCAGGGCTGGGTAATGTGAGGCTCTCCAGCTGCAGCCGGACTACAGAATCCCTGTGAATGATGGGATTTGTAGTTCAACAGCACCTGAAGAGACTCATGTTGCTCATGAGTATTACTGGGCCAATTGCAATAAAGAATTTAAAAAGTTCCCAATTTATTCAGGGTTTTTTTTTTTTTTTTTTATAACTGTTACATAGCTGTTTCCCTCCATATTTCCTTAACTTCTGCCCTATTAATAATCCCTTAAAGGACCAGCACACGCCTCTGGTTCCTATGGGTTATGAATGCCCCATAATGCCTGTCAGTGTGCAATTTGTAAGCGCAAAGAACAAATTGGGGTAATTACCCCAAAAAAATGCTGGAGGTGACTCCAGTGGTTATCCAAACTACAGGACACGTGCAACAGTGGAGTAATTCTGGGGCGAATGAATTGCACCACATATAAAAACGTAATACACTTCTTTAGTGCATATGAACCATAGTCTGAGCCATACAATGAAGAACTCTCCAGAATTACAAGGGTTTAACTCTAGAGCGCCAGAAAACTGCCCATTGCATTGAGAAGCAATGAGTTGGACAGCCGTCGGCCACTCAAAGGGTTACAAAGTCCAGTTTAAATCCCCAGTGATGCAGCTGGTATTTAAACGAATTGCTCCACTGTCATTGTGCATATTGATACTGCAAGTCGTTAGGCTTATTTACCAGAACATCAGTTTAGTACATTTGGAGCAAAACGACTTTTCTAATTAAACGTAAAATCCAACTGAGATCAGTAGGACAGTTTCTTTGTTACAATTGCTCCAAATTTACTACCATTTCCTTCATAAATATGTCCCTATGTCTTCCAACGCTTAAAAAAAAACCGGCACAGAACTGTACTAAACTTACACGAGGCTCCTATTGTGCAAATGATTATGTAATTGGGATCCAGAGACCCCGCTAAAACACTTCATTATATTAACATCAGGGAACCAGGGATAGACAGCACCCCAAGATCACGAATCTACATCAACCAGAGGCAAACTGGGGGAACTCATCAGTCCTTTTAACCGGTTCCCCAACCATTTCATTACTGATTAATATTAAATCTAATTACATCGTTTTAAATACTTTAAAAAGGCAGGTAAAAACGATGTCAAGAGTTAGGATAGGGAGTATGTTAATGTGAATTTTATATATATATATATATATATATATATATATATATACTATAACAATATATAAACTAAAAAAACAGCATTAATAAAGTGTAGGAAGATTACCTATGCCATGTGGGCAAGGGGTACAGACTGTAATCGTGGCAGGAAATGCCTGAATGATTCATCAGAGCATAGGTGAGCAATGTGCGTCTTTCTGGTTGTTGTTGGACTACAGCTTCCCGATGAAGATAGGAACAATAGCCAAACAACAGCTGGAGAGCCACGAGTTGCCGACCCCATGCTGTTATAAGCATAAAAAAGAATTAGTAGATCTCCAGCCGTTGTTGGACTACAGTTCCCATCATCCTCGGCCAGCCAGAGGCCGGCTGAAGATGATGGGTACTGTAGCAGAACAACAGCTGGATAACCACGGGTTGCATGCCCTATGTTCTATTACAAGAAAAAAAAGCAAACCAGTAGCTCTCCAGCTGTTGTTGGACTACAGCTCCCATCATCCTCAGCCGGCTGAGGATGATGGGTAATGCAGCACAGCAGCAGCTTGAGAGCCACGGGTTGCCCACTCCATGCTCTGAAGAAAACACCACATTTCTACAAAAGTATCCCAGAGGCAAACAAAGAAACTTATTGTCCCTTATGCATAACAAGTCTCATCCCCCAACCCCCCCCCCATACCTTATTAGCAGGGAAGCAGCACAAACCCAAGGTCCCTCAGGAACCAAATGAGACCGACCCACTAAGAGGGAAAGAACAGGGCTCTGAGTATTTAAACCCAGAAAACTTGGACGCCACGCCCCCTGTGCTGATGCAACTAGAGGTAATGAGAAAAGGGGCGGGTCACCTACTCATAGGCACGCCCACTCCTCTGATGATCACATCATTTTTGGCTTGTTGTCACTCATCTGATGATGCCGGATTCTGTATACTACGCAATACCTTTTTTTTTTTTTACTTTTAATTCAAATGCAGATTTCGTCATAAGTATATAGAATATAAGACTACATTTATTTTGACAAATAATAGAGGCTGGAGAATTGCATTCAACATAATGCTGACCATAAATTATGTAAATATAAGAACAATTAAATTGACTTCTTAGACTTGTCATTTTATAGATGCCATAAAACTGACATGAGAGTATTTTAATAACAATATATGGATATAATTAATAAACCCAATGGAAAAAAAATGTTGGTGTGTTATATTATTATAACTTCATAGATAAAATAGATTTTTAGCGAATGGTAATAATATAAAAAATACAATGGTAATAATAGTTTCATGAAATAATATAAAATTAATTTTATTGCATTAAATTTATGTTTATAAATAAAGCCAATAAATACAGGTTTTATTTAATTTCCTTATTAGTAGTGGTAATACATTAAATTCCATTTGTAATAATATTAACCCTGTAAGGATCAGGGTGTGTGTGAAACATTACTGTTGGTGTCTGTTTCTGCGGAACCGTTTATCTATTTAACCCTTTGCGTCCCAGATGGCTTACCAAGGCATTTGCAAAGCAAACAGGTGTTGGACATCTGCTCTGGCACTCAAAGGTTGATCAGAGAAACGTATAACGTGTTGCAAAGCAAGGTGCTCCTTAACCGCCTTAAAGGGATAGTAATACTTCGTTTTATCCTTATCTTATTATGTAGGCATTAAAAAAAACATGAAGACCGATATAAGTCTTATCTCTCAAACCTTTATGATTTGAGAGATATTCACAAGCAAAGTTTCCCCCTCCCGCCCCTTTTACCTAGTGTAAGCCATCTCTTCTCAGATGTGGAATGCAGTCCATAGACCAGACAGATAACAGCAGGGGACAATCTTCTTCCTATGAGAACAATGAAAGCACTGCCCCCCTTGACAAGTTTTTCAGGTTTTTCCCTTATCTTAATTGAAGATTGTCCCTCTCTGCAGTCTACCTGGGCACCTCCCTTCTCCTCTGGCTGAACAGTGTTACATCAGTAAAAGGGGCAGGAGGGGGATACTTTATCATTCAATTACTCTTGAACTACAACTCTGACAGAATTGAAATAACACTCTCCAAAGTCCAAATACTATGATGATTAATTAGAGCTGCTTTTATTATGAAACATTACTATCCCTTTACGTACCCATGACGGTCTTGGCACATCATGGGTTGGACTGATATAAAGACCCATGCTGTGCCAGGACCATCATGGATTTCAGGACTCCCTGCATGGCTGCACGCCATTCGAAGAGCCCTGCGTCAGATGAACAACAGAAAAAAAAAAATGCTCCATGGTCCTTAAGTGTCGTCCGCAAGCGCTTGTGGCCAGTCCTTAAAGCAGAACTACCACCATAGTTAAAGTCGCCCTGCAATAATTAGGCAGGTGGTGACTAGCTAATAATAGTTATCTTACCTCTCAGAACGACAAGATTCTATAGAAATCCTTAATCTTCTGAGACTGACGGCCAGGTTAGTGAAGTCAGCGTGCCTGCTCAGTCAGTCCCTTCCGGTGCCTTTCAGCACAGTGCAATGGAGACCGGGACTGACAGCGCAGGTGCACAGACAAGATGTGTGTGCTGGTGCCTGGCTTCCGGTCTCGGAAGATTAAGGATTTCTGTAGAATCATGTAGTACTGAGCGGTAATATAACTACTATTAAACTAGTCGCCACCTGCCTAATTATTGCAGTGCGATTTTAACTATGGTGGTAGTTCTGCTTTAAGTGGCTAATGTACAATCCTGAGTGACAAGTTGACACAAGGTATAAAACTATGATAAATTCATGTTCCCAGGGTTGGCACCGCACTCTAGGAGGAGTTAGCTCCTCCCACAAACACACCCTCACTATTCAAATGATCCCACCCACAGTCCCATCTTTTGTTTCCTGAGAGAGAAACTATCCTTCGCCTATAAAAAGCAAGGACAAAAACACAGGCTTTAAACATACCTGAGAACTTGCTTATCCGGAGCCCTGGAGATGGCTCATGTGCTGCCAAGAAGATCGTGCCAATGATGCTATTTGCCATTGCAATGTAAAATGGTTGTGGCTTAATTGGGTGGGTGTGGTTTAGACAAAATGATGTCAAAGTGAGAGGGAAGTGGGAAGAACAGTGTGGGAAGGAGGAGAAGTGGGAGGAACAGAGTGGGAAGAAGGAGAAGTGGGTGGGAAGTGGGAGGAACAGGGTGGGAAGGAGGAGAAGTAGGAGGAACAGCGTGGGTGGGAGGAGAAGTGGGAGGAACAAGATGGGAAGGAGGAGAAGTGGGTGGGATGTGGGTGGAACAGGGTGGGAAGGAGGAGAAGTAGGAGGAACAGCGTGGGTGGGAGGAGAAGTGGGAGGAACAAGATGGGAAGGAGGAGAAGTGGGTGGGATGTGGGTGGAACAGGGTAGGAAGGAGGAGGAGAAGTGGGAGGAACATGGAGGGAAGGAGGAGAAGTGGGAGGAACAGGGTGGGAAGGAGGAGAAGTAGGAGGAACAGCGTGGGTGGGAAGTGGGAGGAACAGAGTGGGAAGAAGGAGAAGTGGGTGGGAAGTGGGAGAAACAGGGTGGGAAGGAGGACAAGTAGGAGGAACAGCGTGGGTGGGAGGAGAAGTGGGAGGAACAAGATGGGAAGGAGGAGAAGTGGGTGGGATGTGGGTGGAACAGGGTAGGAAGGAGGAGGAGAAGTGGGAGGAACATGGAGGGAAGGAGGAGAAGTGGGAGGAACAGGGTGGGAAGGAGTAGTGGGGGCAACAGGGTTCGAAGGAAAAGAAACTCACCCCTGCCAGATATTGTTCTGAGCTAGATAGGTATCCATTACTTTTTTTTTTTTAAAGCAACTACAGCATCCTGAGGCAAAAAAAAAAAAGAATGACACAGCTTTACTGTCCTTACTGCAAAAAAATCCCTGCCTTTGTCTTAATCAAATGCGTCTTTCCTCTCATCTTATTGCATGACACCTTGTTTTTTGCTCAGCTCTTTGAGTAAATAGCTCCTAAGAGAGCTCTACATTTTACATATGTAAAATAGACTCATTTTATGTTAGTTCTCTCAAATCTAATCCTAAACATGCAAGCATCTCCTCAAAACCCACCTGCTCAAGGAGGCATCTCCGTAACAAGATCCTCCTTTTGCACACTGATAGTCGCATCAGAATCCTTCTACACTTCCTTCACTACGCCTTGCACCTCCTACTGTCTCTGTATGGCGTCATGAATTCTAATTAGACTGTAGGTTCCTTGGGGCGGGGTACCTTTCCCAGTGTATGATTCCCTTTGCTGCACTTTCCCCCACAAATAATGCAATGATTGCACCTTAGCCTAATGCTCTTAACCCAGTTCTGTATTTGTGTTTTGTACAATTAAAACTTCTGTAAAGCACCGCGTACATGTATGGCGCTAAATAAATAAAGATACATACATACATAAAATTTTTAATGCATGTGTCGGCTGTCACCTTTTGATTAATTGTCTGAGAAGAGATAATACTGTTAATATACTGAGATTTGTACCTACTGCTCTTCTATTTAGAAAGACCTGTACGTGATCATAACCCATTTACATATAATAAACACTATCACTTCTATCACAATAGCTATGGTAATGAGAGGTTTGTTATCCTGGAAAAAGGAATGGGAGCCCCCCCATAAAGAATATGTAAGAAGAGATTTTAAGCCTTGCTAAACAAGAGGATAATTCTTACAGATGCTGCATGGAGGACAGTGTATTTAAAGGGATAGTAATACTTCGTTTTATCTTTATTTTATTTTGTAGGCATTAAAAAAACATGAAGAAAGATATAAGTCTTATCTCTCAAACCTTTATGGTTTGAGAGATATTCACAAGCAAAGTTTCCCCTCCCGCCCCTTTTACCTAATGTAAGCCATCTCTTCTCAGATGTGGAATCCAGTCCATAGACCAGACAGATAACAGCAGGGGGCAATCTTCTTCCTATGAGAACAATGAAAGCCCTGTCCCCCTTGACAAGTTTTTCAGGTTTTTCCCTTATCTTAAATGAAGATTGTCCCTCTCTGCAGTCTACCTGGGCACCTCCCTTCTGCTCTGGCTGAACAGTGTGACATCAGTAAAAGGGGCGGGAGGGGATACTTTGTCATTGAATTACTCCTGAACTACAACTCTGACAGAATTGAAATAACACTCTCCAAAGTCCAAATACTATGATGATTAATTAGAGCTGCTTTTATTATGAAACATTACTATCCCTTTTTAAATGTGTGTAATCCCAGTTCATTTCATAGACTCTCTTTGCCTCTTGAATATTAGAGATATCTCCAAACCACTGCAAAGCAATGCATCAGAGATGGTAATATTGAAGAGGTTAAAAGCAAATTTCAATAATTGGGAATTGTTATTTTTCCCTAATAATGCAGTTGGTTTGTTCCATAATTGACCATGTTTGTTTGGACCTAAGTCTATATTATTTCTGATAAAATATCTTCGGAGCAATCTAAAGGCTGTAAACGTGGATTGTAGTCTCTTCCAGGAGTATCTTCCAGTCTATGTGCTGTACTTTGTACACTGTGACTTCTTGGAATAAACTCTGACATGTCTTCTCCTGCTAGAGATGTATGCAAAACTTTGCCCTGCATTGGATTAGCACAGAAAAGCTAAAACCCATCATCATGTTATTGGGAATCCTACATAAAATTGGAAAATGAGCTTCATCTTTTGGCATGGCATACCTCCCACGTGTCCCTCTTTATGAGATATTAGGGGTCTGTACCTCCCAAGTGTCCCTTTTTAGGAGATATTAGGGCTCTGTACCCCCCAAGTGTACCTCTGTAGGAGATATTAGGACTCTGTACCTCCCAAGTGTCCCTCTTTAGGAGATATTAGGGGTCCGTACCTCCCAAGTGTCCCTCTTTAGGAGATATTAGGGGTCCGTACCTCCCAAGTGTCCCTCTTTAGGAGATATTAGGGCTCCTTACCTCCCAAGTGTCCCTCTTTAGGAGATATTAGGGGTCCGTACCTCCCAAGCATCCCTCTTTAGGAGATATTATGGGTCCATACCTCCAAAGTGTCCCTCTTTAGGAGATATTAGGGGTCCGTACCTCCCAAGTGTCCCTCTTTAGGAGATATTAGGGGTCCGTACCTCCCAAGTGTCCCTTTTTAGGAGCTATTAGGGGTCCGTACTTCCCAAGTGTCCCTCTTTAGGAGATATTAGGGGTCCTTACCTCCCAAGTGTCCCTCTTTAGGAGATATTAGGGGTCCATACCTCCCAAGTGTCCCTCTTTAGGAGATATTAGGAGTCCATACCTACCAAGTGTCCCTCTTTAGGAGCTATTAGGGGTCCGTACTTCCCAAGGGTCCCTCTTTAGGAGATATTAGGGGTCCGTACCTCCCAAGTGTCCCTCTTTAGGAGATATTAGGGGTCCTTACCTCCCAAGTGTCCCTCTTTAGGAGATATTAGTGATCTGTACCTCCCACGTGTCCCTCTTTAGGAGATGTTAGGGGTTCGTACCTCGCAAGTGTCCCTCTTTAGGAGATATTAGTGATCTGTACCTCCCACGTGTCCCTCTTTAGGAGATGTTAGGGGTTCGTACCTCGCAAGTGTCCCTCTTTAGGAGATATTAGGGGGTCCGTACCTCCCAAGTGTCCCTCTTTAGGAGATATTAGCAGTTCATACCTCCCAAGTGTCCCTCTGTAGCACATATTAGGGCTCCATACCTCCCAAGTGTCCATCTTTATGAGATATTAGAAGATGTTTGTTCACTTTTAAGGTTTCTGATTTGCTAAAAACAATTTAATGTATTCTGGCAGAGAGGTATCTACAGTATGCTGGGAGGCAGGTACTGCTAGTGTGTGTATGCAGGTCATGCACCTGTATTCTCTATTCATATTGACAGTACACAATGTTTCCCATTTAGTGTTCTATAGTCTTTATCCTTCTCAGTATAAACTTTACCTGCAGTGTGTATGACAAAAGCTGCCACACTTAGGAATTAAAAAGGAAAAACAAATCTTACAACATGCAAATTAAAAATTTGTGGCAGAAAAGAGTATTCAATGAAAGGAAGGGAGTAGGTCGCAGCAGCAATCTGTCCTATTGACATGTAAAGAAAATCATTATTACATACTCCTTATTCCTTTGTCTTCTTTGTGTTCAGAGGGGCATATGTACAATGAAGAGTGGGGCAATTCTGGGAAATTCAACTGCACCACAGAAGCAAATAAAAATCCTTATTGGTTTAAATGTGACTTTTAACCCTTGATTGATAGAAAGGTTTCCCATGTGTTGTTTCTTTCTGCAGTCTTCGGCATTTTACTAAGTTTGTTCAGGTCCTTAAAGGGTTATGCATAGGTGAGTGAATCACAGTGACTGAAGCACTGGACAACTAGCCTGTGCTAAAACAGGGAAATCCTCAAGTTGAAGCATGTTAGCAGACCCAGAGGGCACAAGTCAGAACCACTGGTCTGGAGTAACCTGCAAGGTGATGGGAATAGATGACCTGAGTGAACTTTAGAGGTAGAAGCCCACATTGTGCAGGTAACGCTCCACATTTTAGTACTGCTTTTTCATGAAGCCATCCATGGGTTGTACGCACAAATAAAAAGCAGAGTAAACCAATTTTGCCACAAGGAACAAAAACATTCCCCTTTGTTTTAACCTTTTGAGTGTCAGATGCGTTGGATACCACTCTGGCACAAATATAGGGTTGAATTAGGCTTTTAACCCCTTGGATGCCAGAAGTCTACAATGCATCAGACACATTTCCAGCAATTAAATCAACGGGAATTATTATTTGTTCTTTACAATGCCAAGATTTCCCAGAAAATGACTCCACATTTCCCCTAATGTGTTTAATTTTCATTTCCCTGACAAAGTCATTCTTAAGCAAAACGCTTTGGGTTGGGTGAGGTGGAGAGACCTGAGGGGGTTATGCAACTTTACTCCAATGGTGCAATAACACATTTAGAAGTTTGTATTATGGGTTTCAATAGAATCACACTGACATTTCACATCGATCTCCGGCAGCTGTGTTTTGCCTGCAATTTTGTCATTTTTGTTTATATAGAGAGAATGGGCTTCTGGGAAAATTGTGTTACGTTGTCTCACTAAACATAATCCAACATTTTCTGTTGCTAAATAAAAGCAATGCTCAAAAAAGAAATCGTCCTTACTGTATCCAAATGTAGGCAATATCTGGCCAGAAAAGTTGCTTACAGCAAATTGTCAACATGCAGTCATGTATAGGGAAAAAAAAAGATGTCAAAGCATTTTGGCATTAAATCTGCATTTCAAGCATCCCTTCCCCCACAGAATTTCTTTAACCTTTTCTTCCTGTTACAGAATGATAGTTTCCTTTTGCTGTAGATTTGTATAGACTAAATATATAGGGTAAATAGACTACAGCATAGAAAACTGTCCAAAATGCAAACTTTATGTTATTTAAAGGGATAATAATACTTAAAATGTAAAAAAAAATATGTTGTAGGGTTTATCCCCCTGAGTAAAACAAGAGTACTCCCACTGCTGAAAGGTGTTTCATTCAAAAGTTATTAATTTTCAAAGTTGAATTTTTTAGGTGCAATATCACAGTGGCCTGAAATTGTACAGTGGTGCTGTTGCTACACCATCCTATGGAGATTTATGGTCCCGGGACCAGAGCTGTCATAGGATCGTGTAGCAACAGTGCCACTGTACAATTTCAGGCCACTGTGATATTGCACCTAAAAAATTCAACTTTGAAAATTAATAACTTTTGAATGAAACACCTTTCAGCAGTGGGAGTACTCTTGTTTTACTCAGGGGGATAAACCCTACAACATATTTTTTTTAGATTTAAAGTATTACTATCCCTTTAATGTATATGCTTGAAAATGACCCTGCATAACAACAATGATCTACTTCATATTTTATCATCACTTCCAATTGCCAGTCAGTATATATCATTGCCTCCTTTCTGGATTTGCCTGGATGTCAGGGGAAAATATTCCTACACATAAATCCACTTTTAATTATTTAACCCTTTTAGTGCCAGAGACGTAGCCAATGCATTGGTATGCGATGCGGCGGATAACACACATGACGGCCACTCCTGTTTAGGATGTCTTTTGTAGTGTCTGTCTTCATAACACACTTATTTTATAAAACTTTATTTGTTTTTAGTCATGCATACAACTGCATGGGACTTTTTTTTTTTATTTGTTTTATTAACCACACAGGCAAAGCTGTGATAGTATTTCATAAATGGAAAAGGGTCCACACACAGCCGCTTCCTCTATAGAACTGCTAAAACACATATTCCCTACATATACTGCTCTGCTAAAGGCCAGATGCAACTCACACCAAGTGTGTGCACGAATGGTCATACAGTTACTAATGAGATTTTATATTCATGACCATACCTGGGAACTTGTAGATCTGGGCTCCGCGGAGTGGAGCGCTGTCGTGCGGATGAGGGAAGAGAAATTACGCAATTTGCTTCATAAAAGAGGTGGTGCTTAATTGCGAGGGGGGGAGGGACAAAAAAGAAAACACACACAAAAAAAAATAGGCAGCATAGCCTAGGGCAGTAGGAGAATAGGGCGGGAGTGGGAGGAACAGGCCAGGATAGAGCACAAGTGGGCAGAGTTTCAACAGAGACTCCCCACATCCGGCAAATTAGACTCTGCCCCGGAAACCAGGTAATACAATGTTAAATCCGGAGTCTCTGGGGCAGAAGGGAAAAACCTGTCAAGGGGGCACAGGGTTTTCATTGTTATCACAGTAAGAAGATTGTCCCTTGCCGTCAGTTGTCTGGTCTTAAGACCAGATTCCACATCTGAGGGGAGGTGGCTTACACTAGGTAAAAGGGACGGGAGGGGGACACATTATCATTCAATTACTCTTGAACTACAACTCTGACAGTATTGAAATAACACTCTCCATAGCCCAAATACTATAAAGATTAATTGGAGCTCCTATTTTTGTGAAACATTACTATCCCTTTAAATAGTATACGTATTTAGGTTCCATGGGGCTATAGCATGAGTCTGGTTAAACCGTTCCATAATAAGGCTTAATTACCTGTAAATCCTTTGATCCTAAATGTTTAGGGGTTTCCAGTGAGCTGCAAAGGCTATAATATCACCATCAAATTTTGACGTTTTAAGTTCTGAAGATTAAAATCAGTGAGACCAAAATAAGAAATGTTGTTATTTTGCTTCTATATAAAGTATAACTTGTTATCATTAGGCAAACACATCAAAGGGTAAGTGATACCAACAATCTCCTTGATTGCCGAGCTCTTTGAACACTAAAGTAAATAAGTGATCGATTTACCACTTGAGATATCACCGTTTACCTGCATCTCAAAGGGAAACTATGGGCCATACATATACAATAAAGTGGAGTCATTTTGAGGAGAACCCAAAACGTATGGGACAGAGAAAAAATTCTTTTTGATTTAAAGGGATAGTAATACTTCATTTTAACTTTATTTTATTTTGTAGGCATTAAAAAAACATGAAGAATGATATAAGTCTTATCTCTGAAACCTTTATGGTTTAAGAGATATTCACAAGCAAAGTATCCCCCCCTGTTCAGCCACATCAGAAGGGAGGTGCCCAGGTAGACTGCAGAGAGGGACAATCTTCAATTAAGATAATGGAAAAAGCTGAAAAACTTGTCAAGGGGGGAAGGGCTTTCATTGTTTTCATACAAAGAAAATTGTCCCCTTCTGTTATCTGTCCTGTCATACAACCAGACTCACATCTGAGAAGAGATGGCTTACACTAGGTAAAAGGGGCGGGGAGGGGAACTTTGCTTGTGAATATCTCATAAACCATAAAGGTTTGAGAGATAAGACTTATATCATTCTTCATGTTTTTTTAATGCCTACAAAATAAAATAAAGTTAAAACGAAGTGTTACTATCCCTTTAAATAAGGCCTTTAGCCTGTAAAATGCCGGGGCAGACTCCAACGCATTGCAGACTTCTCTAGCATCCGCAGTAGGCTGACCAGATCTCACCTTTAACCGAGGACACATAGAAAATAGCCATTTTGCAGTATCTCACTGAAATCAGTGCAGTCCTGCCAGGGCCGGATTTACATCTCAGAAGCCTGTAGGCACAGATATCTGAAGCGCCCCCCCACATTGGCCATCTCCACTGGACACTTCCACAATGCTCCCAAACACCCCCCATATCCATATTTCCCTCACATTGCCCCCCATCATCTCCACATTGCCCATCATCTCCAACCTGCCCCCATCAGCTCCAACTTACCCTCACATTGCCACCATCAGCTCCAACTTGCCCCCATCAGCTCCAACTTGCCCTCACATTGCTCCCATCATCTCCACATTGCCCCCAATATCCGTTTCCTACCTCCCTGGTGGTCCAGTGGCAGGAGAAGTCTGTGCCTCCTTCTGCACAGTCCTGTAGCTGCTGTTGCTCCCATGCAGTCTTCTCTTTAGGAATGCAGAGCGCTGGGAGATTATGTCATCTCCCAGCACTCTGCATTACTAAAGAGCCAACGAGGGAGCAACAGCAGGACCTCACAATGCGGCGGGTGGCGGGTAGCGGGTAGGGTTACTGTTGCAACAGCGTTAAGCGTTGTGAATGAAAATATTATCCCTTTGAGTGCCAGAGGAGTACGAAACACATTGCAAAGCAATGTGTTCCGTACTCCTCTGGCACACAAAGGGTTACAAAATTGATTCCAATGACAGGCACCCCTCTGCAAATCCAGCCCTAAGTCCTGCAGTATGCATTTCTCCTATGCGTCCCAGGTTAAACGTGAAGTCTGGTCAGCCTAATCCACAGAGTTAAATGAAAGGTCATTTTGTGAAGGATTAAATGCCTTTATGGTGCATTTATTTGCAACAATTGTGTGTAGACCATTCCAATGAAGGGATTCGTTGTAACTAACGAGATTGCGGCTCTGCTGCAGAGCCTCCGTGTTGACCAACACAGATCTCCTGCTGACAGCTTTACAGCTTTCAATAGGAGACATTGAACTTTAAATGCCTGTATCTCTCAAACCATAGCGGTTTCAGAGACTCGTTTTTTTGCATTTAGCTCAGCTTTTTAAGTTCTTTTAAATGCAAAAACATTTTTTTGGACATTACTAACCCTTTAAAATAAACTAAACTGATCTTTAGGTGACAGGTCAGCTTTAAAGGGATAGTAATACTTACATTGTAAAAAAATATATATTGTAGGGTTTATGTCCCCGAATAAAACAAGGGTACTCCCACTGCTGAGAGATATTTTATTAAAAAATTATAACAGATGAAACTTGAATTTTTTAGGTGCAATATCGCAGTGGCCTGAAAACTTACAGAGGTGCTGTTGCTACACCATCCTATGGAAATTTATAGTCTACAGACCAGAGCTGTCCATAGGATGGTGTAGTAACAGCGCTACTGTAAATTTTCAGGCCACTGTGATACTGCACCTAAAAAATTCAAGTTTGAACTGTTATAATTTTTTAATAAAATATCTCTCAGCAGTGAGAGTACTCTAGTTTTACTCAGGGGGATAAACCCTACAACATATATTTTTTTTACATTTTAACTATTACTATCCCTTAAGGACCCTTGGATTACAAAGCAATGCATTGCACCCTCCTCTGCTACTTAAAGTGTTAAGTGCCTAAAATCTTAGCAAGAGTCATTGTGTCCTGGATGTTATATTCCATGCAGATCCTTGTGTACACTGGCAGGTGGTGCAGATTGCCAGACTAGGAGTGAATGTTTTCGAAAGGCACGTCAGTGGACCAGGAAACATTCACTGATCGATGAGAAACAACAGCTAAATATGGAATCTGGGTGAGGCCAGGAAAATATCTGGTTTTCAAGAGAAGAGTAAACCAATTTCATAATAAAAACAGTATGAAAATGTACACTTCTTAGGTCCGGTTCACACGGGCGACTAGCACAGAATTTTAACCCTTCCATTGCCAGAGGGGTACACAACGCATTACTCTGCAAAAAAAAAAAAAAAAAATCCAAGTTTCCGCATGCCTGATCTGCATGTCAGTCTATTGGACCGCCGTTCAGATGGCACACACCAGTGACATTAGACGTCGTCGACCGAGCCAAGTGGCCATCATCCAAAAAATATTCAGCTGATGCTTATTCAGCAAAAAGCAATGTGTTGCACAAGCCTCTTGCCTGTAAGGAGTTAACATTAATTTAGCTACAGATTAGACCAAAAAGGTACTTGAAGAGTAATAGAAGACAATATCAGGACATTTTATGGGAAACGGTGATAAAGGTTGATAATCAGTCAATACCACTGTTAGATTAAACTTTATGATTATAATTACAGCAAATTAAGATTTAATAAATATAACCATCAATAAAGCAGTTCCATACAAATATGTCCTCAAGAGATATCCTTGCGATCTTAATGTACTTTAAGTGCCAGAATTATATACTATAATCATAAACATCATTTTCTAATAACACCCTTACGTCACAATCTTAGTCACAGATTAGACTGAAAAATACAAGATAATGTACTTATTCATCGACACAGCATTCTGGTCAGGGCCAGATTTCCCAATAGAGAATGTAGGAAACTGCCTGGAGCTCCAAATATCAAGGGGCGACTCAGCTGTGCTGGCCACACCTACATTTTGAATTGTGGGTGTGGCCAGTGCAGCTTCAATGTACCTGCACCATTTTTTTTATGTCCTACAGGATATTATTTAACATTGCAGAACAATGCATCGGAGATCTCTATAGCAAAAAAGAAGTTTTAACTTTTTTTGCCCTTACTTGATATAAGCCAAGGGTATTTTCTGTGCCAGAAAAAAAAAGTGTATGGGACTGGGGCGGGGCAATGAGGACTGGGGGTGTGGTCATGGGTGGAACTAAAGTCACCTAGAGATCCTTCCCTAGGAGAGCGTGAGATGTAAATCCAGCTCTGATTCTGGTAGACACATTCTGCAATTGTTAGGACATTGATGCCAACATGTACCATGCCATTTCCTATATATTTTGTTTAGTGTATAGTAATAAACGAGGTGTAGAGGAGAGGTGCGCCCTGAAATGGCCGCAGACCACCCCATTGTAAGCTCATGCCTTGGAACTCTACATCTGCCCCAGTGACTCCGGATTTCTGAGTTAATTACTAAGTCTCTGGGGACAGCAGATGATTCTCCAGGTAAGTGAATTAATTGGCAACCCTGCCCCTCGACACCCTGTTCTGCCCCTTTTTAGGACAAGCCACGCCTTTTCTCCACCCAAATCCACACATTCCTTTTAATCCCCACCCACATTTTGATGCAACATGAGTCTTTTGGACTCCATTTGTTACTTGGGGAGCTGTGGACATCAAGGTTCTCGTGTATAAGCTAACGGTGTTAAGAGGTAGAATTCTGGAAAACAGAGCTTAGTAAACTGACATTAGACAGGTTCAGGGACAACAGAAACTGTTTCCAGCACCCGATCTAGCAAGGAATCTCCAATGTACATTCACCTCAGCGTGCTTTAATATTGGCCCCGCACCAGGGGTGCGCTGGCTGAGGCAGTTGCCACCCAGGCCAGTCATTAGTCACTCAGTTTCCCTTTGCCTGCTATAAATGGAGTTAACAGAATTTCTGGATCTTCACTAGTAGTGTGGCTCCATTTCAATTGTAAGCTCTGTGGTGTCAACAGTGTAGCTTCATGTGGATTACAATCTCTGTGATAGAAATCATGGCATCACTTGCCTTACTTAATGTTATAACTGACAAGAATGTTATGAAGTAACATAAAGGGGTGGGCTGGGACATCAGGATGGAGCAATATTAGAAAAAGGCTGATTATTGCCAGTCCTCCCCTGCCCAGCACATAAATTACACGTCAACAAATAAAGGTAAGCAGCTTTTACGTCTTTTTTTAATTAAAGGGATAGTAATGTTTCATAATAAAAACAGCTCTAATTAATCATCATAGTATTTGGACTATGGAGAGTGTTATTTCAGTTCTGTCAGAGTTGTAGTTCAGGAGTAATTCAGTGACAAAGTATCCCCCTCCTGCCCCTTTTACTGATGTAACACTGCTCAGCCAGAGCAGAAGGGAGGTGCCCAGGTAGACTGCAGAGAGGGACAATCTTCAAATAAGATAAGGGAAAAACCTGAAAAAATTGTCAAGGGGGAGAGGGCTTTCATTGTTTTCATATAAAGAAGATTGTCCCCTTCTGTTATCTGTCTGGTCTATGGACTGCATTCCACATCTGAGAAGAGATGGCTTACACTAGGTAAAGGGGCGGGAGGGGAAACTTTGCTTGTGACTATCTCTTAAACCATAAAGATTTGAGAGATACGACTTATATCGTTCTTCATGTTTTTGTAATGCCTACAAAATAAAATAAAGTTAAAACGAAGTGTTACTATCCCTTTAACTACAGTGGAAGTAACACATTTTGACAATTAAGAATCATTTGAATGAGCTTTCAAACTCACCTGTATGTTATGTTAGATATGTTTTTTTGTTATATTTAAAACAGTAGTTTGAGATACTTAGTGTCATTTATTTGATTACTCAGATTAGACAGTACCAAAGGGCATATTAAATGAGCAGTGAGACGGATTTCCGGAGCAGTGTAGAATGTTGCTATAACGCAGGCAGCTGTTCTAACCGGTACGGACAAATTTGACAAACTTGACAAAGTTAAATATCTCATAAACTATTGTTTTAAATACAAAATGGCTACCATGACACATAGGTGATTTTGAAAGCTCTTTCAAACAAACCTTTGTTATAATGTGTTTATTCCACTTTAACCCTTTGAGTGCTGTCACGTACAGCCTCTGGTATTCAAAGGGTTAGCTTGACAGATCCATGTTAACTCTTAGAGTGCCAGAGAGGTACACATGCGTTGCAGTGGGTTGGATGTCTCTCTGGCATGCAGTAGGTTAATAACTGTCGCACTGAGTCTGACGTACTAAGAAGAAATTAGAATGATTCCGTGGCAAACCAACTGAACCATGATGGAGGAATTTAGGATTCTCATTGATTTAAATGGGGATTTTAACCCTTTGAATGCCAGAGAGGTCAGCAACGCAGTTGGAGACCTCTCTAGCACTCAAGGGCTTAAAAATTAATTTTAGCCCTTTGATTGCCAGAGGGGTACGTAATGCATTGCAAAGCAATGCATTCCGTACCCCTCTGGCACTCAAAGGGTTAAACGATTAGGAATCTTAATTCCTGCCTCAGAATTGCCCCACATTTTCTTCCTGAATATAGCCGAATATTTCCGTGTTTGTGTTCACAGCAATGATCTGTTTAATATGATGAAATCTCACTGCCCTGTTGCTATTATCAAAGAACCTAACAGTGGCACACGGATTCTGTAACAGAGTGAGGAGGCGACCCTGATTTTATAGAAATTCTTTGTTTCAGCAACAGCAAAAAACACTTTTCACATGTTCTGGAAGAAAGTCACACCGGCTGTATCAACCGGACAGTTGCTCTACCTTCCAGACAGCAATGAGTGTCTGCATACCTGGAAACTCTCATGGTTCAGAACTAGATGTCAGGGTGAAAGAGCACATTCTCAGGGTGAGGGAGTTCTGTGACCCCTATTATACGATTTGCCCCGATGAACATACCTGGGAACTCTCTTTTCTGCAGTCCCCCTGGGGAGTATATTTGCTGCGAACCATGGCAAAAAGGGTGTACGGTTTACCCGTGAGTGGGGGCGGGGCTTTCTAGGGGCATCACAACAGTGGGCGGGGAGTGGAAGGAACTGGGTGGGGAAGGAGAAAAAGTGGGAGAAACTGGGTGGGTAGGAGCAGAAGTGGGCAGAATTTTAAAGGAAACTTCCCACATCTGGAGAATCAGCGTCTGCCCCAGAGATCCAGTAATGCTCTGTCAAAACCGGAGTCTCCGGGGCAAATCTGTAGCGTTCCCAGGTATGCCGATTAAATGTTTCTTTAGTCTCTAAATTGGTGCCATTTGTAACAGAAAAGCAAGAGGAGATGTCCTGCTTGAAATGTGCGAGTGTTAGGGTGACCACATGTCCCAGAATGCCCAGGATTGTCCCTATTTGAGGGTCTGTTTCCTGCGTCCCGGGTCACCCCCCACCGGGACAACAAAGAGTCCCGGAATGGAGCAACACGCACCAGTCCAGCCAGCCAATGAAATGTATTTGCTGTATGGTCCTCATTGGCTGGCTGAGACAGTCACTGGTGCGTGTGAGACAGCTGGGATGGAGTAGGTATGCTGGAGCTGCAAGTGAGACCCGTGGCTGAGGCTCCCACCGGTGCTGACCATCTTTCGGAGGCTGACACAGAGTAAGAGTTCCCACTGGGAGTAATATTCTGTCTTTATTGTGAGAAATTTATTGGAACATATTACACTGCTGCGGCACTTTCTCTTTCCTCTTTTGGGGGTTCCCTTTCCCTTTGTTGATCCGATCTCTGGATTAGGGCAAGCAGGTACGTATTGCATTAAATCTACACTATGAGCATGCCCCATCAGCTCCACATTGCTCCATCAGCTCCACATTGCCTGCATCAGCTCCACATTGCCCTCATATTGCCCCATCAGCTCCACATTGCCCCCATCAGCTCCATATTGCCCTATCAGCTCACATTGCTTGCCCCCCATCATCCCCATATTGCCCTCCCACTGCCCCCATCATCTCCACATTAGGCCTCACATTTCCTACCTCCCTGGTGGTCCAGCAGCAGGAGAGATCTGTGCTTCTGCACAGACCTGTAGATGCTGGAGCTCCTGCGCGGTCTTCTCTTTAGTAATGCAGAGCGCTGGGAGATGATGTCATCTCCCAGCGCTCTGTATTACTAAAGAGCCGGGGGAACTCAGCAGCTACAGGTCTGTGCCGAAGAAGGCACAGACCTTACATGCGGCGGGCAGCATGGTGAAGTGCGGCACGCCACTTTAAAAAAAAAATTCTATGGCAGGCGCCCCTCTGTAAGGTGCGCCTGTAGGCAGATGCCTACTCTGCCTTATGGATGCGTAATACGTGATTTATACCCGAGGTTCTATTCATAGTGTGCTATAATCTACATATTTTGTGTTTTATGGATAATCCGGCCCTGACTATGGGAAGCTTTAAGGGTTATACCAGATCTCAGGGTCAGCTTATTATTAACGTATGATTGTCTGTGCTCAGGTAACGGACATTATGATGAATTACAGGGGCCCTATGCTGTCTGAGGCTCTGCGCACCATAGACTGAGGAATGACGATCAAAGTTCAAACAGGCTGACAGCGAGAAAAACATGTTACGTATGCATTGTTCTTGTCAGATTTACAGATCAGCAAATTGTTTTCTTAAAGGGACACTGTCACCTAAAAATAACTCTGGAGATCGTCAAAGAGATTTCAAAATCACCTGTATGTTCTATTAGCCATTTTGTACTTAGAAAATTATTTATCCCAAACACTAAAATGGTACTTGTAATATTTTGAATTCCAGAGAGGTTTCAAATGCATTGAACTCCAAGAGTGCAAAAGAACCTGATGTATAAATAGCATATATATCCTATAACGCGTCGCACGCTGTGTGCGTAACCGCACATGCGCAGTAGGGACGCTCAGAATGGGCTGATCCGGATCAGAGAGCTCCGGAAGGCTGACAGCCTGTCTGTGCTCCCGGCTCTGGGGCAGCTGCGGAGGCGGCTGGGTGACAAACTGTCACCCAGCGCCTCCGCTGATGCCCCGGAGCCAGAAGCACAGACAGGCTGTGAGCCATCCGGAGCTCCCTGCTCCGGATCAGCTCATGTATATGAGAAATTGGTAACATACAAAAGACAATTTATATTTTAGCATAAGGTCCCTTTCACATGGGCAACACCAATGCAGGGATTGTTGGGTGATGTCTCCCGTGATGAAAGGTAAGCTGTTGGCCTATGGCTTCTATCACATGGGAGATGACTGACTCACATGAATGCACCAATGTCCATCAAGCTGTGTCTTTACTGCACTCATGCAGAAGCACAGTGAATTTGCAGCAGGACTGATCTGCACAGAGTCATATGGGGTCACCAGCAGACCTTTCACACATATAACACTGACAGACGCATAGCTCATTGCAACATCCAATGAAAGGGCAACCCACCTGGACATCAACCAATAACCTTTAGTGGATGTTCACATGGACCAGCTGACAGACATTGCAATGCAATGCGTTGGATACCTTTCTAGCACTCAAAGAGTTAAAGGAATGTCAGCACCAAAAATTAAATAAAATGAGTTGATGTAACTATATATATATCTATAAATAAAAGAGTGTCCGAAGGGAAGCACGCTCATCAATTCTGTATCTTTAGCCTGGGTGCTTTACTTGTGGGAGATAATGTAGATGACAAATGAGTCAGCACTCGCAGGACTTGTTTTAAAGTGAAATTTACTCTGTGTCCGAGTAAATTTCACTTTAAAACAAGTCCTGAGAGTGCTGACTCATTTGTCATCTATACATTATATTATATATATATATATATTATATATATATATATATATATATATATATATATATATATATATATATACACACACACACACACACACACACACACACCTGATAAGACCTGAAAAGTTACTCGCCACTGCAAGCCAAAACATACCCACCAGGACTGAATTTTCACCTGCCATTGGCTAGTGGAAATTTTGAGCTCTGTGTATATATTATATATATATATATATATATATATATATATATATATGGTGTAGGTCATGAAGCATCATAACCAAGGCAAGAGCACTCCACAGGATTTACAAAAAAAATGTTTTAACATTTACTGAGTCGACGTTTCGACCCCAGATGGGCCTTCCTCAAGAGTAATAGAAAGTATTAGTCTTGAGGAAGGCCCATCTGGGGCCAAAACGTTGACTCAGTAAATGTTAAAACTTTTTTTGTAAATCCTGTGGAGTGCTCTTGTCTTGGTTATGATGCTTTATAACCTACACCATATATAATTTTTTAAGCTGCACCCAGGTCTCTTTTTCTTTAATCTCTATAAGGAGTGCTCTGTCCCACACACATATATATATATATATATATATATATATATATATATATATATATATATATATATATATATGATATACTTACACTAGCCTGTGTAAACATTAATTATTCACATTACATCTGTAAATTATAATCATAAACTTGCTTATTAGTGGATGTATAAATTGCCCTGCTCAGAGAGCATGTATTTAAAGTTGATTGTGATGTTTGTATTGCTCTTGGTTTCAGAACGGCTGTTATCTTTTCACAGCCCATTAACAGACAATTCTGGATTATCAAAGGGAGCCCTAGAGTCCTGAAAAAAGCAGGAATGGCTGCTCCCTCAGACTGTATATAAGATTAGAGTTTAGGCTTCAAAAAGTAAATTTTTGCAACATGACGTGTGGGTTTTTTTAGTGTATATAACCCCAGTTTATTTATAGGAGAAACAAATCCTTTATAAACACATTTGTTTAGGGATACTCCTTTGTGATCGGTTAGGAAGTGAGGGGATTAGCAATGCTGGACAGCTGCAGTCCAGATAGTGACCTTTGATTGGACAATCTCAGCAAAGCCTCCCTCATTTACAACAATAGACAGTCAATATCGTTAGTGGCCTTTTAACATTTCTAAAAACTGGTCACAGATTACTGGCTTTGGGTTGCTGGCAGCAGTCTTAGTGATTGGCACACTACTTATGGGTATACCGGGAACTTTCAAAATGACCTGACCCTGAGATCTTTAATATTAACCCATGGGGTTCCACTAAAAGATTATAGGCGATATAAATATTGTTCAATGCTGTAACCTTGAGGTGCTACAAGTTGTTCCCATGTTATAATTTAGATATATAACAGGTTGAACACAAGCAAGATCAACAGGAATTCACCCTCTGCCTTTCCAGTATAAATGGAACCAATTTAGAGACTAAAAAAACAAACAAAAAAGTTAACTCTTTGAGTGCCAGAGGGGTACGCAACGCATTGCAAAGCAATGCGTTGCGTACCCCTCTGGCACTCAAAGGTTTAATTAGTCTGAATTGTGTAGTGGGTCCCTGGACTCTCCTCATCCTGCAAATTAGGCCCTTCATCCTGAGACCTGAAATTTGGGACAGGTATGCTTATGGGAATGTGTAATAGAGACAGATAGTTACATTCTACATGCCTTAAAGGGATAGTAATACTTTGTTTTATCTTTATTTTATTTTGTAGGCATTAAAAAAACATGAAGAACGATATAAGTCTTATCTCTCAAACCATTATGGTTTGAGAGATATTCACAAGCAAAGTTTCCCCTCCCTCCCCTTTTACCTAGTGTAAGCCCTCTCTTCTCAGATGTGGAATCTGGTCCATAGACCAAACAGATAATAGCAGGGGACAATCTTCTTCCTTTGAGAACTATGAAAGCCCTGTCCCCCTTGACAAGTTTTTCAGGTTTTTCCCTTATCTTAATTGAAGATTGTCCCTCTCTGCAATCTACCTGGGCACCTCCCTTCTGATCTGGCTGAGCAGTGTTACATCAGTAAAAGGGGCAGAAGGGGGATACTTTGTCATTGAATTACTCTTGAACAACAACTCTAACAGAATTGAAATAACACTCTCCAAAGTCCAAATACTATGATGATTAATTAGAGCTGCTTTTATTATGAAACATTACAATCCCTTTAAGTATAATAGAAAATTGGAGCAAACTGAACAAACATTATCCCATTGATTTAAACAGAGACTATAACCCCTTCATTTCCAGAGAGACCTCTCTTGCATTTAATGGGTTAAAAATGCCATTTAAATCAAACAGGAATTTTTATTTTTCCCCACGCGATCCAGTTGGTTTGCTCCAGAGTGACAACTCTTTAGATTGATGAATAAGGCCCTGTATGTGTCTAGCTCTCCATAAACAACAGTGCAAAGTACAGAAGTACAAAGTATAGGGACGGCTGTAGGATGTATAGTGGTGGGATTTTTACAGCACTCAGTATTTTTGTCTTGTGTTGTCTTTATTACCATGTAATGAGATATATAATGATAAAGAATCAAGACACTCTCTACATCACTATACAATATACTGACAATTGTATAACAATAATATATGAAACTACAACTAGACCAATAAACACAAAGCCTGATCCAAAAGGGGGCAAGGTATGCTGTACTTTCTAATGACCAAGGGAAAACTATGTAGTGCTTCCTGCTTTCACCCTATATCCCCAAGCTATCTAGCAAGCCCACTCCGCTAGCTACAGACCTCCCAACTCTTACATACTTCCATAGTCTAAGTGCACCCTACTCCTCCCTCTATCCTCAATCTTTTGAGTGCCATAGAGGTATCTAAAACATTGCAATGCAATGTATTGGATACCTCTATGCATACCTGGGAGGGTAACCCGGTCAGTGCCGAAAACGACGCGATTCACGTCATAAAAGGGGCGGGGCTTAGTCACGGGGGCGGGACAAAGAACCCCTGCAAAATGAAGGTAAGAGGGCGGGGAGTGGGAGGAACCGGGCAGGATGGAGCACAAGTGGGCAGAGTTTCTACTTAAACTCTGCCCACCCGGTGATTCACACATTGCCCCGGAGACCCGGTAATTCAGTTTGAAATCCAGAGTCTCCGGGAAAAACCAGAGCGTTCCCAGGTATGCCTCCATGGTACTCAGTGGATTAACCCCTTCAGTTCCATCTGCCCCATTTTATCTATGGGCCTTCTCTTTGTTATAGCCATGTGGAACATGATGGAACCAGAGGCGTTACTAGTGGGGGTCTCATGCTTAAGGGAATAATTACTTGAATTAAAATTTAAATATCACTTACTTACAGCTAGCATATGTAAATATTATTCATATGATACATCCCTACAATAAAATCCTAAAATTGCTTTATAAAGCATGTGTAAATTGTCCTGTTCCCAGTGTCTTTATTTAATGTTGTTTGCTTTGAGCAAAGAACTAAAATTCGTAATTTGACTAATTACTGCTCACTGCTTTTTTATTCAGAAATGCTGTTATTTTACTTTAACCCATTTACAGATAATTCTGGACAATCAATGGCAGCCCTGTAACAGGCAGGAATGTCTGATCCATCAGAGCATATGCAAGTCTAGATTTTAGGCATGAGAAAACAGACATAGAATTCCTAAAGATACTTATATTCCCTGCATTTAATGTTTTAGTATCTTCTGACCCCAGTTCATGCTATGTGTTCGTCTTCTTTAAAGGCAAAGTATTGGTAAGATAGCAATGCGTACCTTTGTAACAGTCCATAAAGTTGCTGTTTTTGTTTTATTTTATATTAACCCTTTGAGTGCCAGAGGGGTACACAACACTTTGCAAAGCAATGTGTTCTGTACCCCTCTGGCACTCAAAATGTTAAAGATGACCTCCTATTCTTCTATAGAGCCAGTGCACTAGGATTTCCACAATCAGGGAAATATTAGTCCATTGGCTCCTTAGAATAACATAGGAACTGGAGAAGTTATCTCTGCTTATCACCTCTTTATCACTCCTCATGTATCTCCCCAATATCTCCCTTGTTTAGTGCTTTATAAAGTATTGTTATAGTTTTGCTTTCTTCATCCAGCAACTGTGAATTATGAACCCAGTAATCTACTGTGAACTTTGCACCAGTAAAGTTTCCCCCGGGTCCAAATCAGCAAAAACACAACCAGTTCCAAGTGGAATGAGCTGTATAAAGTGGATTTCGTCACAGCTCCATGACATGTATATATACTGTACAGTCAGGTCTGTGTGGGGGTGAGGATGACTGGATACAAGCTGTGGTTTCACCACAAACAGCGTCAGTACAGACCAATGCTGAGTGAACCAATTTCCAGCACAAAGCTGAGTTTGGCAGTTATAGGATTAACCCTATCTGTGTTCGCCTCCAACACTTAGCCCTTTGAGTGCCAGAGGGGTACGCAACGCATTGCTAAGCAATGCGTTGCGTACCCCTCTGGCACTCACAGGGTTAAATGGCTAAAGCAGCAGCCTCGCTTACTCCCCTCCCCAGTAAAATAAGGGCAACATTATATAAGTAAAAAGAGGAGTAATTCTGGGACAAACCAATTAGAACATGACTTAAAGGAGCAGTAAACTTTTTTTTATGAAAACACATTTTATAGATCTTTTCCTGCTGAATAAAACAAGGCCACTCCCACTGCTGTGAGATGCCTTATTCAAAATTTATAGCAGTTCAAATCAAGTGAATTTACTGTGTTTACTTCCTGATAGTTCTATCTGACAGGAAATGACAGGCAGTTTCTATCACATTCTATGGTGAACTGTATATCACTGACTTTCCTCTCCATTAGAATCTAACAGGAAATCTAATTAGAATTTGACCACTAGAGGGCACTGCTAATGTAAAAAAACATGGCTTTAAACTGTAATAATTCTGTAAATATAACTCTCTCGGCAGTGGGAGTACCCTTATTTTACTCAATAGGAAAATCCCTATAATATATATTTTTTCATAAAAAAAGTTTACTGCTCCTCTAAATCAGCTAGAATTCTTATTTGTCACCTGTGATGGACTTGGTTTGCCTTAGAGTGGGCCTTATGTATAAACAATTCTGGAGCAAATCAACTTCCCCCATAGGGGTTCAAATAGACAGTCGCTAAATCTCCATTGTTTTAATTGGGTTTATTAACCCCTTGAATGCTAGACCGTTTTCAGCATATTGCTCCTAAATGCTTCTAGACCTAACATTCAAAGAGTTAAAAGACCCATTAATTAGTTTTGTTACCCCTACAATACAGATGGTTTGCCCCAGAGCTGCTCCATTTTGCCTTTGTATCCGAGTCCATAGTACGTTACAGGGGGTGTAAAGACTGGATGTCCCAGAAGGATTGATTAGCGTCCGCCAAAGAGGACATTTCAGAGCCAAATGTGTGATGGGTAAATGTTACATATAAGTGTTCCAATGTCCATTCTCAATGTCTCATACCTCCCAACATTTCAAATGACCAAAGAGGAACACTTTTGTTTTAGGTGGTGTTGCTGGCAGCGTGGCTGGGGGATTAACGAGAATTTTTAGGTTATTTCATAAGCTACTGGCACCACCGTTAATTGAATAAACTATTTAGATTAAGACCAAATTATTTTGTATACACAGGTAATTTATAAACCCATATACTGAAGTTCATACAAACATTAATGTGAGTTTTATTGGTGCGGAGCAATGTGATACAATTATATACGCACCACACAGTCTGATCTCCTAAACACACGGACACAAGGGTGATACACTTATATACACACACCACACAGTCTGATCTCCTACACACAGGGACGCAAGGGTGGGAAAGAGGGACAGAGGGATTTGGGTCTCAAAGAGGGACTGTCCCTCCTAAAGAGGGAGACTTGGGAGGTACGGAGCCCTAATATCTCCTAAGGAGGGAGACTTGGGAGGTACTGACCCCTAATATTTCCTAAAGAGGGACACTTGGGAGGTACTGACCCCTAATATCTCCTAAAGAGGGACACTTGAGAGGTACAGACCCCTAATATCTCCTCAAGAAGGACACTTGGGAGGTACAGACCCCTAATACCTTCTAAAGAGGGACACTTGGACAGTATGGACCTGTAGAATCTCCTAAAGAGGGACAGTTGAGAGGTACGGACCCATAGAATCTAAAGAGGGCCACTTGGGCAGTACGGACCTCTAATACCTCCTAATGAGGGACACTTAGACAGTATGGACCTGTAGAATCTCCTAAAGAGGGACAGTTGAGAGGTACAGACCCATGGAATCTCCTAAAGAGGGACACTTGGGCGGTACGGACCCATAGAATCTCCTAAAGAGGGACACTTGAGTGGTACGGACCCATAGAATCTCCTAAAGAGGGACACTTGGACAGTACGGACCAGTAGAATCTCCTAAAGAGTGACACTTGAGTGGTACGGACCCATAGAATCTCCTAAAGAGGGACACTTGGACAGTACGGACCAGTAGAATCTCCTAAGGAGGGACACTTGGGAGGTATGTCTCTCTGTGCTAGCACAAACCAGGATTCTTCAGCCTATTTCCAATAGTACCTGGCTGATCTTGTTACAGATATTGGATCAATAATTAATTTGTCCTTCATATACGTGGTAGGACAAACAGGGTCCTGCCTCCACTGTTCCAAAAAAGGATTGGACTATTCCTTTAAGATAAGTGAGAGATTATTATTAAGAGGAGAATCTGTTCCTTTAACCCTTTGAGTGCCAGAGAGGTATCCAACGCAATGCGTTGGATACCTCTGTGGCACTCAAATGGTTATGTTAATTAAACCTACATTTGGCACCAAAGGGATATGAAACTCATCACAGTGAGTTGCCCAGCCGACTGGTATATAAAGGGTTAAGCTCTGTTAATAACAGAGATATGTCCCCTCTAACACTTGTTGAGTTAATGGTAAGAGGGGGGTTTAAGTGTCTGTACCAACTTTTAAGAGTGTATAATTATACGTTTCTGATATATCTATTAATAAATCACCGATTAAGGCTCATGTAGGGATTTAAAAAGAGCCATCAACTTCCCTAACAATTTGTTTGTTTAACTCTTGGTGTGTCTCTTGCTATGTCTCCATCATACCAAGAAGCAAATCTCTGGAGATATCGCTAGCATCAAGGGAATTAAGAGAGATTTACTCGCTATTAAATGCAGATCTGAGCTATCATTAGGCAAACAAAAGATCACAGGGAAAGGGGAAGAACTATCTACCTGAGTATACATTCCTCTATAAAGACCTTTTATTACAAACAAAACCATACCTCCCCTCTCCCACGTTTCCCTCTTTAGGAGATATTAGGGGTCCGTACCTCCCAAGTGTCCCCCTTTAGGAGATATTAGGGCTCCATACCTCCCAAGTGTCCCTCTTTAGGAGATATTAGGGCTCTGTACCTCCCAAGTTTCCCTCTTTAGGAGATATTAGGGCTCCATACCTCCCAAGTGTCCCTATTTAGGAGATATTAGGGGTCCATACCTCCCAAGTTTCCCTCTTTAGGAGATATTAGGGCTCCATCCCTCCCAAGTATCCCCCTTTAGGAGATATTAGGGCTCCATACCTCCCAAGTGTCCCTCTTTAGGAGATATTAGGGGTCCGTACCTCCCATGTATCCCTCTTTAGGAGTCCATACCTACCAAGTGTCCCTCTTTAGGAGATATTAGGGCTCCATACCTACCAAGTTTCCCTCTTTAGGAGATATTAGGGCTCCATACCTCCCAAGTATCCCCCTTTAGGAGATATTAGGGCTCCATACCTCCCAAGTATCCCTCTTTAGGAGATATTAGGGGTCCATACCTACCAAGTATCCCCCTTTAGGAGATATTAGGGCTCCATACCTCCCAAGTATCCCTCTTTAGGAGATATTAGGGGTCCATACCTACCAAGTGTCCCTCTTTAGGAGATATTAGGGCTCCATTCCTCCCAAGTATCCCTCTTTAGGAGATATTAGGGGTCCATACCTACCAAGTGTCCCTCTTTAGGAGATATTCATACCTCCCAACATTTCAAATTGCCAAAGAGGGACACTTATGCTTTAGTGGGTGTTGCTGGGGGCGTGACTGGTGGGCGGGGTATTACCGAGAATATTTAGGCTAATTCATGACCTATTGACACCTCCTTGTGTAACCTAAAAAATGACTTATAACAAGAACAAAGTATTTTATTTACACAGACTAATTTATAATCACATATACTGAAGTTTAAACAAACAATAATGTGAGTTTTATTGCTGTAGAGCAAAATGATACACTTATAGCCACACCATAAAAGCTGATCTCCTAAAAAGAGGGACATTAGGGTGGGAAAGAGGGACAGGGGGTTTTGGGTCTAAAAGAGGGACTGTCCCTCCTAAAGAGGGACACTTGGGAGGTATGGATATTAGGGGTCCATACCTACCAAGTGTCCCTCTTTAGGATATATTAGGGATCTGTACCTCCCAAGTGTATCTCATTGACAATCAAAATGAATCAGTGTCTAGTGAGCACTAAGCAATATATAACTGTGCACTTTGGACACATTTTTTTTTAATTGCTAAAAAGGTTATAATTCATTATTAAAATCAATAAAAATGAATTCACCCTCACACAAACCAATTTCTGATCAAATAGCTCATGAATTACTAAACTTTAATGTCCCTGTCTTGCTGTATTTAAAAGCGCTTCATGAGGTGACCAGCTCTTACGTTAACTCAGGACACTTCAATCTGAATTATATTGTCCACAGAAAAAACACCCAACTCCCTTTTCATAAGAATCATGAAAACATTTTCAGGTTGTAAACTGGCATATCCAGCCACAGCTATAGACTACCACAGCACTGAAATAGGGTGACCACGGGTCCCGGAACGTCCGGGACTGTCCCTTATTTCAGGGACATGTCCCGCGTCCCGGGTCCCCTTCAACCGGGACAATGAAGTGTCCCGGAATGAAGCCAAGCCGCCCTGAATGTCAGCCTGCAAGCGGTGTGTCACATCATGGATGCCGCTTGCAGGCTGACATCCAGGGCGGCAATGCAACTTACCTGATCTGGAGGCAAGCGCTCTAGTAATACAGAGCGCTGGGAGATGACATCATCTCCCAGCGCTCTGCATTACTGAGCACAGCGCGTGGGAGCTTCAGCTCTGTGCCGGAGGAGGCACAGAGCACTTTGCACTCCGCACTCCGCTAGACCACCAGGGACTCAAGGTAAGGCAATAGGGTGACCACGTCCCGGAATGGCAGAAGGGAAATGTGGTCACCCTACACTGAAATGCAAAATAATGTATAGATATAAAGTAGTGTTTCACAACAGAAGTCCTAGGGACACACCAACAAGTTTACTTTTAAGGAAATCCCCGTTTAATTACGGGCGTGTAATCAATGACTCAGATGTTTTGAGTGCACTGCCTGTGCTTGATGAGGGATATCCTCAAAATCTGACTTGTTGTTGCACCCCGTATAGGCATGGGATAGGCATAAGGCTGTCCTTAACTTAGGAAAAGACCAAGGACCAAATAAGGTTTGAGGTTTTTACAGTAGGAAAATGGGCAGACTAGATGGGCCGAATGGTTCTTATCTGCCGTCAAATTCTATGTTTCTATGAGTTCAAAGGGTTAAATCTGTTTAAAGGGATAGTAATACTTCGTTTTAACTTTATTTTATTTTGTAGGCATTAAAAAAACATGAAGAATGATATAAGTCTTATCTCTCAATCCTTTATGAGATATTCACAAGCAAAGTTCCCCTCCCCTCCCCTTTTACCTAGTGTAAGCCATCTCTTCTCAGATGTGAATCTGGTTGTAAGACCAGACAGATAACAGAAGGGGACAATTTTCTTTGTATGAAAACAATGAAAGCCCTTCCCCCCTTGACAAGTTTTTCAGCTTTTTCCCTTATCTTAATTGAAGATTGTCCCTCTCTGCAGTCTACCTGGGCATCTCCCTTCTGATCTGGTTGAACAGGGGGGGATACTTTGTTTGTGAATATCTCTTAAACCATAAAGGTTTGAGAGATAAGACTTATATCATTCTTCATGTTTTTTTAATGCCTACAAAATAAAATAAAGTTAAAATGAAGCATTACTATCCCTTTAACCGCTGCCACAAGAATGATTGAAGAGGTTATTGCTTGAACAATAGCACGCAAAGAAAATCCATAGGGGTCATTAGGGTTTCCTGTCTGTGGTAAAGTAAAAAAGATGGGGTTATTATGAGGTGTTAACCCTTTGATTGCCAAAGCGATATCCAACACATTGCAGAGCAATGTATACGATACCCCCACACACACACCATTCAAAGGGTTATTAAGGATCAAATTGTATTACAACATGATCGCAATCAAGACAAAGATGGACTTTCTGAACTTCAGTCTTTCCCCCTGTAAACTGGTAAATGGATCAGTCTGATGTCTGCAGCCTGGTTCAAATTACAACAAAGTGTGTACCGGACAGGTTTTTTTTTTCTTGGAACTTCCTGAGATTTTATTGCTCTGTTTACTTCACATATCCAGAAAGGAATGGGGGGGAAGCTGACACAGGCATTTTTTTTTTTTAAAGTTTTATGACCCAAGAAGGTTGTAAGTGACTGTGATGAGATAACAACGAATATATCACAAAATATAACCCTAGAGTCAACAAAATGATCATGCATGGTTACGGTGACCAGGTGTCCCTTTAAATACAGGAGGCATATGAAAAACACACAATGAAGGGTTGTAGTGATGCCATTTTAGTATTGCAGAATGGCATTTTCATAAGTGTCTGCACTTAAAGAGATCTCTTGTCACCTTACACTTGGTTGGCGTAAAGCAGGGAGGTAGGAAACCTTTGTCTAAGGTGATGACATATCCCTTTAATGGAACAGTAAACCCCAGAAACCTAGCCTAACTAAAAGACTGGCCACATGCCCTGACTACCAGTAGCCATGGGCGGATTGTCCTATCGGTGGATTGGGCATCCCCCGGCTAGCCTCTAGATCATGTGCCGGTGGGGGAGATCAGAGGATCTCACCTCACTGTCCCACAATATTTTGAAGGAGAGGTCTGTGTTGCCACCGGCACAGGCACTCTCTGTGACAACCTTCGCGTTCCTTGTTAATGCAGAGAGCCAGGATATGACATAATATCCTGGTGCCTGCTCTCCCATGCCGCACAGGGACCACAAGGGGGCGTCAGTCCTGGAGGCTGCACTGACTTCTCACTCCCTACACTGGACCACCAGAAAAGGGCCGGGGAAGAGAGAGTGGGGGAAAGGGGGTGGGAGTTGCTAGGGTTGTATCTAACCCTATGAGTGCCAGATATGTATTAAAAATACACCAGCTAGTGGGCTGCTTTAAAAAAAAAAAAATGCCCGGGCTGGTATTCCCCTACAATCCACCCCTGCCAGTAGCTCAGGGGCTAACACTTAACAACTCGCATGACAGATTCCTTAAGGCTACAAAGAAGGTGCCCCCACTCCATGACCCGCGCTCTGAGACACTGCGCTTGTGCAGGGCCTAATCATGCAGGATTTTGGCTATAAGCACGTACAGTGGCTACAGGAGCAGAGCTGGAACCTACTGGGTGTTGTGATTCCACTTAATTAATCCTTTGAATGCCATAGTGGTGTCCAACACATTGAAAAACAATGCTCCGGACACCCCTCAAATGGTTAAGGATGGGTCCCCTTTACACACAGACATTCTGGAGCAAGTTTGAATAACAAGTGTCACAACAGACCTTAGAAATTAATAGGGCTCTCGTCTGGTACTTAAAAGTATAATGAAGGGGCTCTGCACCGCTATTCTTACCTTGCTGTCTGGCAGAGGCCGTGTGTGATCATATTAGAAACAAGACAGGGAACTGGCCTGATTGTAACGGCTTGCAGGACAGCATGGAGTCTTGGCGTCCCCCTTGGATGCTGGGCCGTGTCACAATTGCACTCCCTGTGGTTACATCACTGGCTGGCTCTACAGGGGCTTGAGACATCAGTCCCAGCTTCAACCGCACCAATCGTGGACAGGGTGTGGAGGCTTCTCCACCCTAGTCTTAAAGGGATAGTAATGTGTGCAAATGTTGTTACGTTTGATGATTCATTATACTTTTATATAAAGTAATGTACCTTTCTAAGCGTCCAGAATGTTGTCTTCTTTGTGTTATTTTATTTGAAAGAGTCTCCCTCCCTCTGCTTTTCCTGACTTCACACTGATTTCCTTCAGAGCAGCAAGTCAGTCAGGATGGATCGAAATGAGGGACAATCTTGTATCAGCATAAGGAAAATCCTACTCTCCTTTATCAAGCTGGGCAGGGTTTTCCTTATACTGATAAACACAATTTTGTCCTTCGATGGGATCTGTCCAGCTTTTAGATCTGAGGGAAGTCAGCATGACGAAGGGAAAAGAAGCAGCAGGCGGACACTTTAAAATTAAATAACACGAAGAAGACAATGTTCTGGACACTTAAAAAGTTACATTACGGACCGGAGGGATCGGTCAGGCAACTCAAAAAGTACTAACCCTCTGATCTACTGGAGCGTGCTATTTGTAGTCAAGGACACATGGCCAATCTTTTAGTTAAAGGGATAGTAATGGTTCAAAATAAAAGCAGCTCCAATTAATCTTCATAGTATCTGTGCCATAGAGAGTGTTATTTCACCTCTGTCAGAGTTATAGTTCAAGAGTAATTGAATGATAAAGTATCGCCCTCCCGCCCATTTACTGATGTAACACTGCTCACCTCAGAGCAGCAAGACTGTCCAAATGGATCACAGAGAGGGACAGTCTTCAGTAAGCATAAGGGAAAACCTGAAAAAACTGTCAAGGGGGGCAGGGTTTTCCTTATGCTCACAGTAAGAAGATTGTCCCTTGCTGTGATCTGTCCAGTCAAGAGACCAGATTCCACATCTGAGGGGAGGCGCTTACACTAGGTAAAAGGGGTGGGAGGGGATACTTTATCATTCAATTACTCTTGAACTACAACTCTGACAGTACTGAAATAACACTCTCCATGGCTCAAATACTATGAAGATTAATTGCAGCAGCTTATATTTTGAAACATTACTATTCCTTTAAGATAGGTGTCTGGATTTAATATTCCTTTAACTGCAAGACTCTTACAAATATGGTGCAGCCCTGCAGCTTGCGTCTTTAAGAAGGGTCCTGAATTTAACCCTTTGAGTGCCAGAGGGGTATGCAACGCATTACAAAGCAATGCGTTGCATACGCCTCTGGCACTCAAAGAGTTAAAGGGATATCTGCGTTGCATTAGAAAGCAATGCGTTGCATACACCTCTGGCACTCAAAGAGTTAAAGGGATATCTGCTCAGCTTAGGTTTACTGAATGTTTCACAACTTGCAGTTTAGGTTCTTCCTACACCGAGACAAAGATCTCTTGTTGCTTTGGTTACTGTGTCATTGGGCTTTTAGCAGCAATAGTGAATAGACTGGATGTTTTGAGTTGATTTGCACTCAGAAGAAGGGAAACAGGAAGGTTTAGTGGACTCCTGTGGAGAGAGATAGAGGGAGAGGTCGGGTCTCTTGTCATGAAAGACATTGCTCATTACTTCAGCTAATGGTCTCAGTTTGTCACAAACACACAAAAATAACATTATTGAAAACTGAAACTTGTTTTGATGAGACAAAGGCTGGATTTACATCTCAAGTGCCCCCAGGCAAGACACAATAGGACAAATGTACCACACAGTAACTGGCTTCTGCACCGCGCACAGTGGGACTTACTAATCAAGTTACAGAGCAATTCTGGAGCAAACCAACTTGTATAATAAGGGTGGACTGAAAATTCGGCAAATTATCCTTGATTTAAATGGCAATTTTAACCCGTTTAATGCTAGAGAGGCCACCAAAGCATTGCTTCCACAGAAATATTGCCAGGGGAGGGCAAAAGCCAAAATATGTCTACTGGGCCAGACTACCAGCTCCTGTGTTAATCCAGCACTGGGGTGGATGTGGGGATGTACGGGGGCGGGGCTGCAAAGTTCCCCCTCCTGCGGATTCCCATGGTTGATGATGTTATCTCTGGAACAAAGACACAATGATAAAATTCATTGGGATTTTCAGGCCATATTAAGATAAATAAGTGGCGCTTAGACATTTTTTGAAGGATCTCACATCTTTCTACATGACGTTCAATTTCTGTTCTACACAGACCTCCCAAGTGTCCCTCTTTGAGACCCAAATCCCTCAGTCTCTCTTTCCCACCCTGGTGTCCCTGTGTTTAAAGGGACAGTAAAGTCCCAGAAAAAGTATCATGTAAATGGTAGCTGCAATAAAAAAACACTTAATGCACTTAATCCTTTCTCTCAAACCGTTATTAAGTGTATCACCCTGGTGTCCCTGTGTTTAGGAAATCAGACTGTGTGGTGTGTATATAAGTGTATCACCCTGGTGTCCCTGTGTTTAGGAGATCAGACTGTGTGGTGTGTATATAAGTGTATCACCCTGGTGTCCCTGTGTTTAGGAGATCAGACTGTGTGGTGTGTGTATATAAGTGTATCACCCTGGTGTCCCTGTGTTTAGGAGATCAGACCGTGTGGTGTGTATATAAGTGTATCACCCTGGTGTCCCTGTGTTTAGGAGATCAGACTGTGTGGTGTGTATATAAGTGTATCACCCTGGTGTCCCTGTGTTTAGGAGATCAGACTGTGTGGTGCGTATATAAGTGTATCACCCTGGTGTCCCTGTGTTTAGGAGATCAGAGTGTGTGGTGTGTATATAAGTGTATCACCCTGGTGTCTCGGTGTTTAGGAGATCAGACTGTGTGGTGTATATATAAGTTTATCACCCTGATGTCCCTGTGTTTAGGAGATCAGACTGTGTGGTGTATATATAAGTTTATCACCCTGATGTCCCTGTGTTTAGGAGATCAGACCGTGTGGTGTGTATATAAGTTTATCACCCTGGTGTCCCTGTGTTTAGGAGATCAGACCGTGTGGTGTGTATATAAATGTATCACCCTGGTGTCCCTGTGTTTAGGAGATCAGACTGTGTGGTGTATATATAAGTTTATCACCCTGATGTCCCTGTGTTTAGGAGATCAGACTGTGTGGTGTATATATAAGTTTATCACCCTGATGTCCCTGTGTTTAGGAGATCAGACTGTGTGGTGTATATATAAGTTTATCACCCTGGTGTCCCTGTGTTTAGGAGATCAGACTGTGTGGTGTGTATATAAATGTATCACCCTGGTGTCCCTGTGTTTAGGAGATCAGACTGTGTGATGTGTATATAAATGTATCACCCTGGTGTCCCTGTGTTTAGGAGATCAGACTGTGTGGTGTGTGTATATAAGTGTATAACATTGCTCCACAGCACTAAAACTCACATTAATGTCTTTTTAAATGTTACTATATGTGTATATAAATTACTTTGTTTAAATAAAATACTTTGTTCTTTGTCTAAATAATTTATTCAGTTACACAAAAAGGTGTCAATAGTTCATAAAATAACCTAAAAAGTATTGGTATTGTCATGACCACCAGCCACGCCCCCAGTCCATACTACCTAAAACACCAGTGGCGTAACAATAGGGGTCTCTCCAGTGGCACCCCCCCTGTGAGCCCCTGCTCGGCACCACTGACATCTATTAAAAGCGATATCCCTTGGGAGCGCCAGGTCTTCATAGAGGTCTGTGCCGAGGACATTGGGGGCAATGTGGAGAGTTGGGGGCCACGTGGAGAGGTGGACATTGGGGGCAATGTGGAGAGGAGGACATTGGGGGCAATGTGGAGAGGTGGATGTTGGAGCAATGTGGAGAGTTGGGGGCAATGTGGAGAGGTAGACATTGGGGGCAATGTGGAGAGGTGGACATTGGGGGCAATGTGGAGAGTTGGGGGCAACGTGGAGAGGAGGACATTGGGGGCAGTTTGGAGAGTTGGGGCAATGTGGAGAGGTAGACATTGGGGGCAATGTGGAGAGTTGGGGACAATGTGGAGAGGAGGACATTGGGGGCAATGTGGAGAGTAGGGGGCAATGTGGAGAGAACATTGGGGGCAATGTGGTGAGTAGGGGGCAATGTGGAGAGGAGAACATTGGGGGCAATGTGGAGAGTTGGGGACAATGTGGAGAGGAGGATATTGGGGGCAATGTGGAGAACTGGGGGCTATGTGGAGAGGAGAACATTGGGGGCAATGTGGAGAGTTGTGGGCAATGTGGAGAGGAGGACATTGAGGGCAATGTGGATAGTTGTGGGCAATGTGGAGAGGTGGACATTGGGGGAAATGTGGAGAGTTGGGGGCAATGTGTAGAGGAGGACATTGGGGGCAATGTGGAGAGTAGGGGGCAATGTGGAGAGGAGAACATTGGGGGCAATATGGAGAGTTGGGAACAATGTGGAGAGGAGGACATTGGGGGCAATGTGGAGAGTAGGGGACAATGTGGAGAGGAGGACATTGGGGGCAATGTGGAGAGTAGGGGACAATGTGGAGAGGTGGACATTGGGGGCAATGTGGAGAGTTGGGGGCAATGTGGAGAGGAGGACATTGGGGGCAATGTGGAGAGGAGGACATTGGGGGCAACGTGGAGAGTTGGGTGAAATGTGGAGAGGAGCACATTGGAGGCAACGTGGAGAGTTGGGAGCAATGTGGAGAGGAGAACATTGGGGGCAATGTGGAGAGTAGGGGGCAATGTGGAGAGATGGACATTGGGGGCAACGTGGAGAGGAGGACACTGGGGGCAGTGTGGAGAGTTGGGGACAATGTGGAGAGGAGGACACTGGGGGCAGTGTGGAGAGTTGGGGACAATGTGGAGAGGTGGATGTTGGGGGCAATGTGGAGAGTTGGGTGCAATGTGGAGAGGAGGACATTGGGGGCAATGTGGAGAGGAGGACATTGGGGGCAATGTGGAGAGGTGGATGTTGGAGCAATGTGGAGAGTTGGGGGCAATGTGGAGAGGTAGACATTGGGGGCAATGTGGAGAGGTGGACATTGGGGGCAATGTGGAGAGTTGGGGGCAACGTGGAGAGGAGGACATTGGGGGCAGTTTGGAGAGTTGGGGCAATGTGGAGAGGTAGACATTGGGGGCAATGTGGAGAGTTGGGAACAATGTGGAGAGGAGGACATTGGGGGCAATGTGGAGAGTAGGGGGCAATGTGGAGAGAACATTGGGAGCAATGTGGTGAGTAGGGGGCAATGTGGAGAGGAGAACATTGGGGGCAATGTGGAGAGTTGGGGACAATGTGGAGAGGAGGATATTGGGGGCAATGTGGAGAACTGGGGGCTATGTGGAGAGGAGAACATTGGGGGCAATGTGGAGAGTTGTGGGCAATGTGGAGAGGAGGACATTGAGGGCAATGTGGATAGTTGTGGGCAATGTGGAGAGGTGGACATTGGGGGAAATGTGGAGAGTTGGGGGCAATGTGTAGAGGAGGACATTGGGGGCAATGTGGAGAGTAGGGGGCAATGTGGAGAGGAGAACATTGGGGGCAATATGGAGAGTTGGGGACAATGTGGAGAGGAGGACATTGGGGGCAATGTGGAGAGTAGGGGAGAATGTGGAGAGGAGGACATTGGGGGCAATGTGGAGAGTAGGGGACAATGTGGAGAGGTGGACATTGGGGGCAATGTGGAGAGTTGGGGGCAATGTGGAGAGGAGGACATTGGGGGCAATGTGGAGAGGAGGACATTGGGGGCAACGTGGAGAGTTGGGTGAAATGTGGAGAGGAGGACATTGGAGGCAACGTGGAGAGTTGGGAGCAATGTGGAGAGGAGAACATTGGGGGTAATGTGGAGAGTAGGGGGCAATGTGGAGAGATGGACATTGGGGGCAATGTGGAGAGGAGGACATTGGGGGCAATGTGGAGAGTTGGGGGCAACGTGGAGAGGAGGACACTGGGGGCAGTGTGGAGAGTTGGGGACAATGTGGAGAGGTGTATGTTGGGGGCAATGTGGAGAGTTGGGTGCAATGTGGAGAGGAGGACATTGGGGGCAATGTGGAGAGGAGAACATTGGGGGCAATGCGGAGATACCCAATGGATGCAATGTGGTCGGGGGGGCTCATGGAATTTTTTGCACCAGGGCCTGGTGACTTCTAGTCACACCTCTGTAAAACACAAGTGTCCCTCTTTGGCCATTTGAAATGTTGGAAGGTATATCTACAGAGCCCTGATCTGCTCATCTACTGACCTGCTATTTATATGAGATACGTTAAGTCATAAAGCGATAACTAATGGAACACAGATACATTTAATGGCTAACTGGGAGAGAAAGAGATTTCTGTCTCCGATACAGAAGATAATATACACGGTGATGAACTAGAGTTCTTGGAATAAAAGTGGAACATACACGGTTTTCAGTTGAAATATAATAAATATAAAAATGTCACAGAGATGCTTAACCATTTGAGTGTCAGAGAACTATCCAATGCATTGGATACCTCTCTGGCACTCAAAGGGTTATTTAAACCGTGGGATGCTTTGGAGACATTTTCAAAGGCATTAACTAGATGGGGTACAGCATTCCAGGGGTCCTCCACATGACCAATGTTTAAAGGGATAGTAATACTTAAAATGTAAAAAAAAATATGTTGTAGGGTTTATCCCCCTGAGTAAAACAAGGGTACTCCCACTGCTGAAAGGTGTTTCATTCAAAAGTTATTAATTTTCAAAGTTGAATTTTTTAGGTGCAATAACACAGTGGCCTGAAATTGTACAGTGGCGCTGTTGCTACACGATCCTATGGAGATTTATGGTCCCGGGACCAGAGCTGTCCATAGGATCGTGTAGCAACAGCGCCACTGTACAATTTCAGGCCACTGTGTTATTGCACCTAAAAAATTCAACTTTGAAAATTAATAACTTTTGAATGAAACACCTTTCAGCAGTGGGAGTACTCTTGTTTTACTTGGGGGGATAAACCCTACAACATATTTTTTTTTACATTTTAAGTATTACTATCCCTTTAATAGATTCTAGTTATTCATCTGTGAAAATATTCTTGTTTTAGGGGAGCCCCCAAAAATGTTTGCACTGACTAGTTACACCTCTTCCAGCGTACAAGGGGTTGAAGATAATGGGAGCTGGAGGGCCAAAGGTTGCTTATCACTGGTGTAGTATTAAAGGAACACTAACCCCTCTTAATAATAAACGCACTTAGCGTAATCTGAGCACAAAATCCTAATGACCGCTATGAACCCATTCTGCAGGAATCGGTTCCCAAAAATAAATCTTTAATTGGTACTGGATATTATGTCCACAAGTGCAAATATGATTAATTGTGGTTGGACTCCAGGACCCCCAAACACCTGAAGTATCACTGCTTTTTATTGCACTACACCAGCAATAGGCAACCTTTGGCACCCCAGTTGGCGGTGATTACAACTCCTATCATCCCCTAACGAGTCCACAAAACTACACTATTAAAATGACATTTTCGCTTTAAATTTTAGGCTTTTGGGGAAATTCCCATTCTGGGATGCCTTGACATTGGCAAGTGACCTTCACGCTCCATAGAAACCGAATTGTTTACTTCCTGATGGAATTAACCGTTTGCGTGCCAGAGAGGTATCCAACGCATTGCAATGTAATGCATCGCAAACCGCTCTGGCAATCAAATGGTTAATAAAGATGAGGTGGAAAAACATCACTGTATTTTCCATGATGCGGTTATTTTGACTCTTTTGATTACTATCTGTGGCTTTAAGATGCGTTTAATTTGGTGATGGGTTTTGCTGGGTATTAGAGAGGGAAGTAACCTGACAAAAATATTTTTTTTTTTAATTTTACTTTATTGAGCATTGGCGTTTTTATCATTCTTTTGACTTGTCAGTGACAAATGTTGACACTCTGAGCCTAAAAATATGCCCTGAATTGTAGGAGACAAGGTTAACAGGTTCTGAATGTTTGCTGCTAATTGTTAGTGCAATACCTCTAGAGTAAGACTTTGTATGAATCAGACTGATTGATAAGGTCCTTTGTGAGGAAAGGAATGAGTGATCCCTGTTGCTGATATATGGGCAGATACTTATGAAATGATGTAAGTTACTGCATGACGTATTATGTTATTATTATGAGTAGAGTTTGGTGAACATTCCCCAAAGTTCATATTTGCAAAACGCGTTAGTTAATGACTAGCAAACTCAGATGTGGACTTTTACAGCAACTGAATGATTAGTTCATCTCACTTTTTAGAATTATACTATTTTGAGGGGGCTTTTTTTCTGATTAATTCTTAAAGGGATAGTAATGTTTCATAATAAAAGCAGCTCTAATTAATCATCATAGTATTTGGACTTTGGAGAGTGTTATTTCAATTCTGTCAGAGTTGTAGTTCAAGAGTAATTCAATGACAAAGTGTCCCCCTCCCGCCCCTTTTACTGATGTACATACCTGGGAACTTTCAGTTGAGGGCTACCCGGAGGGTAGTCCTCTATTGAGCAGGGGGTAACAAAAATGACGCTAATCGCGTCAAAAAGGGGCGGGGCTTAACTCGAGTGTTGGGGGGATTTAACCCTTTGAGTGCCAGAGTGGCATTCAGAGGGTTAAATGTGTCACACAGAAGGCTGGGGACAGAGGCACAACGGGATAAAAAGCAGATGTGGCAGAGTTTCAATAGAAACTCTCCACATCCGGAGGAATCTGCCTTTGCCCCGGAGACCCGGTAAAGCTCTGTCAGAACCGGAGTCTCCGGGGCAAATCCGGAGAGTTCCCAGGTATGCTGATGTAACACTGCTCAGCCAGTGCAGAAGGGAGGTGCCCAGGTAGATTGCAGAGAGGGACAATCTTCAATTAAGATAAGGGAAAAACCTGGAAAGCTTGTCAAGGGGGACAGGGCTTTCATTGTTCTCATAGGAAGAAGACTGTCCCCTTCTGTTATCTGTCTGGTCTATGGACTGCATTCCACATCTGAGAAGAGATGGCTTACACTAGGTAAAAGGGGCGGGAGGGAGAAACTTTGCTTGTGAATATCTCTTAACCCACAAAGGTTTGAGAGATAAGACTTATATCATCCTTCATGTTTTTTTAATGCCTACGAAATAAAATAAAGTTAAAATGAAGTATTACTATCCCTTTAAGCCTTTGGGTGCTAAAAAGGTGGTCAAAGCATAGCTTTAATATGGTGAGGACCTATCTATTAATCCAATGCGTTAAAGAGGAACTATGCTCTAGGAATAAATGTCTCTCAATAGATTAATTTACCTATGTAGACCTCCTACATCAGTTTAATATCAGTCTACATGATTTTTGTACTGTACTTGAATTTGTCTTTATATAATGATTGATGTAGAAGTGAGTCTTTACTTCACACCTCCAACAAACAATAGGTTTCAATAGTGCTGAATGGTGCATAAAGATCACTAGTCTTTATCAGGTTATAAACTGAAACAACAGAGATAAAATGAAAAGTAAAATAAGTAACTATTGAAGGACAGGTTACTTAGGAAAGTCCTTCTGTTACACACAGTAATTATACAGAGACACCTGACTGCTGTATGATGGACTCCTACCTAGGCAAGTCCTTCTGTTACACACAGTAATTATATAGACAGACCTACTGCTGTATGACGGACTCCTACCTAGGTAAGTCCTTCTGTTACACACAGTAATTATATAGATAGACCTACTACTGTATGATGGACTCCTACCTAGGCAAGTACTTCTGTTACACATAGTAATTATATAGATACACCTGACTGCTGTATGATGGACTCCTACCTAGGTAAGTGCTTCTGTTACACACAGTAATTATACAGATACACCTGACTGCTGTATGATGGACTCCTACCTAGGTAAGTGCTTCTGTTACACACAGTAATTATACAGATACACCTGACTGCTGTATGATGGACTCCTACCTAGGTAAGTGCTTCTGTTACACACAGTAATTGTATAGATACACATGACTGCTGTATGATGGACTCCTACCTAGGTAAGTGCTTCTGTTACACACAGTAATTGTATAGATACACCTGACTGCTGTATGATGGACTCCTACCTAGGTAAGTGTTTCTGTCACACACAGTAATTATACAGATACACCTGACTGCTGTATGATGGACTCCTACCTAGGTAAGTGCTTCTGTTACACACAGTAATTATACAGATACACCTGACTGCTGTATGATGGACTCCTACCTAGGTAAGTCCTTCTGTTACACACAGTAATTATATAGATACACCTGACTGCTGTATGATGGACTCCTACCTAGGTAAGTGCTTCTGTTACACACAGTAAGTATACAGATACACCTGACTGCTGTATGATGGGGTTCTACCTAGGTAAGTGCTTCTGTTACACACAGTAATGATATAGATACACCTGACTGCTGTATGATGGACTCCTACCTAGGTAAGTGCTTCTCTTACACACAGTAATTATACAGATACACCTGACTGCTGTATGATGGACTCCTACCTAGGTAAGTGCTTCTGTTACACACAGTAATTATACAGATACACAGTAATTATATAGATATACCTGACTGCTGTATGATGGACATCTACCTACGTAAATCCTATTAAACAAATGAAGGTGCACTTATTCCTAGGGTATAGGTTCCCTTTAATTGTCTCTGACTCACTCATTCAGCTGATCTGAACAGGCACAACCAGGTGAACTGCAAATCACTTAGTAAAGGGTCTGCCCATAGCTATTAATTGTCTATGGAGATGTGTAAACAGTATTATACAGTGCAAAGCAGCAGTAGCCGGCTAGCTCAGCTCACTTGGTTTGAGTGGTGTTGGGCAGTGGTCATGTTACATTAGGTCAGTCTCTGAACCACTCCTGAAAGATTTTGAAGACTTACACGGCCCTTACATGTCCATCTCTGGCTGTTGGACATATAGACCTGAGAATCATTTTTTCTGCAGTCTCAAGTTATCAGCCTCCCACCAGCACACAGTAATTGAAAATACACCTTGCTCTATTGTACTAAGAACAGAACATCACTCAGTTGGGTCATAAGCACAAATCACCAAATAATAAAGATAACCATTCAGTAAATATACCAAAAGACAAGCTACACTAAGAGCAACATGAAAGTGGAACTATAACTTTTCTTTTAAGCTGGTGATTTTGAAATCACCTATATTTATGTTAACCATTTTTTATTTAACACAGTAGTTTATGAGGTAAACTTGCCGCCTGCCGCTCCATACCAGCCAGATACTAACATTCCATGCTGCTCTCCATCCCAACTGCAACTCCCTGCCAGCCACATACTAACATTCCACAATGCTCTCCTTCTCACCTGCCGCTTCATACCAGTCAGTACTAGCTCATTTGCATAAAATGACAAATCTATCTCAAACTATTGTTTTGAAATAGAAATGACTAACATAAATATAATTGATTCTGGGAATAAATCTATTTGTCTATCTATCTATCTATCTATCTATCTATCTATCTATCTATCTATCTATATATCCTGAAAGGAGGCGGAAAAGGGAGGGGAATGGAAAGGGTTACCACCAAGGAACTCTCACTCAGTGAATCATCCCCTGTCTGGAGACCCAATAATTAACTAAGAAAACCAGAGTTTCCAGGGCAGATGTCTACAACTCCCACATATTCTTGTATTTACCAGCAGGCCGGCAGAAACCGGTCATATTGACAATAAATACAAGTAGTATGTTGAACGGTTTGGTTGATGCATTACAAAGAAGCACGATACCATTCTGTCGCAGACCAACTGCATGAAAGGGAACAAATAGAGATGATCATTGATTTCAATGCGCCTTTTAACAAACTGAGTGCCAGAAGGGTACACCGACATTGCAAAGCAATGCGTGGCGTACCCTTCTGGCACACAAAGGGTTAACACTTTCAATGCCAGAATGGTATCCAAAACATAACAAAGCAATGGACTGGACAAATCTCTAGCATTCAAATGGTTTAAAACCATCATTTATAGCAACAGAAATGTTCCTTTAAAATTATAATTGTTTTGTAGAGGTTAAAAAAAATAAATGATGTGGCACAAATCCTCTCACTCAATGGTTTGAGAGATATTTGCATCTAAAGTTTCCCTTTGAGTCGGCCGATTCTAGGATGCTCTTCAGCAGAGCCGAAATTGTGTTATCTAAAAAGAACTACTTCATTGGAACGGTCGAGTCGGACGACTTTTTCGGCTCTGCTGAAGAGCCACCTATGGTGTCATTTAAAAAGAACTACTTCATTGGAACGGTCGAGTAGGCCGACTCTAGGAGGCTCTTCAGCAGAGCCGCAATCGCATTATTTAAAAAGAACTACTTCATTGGAACGGTCTACAAAGTGTGCTTGCAAACCAGGCACACTTTGTAGACCTTTCAAATGAAGTAATTCTTTTTAAATACAGCGGGATCTCCTGCTGTGTGTGTGAGACAGCGCTGACATCAAGAGAAGGGTAGGGAGGAGGGAAATTTACATATGAATATCTCTCAAACCATAAAGGACAGGATTTATGCCACATCATTTATTTTATTAACCTCTAATAAACAAGAATAATTTTTTATGGGACATTGGTGTCCCTTTAAATCTATGACAATTTAGCATATTTTTCTTAGGACAGAGCATATAACTCAGAAAAAAGTGACAGCTCTGTTCTCGCTCCCTGACACAGGTGACATCATCGGGTTCTCTTGGTGCACAATGAATTGTTCTCAAACCATCAGCACTGGAATGCAGCCATTCCACACAATGTCCCATCACTGTCCCACAAGAAGGTAACACACCTTTATATCAGATGACGATAAAACATTCAGTGAAATATTTTATTTGTTGTTATTTTGCTTTTGAAAAGTACCAGGATACATGTTAACCCCTTAAGGATCAACGGTCCAGGGAAGTTGCCTTCCCATAAGGACCGATTTGATCTTTGCCAACAAGCTGGAACAGGTGACCTGTTACACGTACCGGTGCGTCGAGTTGGGGGCTGAGAGAGACAGCTCCAGTCTTGGAGCGGTCAATTTCAGACACTGTTTTTTTACCTACAGCTCTCCCGCAGGAGCTATGGAGTCACCGATCCTTAAGGCAAAAACAGCGTCACAATCATAGCACATCACGTGGTCCTTAAGGGGTTAATCATTTTATGTACAGAGGTATATCCAAAACATTGATTTTGTCCCTTAAAGGGATATCAGCATCTAAAAATGAACTGGGTATATATGGAGATATATATATATATATATATATATATATATATATATATATATATATATATATATATAGTCAGTGGATAGAAATCAGCACTCTCATGTCTGCTCTCCAGTGTTACGAGTCTTTATTAAAGATCAACGTTTCGATCCCTGACCAGGATCTTTCTCAAGATCTTGAGAAAGGTCCCGGACAGGGATCGAAACGTTGATCCTTTAATAAAGACTCGTAACACTGGAGAGCAGGCCTCAGAGATTGCTGATTTCTAACCATTGACTTCACATTTTCGTTTTGGCACCCAGGCAATCGCCCAGTTGTTGAGAGTGCCTCCTTTACGGACTATATATATATATATATATATATATATATATATATATATATATATACACACACACACACAAAAACAAATAACTAATTTTGACCAAAATAGCTAAAATCAAATACAAAGTATTGGTGCACATCCAAATTTTCAACACCATTAACCCTTTACTAAATCCTCATCTTTAATACAGTAGTGATATGCAGGCACAATGCTGTAAAGGGATAATGGTGATGAAAATTTGGATGTGCACCAATACTTTGTATTTGCTTATTTATATATATATATATATATATATATATATATATATATATATATATATATATATATATATATATATATATATAAAATTGTCATGGTGCTTTCACCATGTGGTGCTGTTCCTATCACTTACTATAGAAACACGTAGTTTATGACTCAAGCAATAAAAAAAACAAATTCGCTTTCTGTGCACAGTTGTTTCTGTTACTTACAGTTTGAGTTATAATAAATTCTGAGTGGAGCATCTGCCAGCAACAAGAGTATCATTGTCCTTATCAGAAGGAGAAGCCCTAAAATATTTTGTTTCACGATAAAACTTTAACGCTCCTTTACGTAAAGTGACAGTAACATTTTATTTTGAATTTACATATGCTGCAAGTTGTAATATTGTGATTTATCGTCACCTATTTATTTATTTATATTACACTATTATTATTTTATTTATATTTTTTAATGCCTGATGTGAGTGCCTGGGATCTGTTTCCAGAGATCTCTCAGGTACAGTGAAAGAAGTTAGTGATACAATGTTACTTTGACAGCACACAGCATAGCAAACTCCTAGTGCTTCAGCCATAAGGTTACATACAGTATCACTGTCCTGCTTGATGGTCAACTGACCAGAAAATTCTCTGGAGGCTCATTGATCTGGACATAAAAGTGAATATAATACTAATAAAAAGTATAAGCAATTTCAATTTGGATATTTATTCACTTGCAAAATATAAAAACTCTGAATAAACTGGGTCTATCCATTTTATTTTCTCTACCAGCAAAAAACTAGGAGTGTTGAGGGCAGAAATATGCCACATATTGTACACTGCTGTTCTGTTATAGGTGCCTGGGGTGGAGGTGTGGGCGGAGTAAAGAACTAGATGACAGATAAAATTTCACATTCCTTCCTTCAATGTATTCAGCTGCCGGACAATACAAGCTACACCTGACTTGTTAATGTGTTGTCTACTTCCACTACATCAGGATAGTAAAACAACTTTCCTTCAAGTGATGTGTGTGCTTGCAAGGTTCTAACCACTAGAGGGAGAACAGATAGTTGAGAGCTGTGACAAAAACTGATGCAAGTTCTGGACCACACAAACAAACTACTACATGTGCATGTGCAGATATATAATCTGTCTGTGCTCTGCCTCTCCCTAATAATCCATCTTTCAGCCCACACACCTAGGGGACGGCTGGCTGTACCTCATTCTTTTCTGCAAGAAATGACAACTAATTACTGTAAAGCTGCACCTTATTTCTGTATGTCACATAAGTGGCATGCTGTGACTCCCCAGATGTTGCTAGGCAACAACTCCCACCGTCTTCAGCTGGGCAATGGCGGTGTAGTCCGGTGATATCTGGAGAGCCACAGGAACAATGTGCTGCACACCCCTCTGGCACTCAACGTGTTAAAAAAAAAGGAATACCTCTTAATAATGAACCCTTGTATTCGAAGAGGTATTAGTGCTGCAAACGCTAGCAGCAGTGGAAACGTTCAAAAGGACTTCTGTTTAAGAAAGGTTACGCGGCTCATAGTGGACTCACCTGTGTCAGTGGGTGCTAAGCAAGCTCAGGCTCTCCAAACCTGTTTGTAGATATAGATCCAAAGAAAGATTCAGGCAGCACCCCAAAAACAATGAAGGCATGTAGATAAAAACGGAGCACTTTATTGCAAACTGAGTAAAAAACAACTTGACATGAAGACACCACAGAACAGTGGATCCGAAACACTTATAGACAGGCCCTGAAGGGTCTAACGTGTTTCGCATCTATGTCTATGCATAAGCGCTGATTATAATGCAAACGCGTTAGATCCTTCTGGTCCTGTGTATACGTATCTCAGATCCGCTGTTCTGTGATGTCTTCATATCAAGTCGTTTTTTAAAGTGTTCAATTTTTATCCACACTCCTTCACTGTTTTTGGAGTGCCGCCTGAATCTTTATTTGGATCCAATAATGAACCCAGTCAGAAAATCCTAATGTAATATAAGAAAAAGGAGAATCTGCGCAACAAAAAGCTAGTATGGAGATAATGAAATACACTAAATAAATAGTATTAAAATATAGATAATGGCATTTGAAATAATACATGACCAACAAAAAATAGCCAGACGATGGCTGCAAATTAAGTAAAGTTAGTCAATGGATTTAATGGATGAAGATGGAATGAATCCAATGATTCCTCCAAGTCCCAAGCTCAGTAAATGGGTGTCCTTGGTCACCCCAAAGCAAAATACGAATCTGGAAAAAATACAGCGCAACAGCAAGAAGAGTATTCTTCTCTCTCCTTCTTCTTGCTGTTGCTCTCTATTTTTCCAGATTCATAGAAAATTCTAATGGCCCCTATGAATCTTGCTTTTGGGCCTTTGCTCAAGTGATAACCTCATCTGGTTCTTAAACGGATAGTAATGGATCACAAAATCAGCAGCTCCAATTAATCTTCACAGTATCTGGGCTGTGGAGAGTATTATTTTAATACTGTCAGTGTTGTAGTTCAAGAGCAATTGAATGGTAAAGTATCTCCCTCCCACCCATTTTGCTGATGTAACACTGCTCACCTCAGAGCAGCAAGACTGTCTGGATGGATCTCATAGAGGGACAATCTTCAGTGAGCATAAGGGAAAACCTGAAAAACATGTCAAGTGGGGCAGGGTTTTCCTTATGGTCACAGTAAGAAGATTGTCCCTTGCTGTGATCTGTCCAGACAATAGAACAGATTCCACATGTGAGTGGAGGTGGCTTACAGTAGGTAAAAGAGGTGGGAGGGGGGATACTTTATCATTCAATTACTCTTGGACTACATCTCTGACAGTATTGATATACCACTCTCCATGGCACAAATACATGAAGAGTAATTGGAGCTGCTGTTTTTGTGAAACATTAATATCAGTTTAAGTAGGCATGGGTGACATTCCACGTGAGAAAGTGATGTAAAGAAAATTTGCCCTGTGAACATAGCTTTACTTATCCATTTTTATTTACTGGTTGCTATAGGAGAATTACAAAGGCTTAGGGGGTTAGCCTCTCCTAAACCAAATACCTTGAGAACTGTCCAGATATCACCCAGAGACTATGGTTTGTATACTTATCCATTAAGGGCTAGTGACGTGCCAGGACTGTCATGCATATCCGTGCCTTAAGGACCGGTGATGATCCTGGTACCTCATAGTAACATAGTAGATAAGGCGTCCATCAAGTCCAGCCCATGCCAATAACACTCCTGTTGATCCAGAGGAAGGCAACAAAAAAGCCCTCTGGAGCAATTTCCAGTGTAGGGGGGGGTGTGTGTGTGTGTGTGTGTGTGTGTGTGTGTGTGTGTGTGTGTGTGTGTGTGTGTGTGTGTGTGTGTGTGTGTGTGTGAGTGTGTCAAATAGTTCCCCGGCTCAATATCCTATTTGCTTTGAAGCCATCTGTCATAACTGTCAATATTGTTCTGTGCTAGATAGGCATCCATTGCTTTTTTGAATGCAGTTACATTATCTGCAAGCACAGCATCCCGAGGCAAAGAATTCCATAGCCTTACCGCCCTTACTGTAAAGAATCCCTGCCTGTGTTTTAGTCGAAAGCACCTTTCCTCAAGTCTTAATGGATGACCTCTTGTTCTTAGCTCAGCTCTTTGCATAAATAATTCATTGGATAGTTCTTTGTATTGACCTTGAATGTATTTGTAAATGGTAATCATATCACCCCTTAGACGTCTCTTCTCTAATGTAAACAAACCCAGTTTGGCTAGTCTCTCTTCGTAACTCAGATCCTCCAATCCCTTTATCAGTTTTGTTGCACATATCTGCACCTTTTCCAGTTCAGTAATGTATTTTTTTAGAACAGGCGCCCAAAATTGTACTCCATATTCTAGATGAGGCTTAACCAAGGATTTATACAGAGGTAGGATAATATTAGCATCCCTTGTTTCTACACCTCTTTTTATGCAGGCTAGTACTCTATTTGCTCTTGCAGCAGCTGAGTGACTCTGCACACTGCTGTGAAGACTATTGTCTATCAGTACACCTAAATCTTTCTCTAATGAGGATTTCCCAAGTTGTTTCCCATTTAGAGTATATGCAGCATGGCTTTTGTGGTTACAGCAGGAGAGCTGTGATCACAAGGGGAGTAGGAAACTGACTGCTCCAAGACCGGCGCAGGCAGTATCAGCCTCTCTTTCAGCGAGTCGGTACTTGTAATCAGTCCGGCTCGCCGAATGACGTCTATGCATTCCTTAAGGGTTATCCTACCACAGGATCACCAGACATTAAGGGGTTAATTACCAATTCTCCAGAGACAGAGTTTGATTCTTGGGGTAGAGTAAGTTACTTTGTAACTCTGCCCACTCTCCGCCCATTTTAACCCTTTGAGTACCAGAGGGGTAGGCAACGCATTGCTAAGCAATGTGTTAGCGTAAACTTCTGGCATTCAAAGGTTTATTGGTAAGCCCTGCCTCCCCTCCATTCAATCCCAACCACCCCACTCACTTTATGACACAAATCACATAATTTGCACGCTCCCACCCCTAGATCTCAGTGACATACAGAGTCTTGGTACAAGGTTTGCTAAACAGATCTCTCACAGCAACACGTATTAGGGATGTCCCAATTCCCTTATAAAAATATTATCAGTCTACCCAAACACAGGGGTCACCCTCCTCCTTGCGCTTTGTTTTTCTATAAGTGGGCCTTCCACCTGTATGCAATTTCCTTTATTTTCCCTACCGAACTGTGCAGGGCTGTAGGTGTCTTTGGAGTCTATAAACACATCCCAGTAATAATCTATTTGGCTGCCACATTGCAGACTGATCACATTTTGGCCATTGTGTGGCGTTTGCTGCTCATACAAAGTGGCAGTGCTTTTAGATGGATTGTGTGGGAGGGCAGAAAGAGAACATTATTTACAAAGTGATTTTCACTTGGTGACTAAATCCACAAAAAACAGTGATTACTTACAGACAATATACAATTACAAAGATGTCTGCACCTACTTGCCTTTAACTCCTTGGATACTAGGAACATACCAGATGTATTGCTTTGCATACTTTGGACAAGTCTCTATCACTCAGGTCATACCTTGAAACTTCCCATATCTGCCACAGAAGGTCTGATTTTACATTTGAATTACCAAGGTCAGTCATGATATATTCACATTCCCACTTCTCTCCACTCCAACTGCTATTTCCTTCCAGCCAAATACTATAATTCCACACTTCTCTCCACCCCAACTGCTTCTTCCCTTCCAGCCAAATACGAACATTCCACACTGCTCCCAATCCCTCCCCTTGCCAGCTAGATACAACTGTCACTTTCAGCCAACCATATACTAACATTCCACACTACTCTCCATCCAAACTGCAACTCCCTTCCAGTCTGATACTAGCATTCCACACTGCTCTTCATCCCATCTGCAACTCCATGCTGGCCAGACATTAACTTTCCATACTGCTCTCCATCTAGAGAAGCCTCTATCATCCAAGTCATACCTGGAGACTTTCCACATCTGCCACAGAGGCTCTGGTTTTACTTTTGTATTACCAGGGTCACACTGTTCTGCGCTACGATGGACACACCTCTGTCACTCAGTGGGTAAAGATATGATGCTGTATGTGCTGTATTTCGGCAGGCTATGGGTAGCCATGTTAATTTTTCCTTCTCCCACAAAGTAAGGAGTTCAAAAGAATTTTCTCTAACCTGATGACAAACACACACATGCGATTTCAAATATCATAAGTTCTCTTTGGATAAGGAAACTTATACATATATAGATTATTGCAGTGTTAAAGCATTTTACTTTGTATCAAAGCAACTTATAAGTTAATATTTAATGTTCCTGCAATCAGACTTACATGGTGTAAATTAGCTTTAGCGTTTAGTAAAGGCTCCCGGTTTACATTAAGTTTGTGTTTTTGATTTATTTTCACTCTGTGATTGTTACCGATTCCCCTTCCCTCCTAAACAATTCTCACTGGAATGTCACTTAATTTCTGTAAGGAGCTGACTATAATTAGAGAACTATAACATTGCTTATAGGAAATTATGATTGGGGTCATTGGAAGGACATTACAAAATGCCTGGATCAGAAAGGATGGAGGGTGTGGTTTTGCAGAAAAAAAAAACTACAGTTTTAGATTCTGCTGCCAGATAGCGACACCTTGTTGTGGTTTTTTCATGAGTGGAGTAAGACTCAACACTTTCATATCAAAAATAGATACATTGGGGTTTGCAGAGTAGTAAGTCTTTGTTCCTACATGTCACACTTGCTCAATTATGTTAATTTTGTCCTAATATCCTAAAAACAGAAGAAACTGCCCTCTTTCAGGTTGCTCACACAGCGAGCAACTTCTTGACTGGAATGCATTTTATTGTAGTTTGCTGCAACTTTCCTGTGTGCAATGCAAAACACTGGAAATTGCATCAAGGATGCTTTACATGGTGGCCTGTGGGTCTGCCATACAGATAATTCACACAGACGATATTAGAGGCGGCTATGCTTATTGTAACATGCAACGAAATGCCAGCCCTTCTGGGCATCAGACAGTTGTGTATGAATGACTCTGATGTGGACTAGAAATTGGTCGCTTGCACACAGGATCAGATAAATAGGGCTATTGGGACATGACAGCTTGAGATCTAGGTTGCCACCCTTTTTCTATAGCTATACATAAGAGGGAGCAGTCCACTCCACCAGAGGTCCACTAAGATCTGTGGTGGAACTATCCACATTACACGATTTGCTCCATAAAATTGGTAGGGATTGATTGGGATTGGCAGGTGTGCAAATCGGTCACTCTTGCTGGACCAATGAAGAAGCCATGGGGGTCTTTTCAAATTCCCGTTCTGCACTTCAGCTGGTTTGCAGGGGCTCACAGTATAGTCCAGGCTACAATATAAGGTCTGTTCCTGGGTGACGAGATCTGTCAGTAGGAAACTAACTCGGTGATAGTTGCCCTTTAAAATGACTACATAGATTGACCCATTGATACTTGGATAGATATACCCATCATACCCAATAAAGGAATTCTTCAGAACCTAGCATTTAATTTCTGCTCCTAGTAGCACATCGGTCTCAATTACTTGTTTTGACATTGAGGTGACCTCTACATGTTGTCTGTGCTTTATAATCGCTGTTAAATCAACCCATTAGGAAAAACAAATTACTTTAATTGGGTCCAATTTCTAGCTCTTTGTAGCCGCATAAACCTTATATTATTGACATACAAATTAACTGCCCTAAGGTTTTAGGAAGAGTGGAGTGCAATGTCTGATGTGATAACAAGCTTCAAAGCAAAGATGGGGAACCAGGTATAATGGCCTAAACTGCTTTCAGTGTCCGTGTTTACATAACAGAGATGAATGCATCCAAGAGCAAATAAGCAATTGAGAGGAGTTTAATCAGCTGTGCAATGGGACCATTAGCTGTACATAAAAGGACTGTATAACCTAAAATTAAATTAGGTGATTTTGAAACAGCTTTCAAAATCATGTGCATGTTGTTTTATCTATTTTTTGTTCAGAAAAATATGTTTTGAGTTATTAGGCTTATCGGAATGCAGGGCATTGCCCATCTCTCCTAGCACTGACTTCCTATCTTATCCCTACTTTACCTCCCCACTCACTGACACTGCTCATCACTGCATTGCCCACCTCCCCTAGCACTGACTTCCCGTCTTATCCCTACATTACCTCCCCCACTCACTGATGCTGTTCAGCAATGCATTACTCACCTCCCCTAGCACTGACTTCCTATCTTATACCTACATTACCTCCCCCACTCACTAACACTGCTGAGCAATGCATGTCCCACCTCTCTTAGCACTGACTTCCTATCTTATCTCTACATTACCTCCCCCACTCACTGACAATGCTCAGCAATGCACTGCCCACCTCCCCTAGCACTAACTTCCTATCTTATACCTACATTACCTCCCCCACTCACTAACACTGCTGAGCAATGCATGTCCCACCTCTCCTAGCACTGACTTCCTATCTTATCTCTACATTACCTCCCCCACTCACTGACAATGCTCAGCAATGCACTGCCCACCTCCCCTAGCACTAGGGTTGCCACCTCTTCTTCAAAAAAATACTGGCCATGACATTCCCTCCATGGACGTAACATTGGAAAGAAACCAATTTTTTACCAGCCTGCCGGTAAAATACCGGCTGGGTGGCAACACTACCTAGCACTGACAACTTCCTATCTTAGCCCTACATTACCTCCCCTACTCACTGACACTGCACAGCAATGCAATACACCTCCCCTAGCACTGACTTCATTTCTTATCCCTACATTATCTCCCCTACTCACTGACGCTGCTCAGCAATGCATTGCTCACTTCCCCTAGCACTGACTTCCTTCTTATCCTTACATTACCTCCCCACTCACTGACACTGCTCAGCAATGCAATACACACCTCCCCTAGCACTGACTTCATTTCTTATCCCTACATTATCTCCCCTACTCACTAACACTGCTCAGCAATGTATTGCTCACCTCCCCTAGCACTGACTTCCTGTCTTATCCTTACATTACCTCCCCACTCACTGACACTGCTCAGCAATGCATTGCCCACCTGAGCAGTGAGTAATGTTAGTGGGATGTCAGAGACTTTGTCCTGGGGAACCATACAGGGTTAATTCTAATTCTAGAAATTCTGTTTAAAATGTGTTCAAATTACATCATATGTGAACTATGGGCCATTAGTCCAAGGTAGGGAGGAAAAACAATTGAATGGCAGATTGATAGTCAGTTGGAGCCAATGTGGCTGAGAGAGATGGACTCCCTTATGTGAAAGACAGAGCAAAATGACTAGTTTATGAGGTTTTTGATAACCCTTTTGACCTTTCTCAGTCTTGACGAAAGCCACATGATCTGACATAAAACTAATTATAGGTAAAATTCTAAAGTAGAGTAAGAGCTCCATCTAGAGTATTGAGAGCATTATGACTGGGATGAGACACATTCCGTGAATAATTAGGGATATATTAATATCCAATCAGGGCAGACCGGTGATGTCACGGTATAATGAGATGGCTCTTTATCCAATCATTAGAAAAAGGTGGGGATAACTGATAAGGCAAAATTTGTCAATATAATCCCCAGATACTGTTAGTTCAGGGTCTTTTTTGACTTCCTAAAAGAGGGTCTTTGGACTCAACTTAACTGGCTGAAACAGAAAAGGTCTCTTGGGTGACTTCCTGAATAAGAAATCCTGGGTGAATCCTGACAAAAGAAGTCTTAGCTTTGCTGATCCTGCCATCTCACAGAGAAATACAAAGAAAATTGATTGGTAACTATATCATTTATTCATTTAGATTCATTTAATCCAGAATTTTATAATTTTTCTTCTGTTTGAAGAACTTAGTTTTATAGTTGTCTTAAGTGGACTGGCCAACCATTTGGGATAATTTATAATAAGCTAGATTTAGCTATTAAATTCTGGAAATAATAGAATCTATATAATTATTGGGAAATGTTATAAATTGCCAATCAGTGTAATACAGTATATAGCGTGGGTTATTTATATTAGCTAATATTAATCTTGGTATTCCTAGAGTAATATTTTGTGGTTCTGGGAAGATTATAATAGTTAATATTTGATACAGGATATTCTTTGAATCCAGCTATTAACCTTTTAACCGCTACTTGTCTGTTGTTAGTGGTGTTTTCTTTGGAATTCTCTGTGTATGTGCCAGGCTTATATTTTGTAATTTGAAAGTATTATCTCAATAGACAAAATAACTGCTGGGTGTGGCATCTGTTTAAACGTGTGTATTAACCCTTGGAGTGCCTATAGGTTTTATATATAGGTTGCTGTAGTCAAAATTATGATAAATGTGCATGAAGTAATTCTAAGTAGATTATTTGTGTGATTTGGTTTGACTATATTAATTGCAATTTATATATTTTATTCAGAGGTATTCAGTATTGAATTCAGTAGATAATTAAATTATAGTGACTTAAATCTGGGATTCTATTCCAGTTATTCCCTAAATTTAATTATTATTTATATATGATACAAGGAATTGTTAGAGGAATTATTTAATTCATCTCACAATACCCATTACATCATCATTGGCATAGTCTATACAGTTTCTGGGGCAGAGGTATTAAGAGACCCTGCAACCAACTGTATTATATTAATTGTAACAATCAATTAACCTATTCTATGCTGCTGAATGCAATTATTGTTATTATACCTCTGGATATACCTATAGGTGCTTAACCCTTGCACCGCTGGTAATCTTTATGATAAATAGTGTGGTTTGATTTTGTATACCTATTAGTATTGCTAATCACTTATATAGTTCATTGTTGCTGATATTTATATATACATTGTATATTTAATAAAATAGATATATTTTTGCACAAATATGAAGGATTGATTCTTGTGATCAATTCGTTACTGTGAAGTAGCGTGTCAATACATATTAAAGATAAAGTTCTCGAATTATTTTATATTGTCATTTGCCTATTTAAGTGAAGAAATCCAACCTGAGTGGTTCTCTGTTTAACCCTTTGGATACCTTCATATAAATAGCCCGACAGGGAGTGGTCAGCAGGATGGAAAGCAGAGTGTAATATTAGTATGCGGCAGGTGGGAGAGCAGTTTGGAATGTTAGCATTTGGATGGGAGTGGTAGGAGAAACAGTGTGGAATGTATGTATGTGGCTGACAGGGAGAAGCAGATGGGAGGGAAACGGTGAGGAGTTATGATACTGAGCTGCAAGAGAGGCAAGTGGGATGGAGAGCAGTGTGGAATGTTAGTATCTGGCGGTCGGGGAATGTGTTGAGTGCAGTGCTACTGACTAGTACATAAGCCAACAGTCTAATTTGCATAAACTGACAAAGATAAATGTCTCATAATTATTGTTTAAAATAAAAACACCTAACATAACAGTTGATTTCACCTATTTTTTTTATAAAGTGACAGTTCCACTTTAATGTACCCCTTTGGGTCATTGCATTATCAGATAAATGCAATCTTAGAGCAGATGGCAGTAGGGAAGGGCCAGAATCCTAGCCAGTGCCCTGCAATCACACGCAGGACAGCTCCTTAATCCAGCTGCACATCCGCCCACTGCTTCTGTCAAATGATGTCCCTAGCGCAGAGCAGCTGTCTGGGTAACGAGCCGTGCAATGACATTATTACAGTCATTGCTTGTAATGCTGTGTAAACTGTTGGGAAAGAGATGCAAGGAGAAATGGCATGTTGTCTTTATACATAAAACACGTAGCATTTGTAAGAGAGAAATTACTCTTAGCCTTCATACGACCATATTGTCTGATGGATCTGGTTATTCCTGAACCGTTGGATTATTAGCACTACAAAAAAACAAAACAAACAAAAAAAAAACACCCTTGCTGAACCCTTTCTTCACTAAACCTGAGTGTGTTCTCTCATCTCTACATAAGCAGACATCTGATCCTTACTCAATATGGATAATATTAACCATGTGGTGCCATTTTATTATGAATTTTCCTGCTGTATTTTTACAGTTTGTAGATACATTAGCCCAGTGATTCCTAAATATCTGCTCAGGGGCACCTAAGGGGCCAGGCATTTAGGGTTTCCCTGCCTGGGCACAGGTGAGTTAACTAGAGGCTTATTCATTTCATTACCTCACTGGGCACGAGCATGAAATCCTAAAGGCCTGGCCTGTTAGTGGCCCAGAGGACAGGGTTGGGAACTACTGCATTTTTCTATTCAAGTGACTGAGCCATATATGCTGTTTCCAAATCCAGGCAATGACTTATGAAACATGATATTATGGTGGGATATATTAACCCTAGTGCAGTGGCAGTCAATTGTTGGACCTTCAGCTGTTGCAGACAACAATTCCCAACGTCCCCAACCATCTGCTGGCTGGTTGGGGATGATGGGAGTTGTAGTCTCCCACACCCAGAGGTAAAGCAATTGACTGATGCTGCCCTAGAATTAGAGATGTGTCCAGCACAACTGGGACTTTTTAAAGGAACAGTAATGCGTAAAATTACCTGGATTATATTTGCGTAAATCCTTTGTATTGAATGCATCATCTGTTAGTATGCTCTGTGTTTTCTGAGGCCTAAAATCTAGTTTTAAACGTACGCTGTGGAGGCTGCATTTCTGTCTTTTCTAGATCTCCCAGACTCCCATTAACATAGCAATCGTGACAGGTGTTTGAGAAGTGATGTTGCTGTATTGTCTGCAGATGGGCTGAGACAAAGTAGCATCCTTTCCGAAGGTGAACGGTGGCTACTAATCACAACTCATTAACTGCCTTAACCCTTTGAGTGCCAGGGGGTATGCAACGCATTGCAAAGCAATGCGTTGCATAACCCACTCGCACTCAAAGGGTTAAATAGACACTATCAACTCAAAACAACTTTGTTGATTTGGAAAGAGTTTTCAAAACCATAGAAATTAGTCATTTCTATTCTGAAAACTAGCATTTGAGCTAGATTTACTGAGATACACCTGGCTGCTGTATGATGGACTCCTTATCTAGGTAAGTGCTTCTGTTACACAGTAATTATACAGATACACCTGACTGCTGTATGATGGACTCCTACCTAGATAAGTGCTTCTGTTACACATAGTAATTACATAGATACCCCTGACTGCTGTCTGATGGACTTTTACCTAGGTAAGTGCTTCTGTTACACACAGTAATTATATAGATACACCTGACTGCTGTATGATGGACTCCTACCTAGGTAAGTCCCCCTGTTACACACAGTAATTATATAGATACACCTGACTGCTATATGATGGACCCCTACCTAGGTAAGAGCTTCTGTTACACACAGTAATTATATAGATACACCTGACTGCTATATGATGGACCCCTACCTAGGTAAGTGCTTCTGTTACACACAGTAATTATATAGATACACCTGACTGCTGTATGATGGACCCCTACCTAGGTAAGTGCTTCTGTTGCACACAGTAATTATATACATACACCTGACTGCTGTATGATGGACCCCTACCTAGGTAAGTGCTTCTGTTACACACAGTAATTATAAAGATACACCTGACTGCTGTGTGATGGACTCCTACCTAGGTAAGTGCTTCTGTTACACACAGTAATTATATAGATACCCCTGACTGCTGTGTGATGGACTCCTACCTAGGTAAGTGCTTCTGTTACACACAGTAATTATATAGATACACCTGACTGCTGTATGATGGACTCCTACCTAGGTAAGTGCTTCTGTTACACACAGTAATTATATAGATACACCTGACTGCTGTATGATGGACTCCTACCTAGGTAAGTGCTTCTGTTACACACAGTAATTATATACATACACCTGACTGCTGTGTGATGGACTCCTACCTAGGTAAGTCCTTCTGTTACACACAGTAATTATATAGACACACCTGACTGCTGTGTGATGGACTCCTACCTAGGTAAGTGCTTCTGTTACACACAGTAATTATATAGATACACCTGACTGCTGTATGATGGACTCCTACCTAGGTAAGTGCTTCTGTTACAGTAATTATATAGATACACCTGACTGCTGTATGATGGACCCCTACCTAGGTAAGTGCTTCTGTTACACACAGTAATTATATACGTACACCTGACTGCTGTATGATGGAATCCTACCTAGGTAAGTGCTTCTGTTACACATAGTAATTATATAGATACACCTGACTGCTGTATGATGGACTCCTACCTAGGTAAGTGCTTCTGTTACACACAGTAATTATATATCTACACCTGACTGCTGTATGATGGACCCCTACCTAGGTAAGTGCTTCTGTTACACACAGTAATTATATACGTACACCTGACTGCTGTATGATGGAATCCTACCTAGGTAAGTGCTTCTGTTACACACAGTAATTATACAGATACACCTGACTGCTGTATGATGGACTCCTACCTAGGTAAGTGCTTCTGTTACACACAGTAATTATACAGATACACCTGACTGCTGTATGATGGACTCCTACCTAGGTAAGTGCTTCTGTTACACACAGTAATTATACAGATACACCTGACTGCTGTATGATGGACTCCTACCTAGGTAAGTGCTTCTGTTACACACAGTAATTATACAGATACACCTGACTGCTGTATGATGGACTCCTACCTAGGTAAGTGCTTCTGTTACACACAGTAATTATACAGATACACCTGACTGCTGTATGATGGACTCCTACCTAGGTAAGTGCTTCTGTTACACACAGTAATTATACAGATACACCTGACTGCTGTATGATGGACTCCTACCTAGGTAAGTGCTTCTGTTACACACAGTAATTATACAGATACACCTGACTGCTGTATGATGGACTCCTACCTAGGTAAGTGCTTCTGTTACACACAGTAATTATATAGATACACCTGACTGCTGTATGATGGACTCCTACCTAGGTAAGTGCTTCTGTTACACAAATTAAGAGTCACTTATCAATATACGTGTAGCTGTCCTATAAATTAGAATTAATAGATTTTCCAGTTTCACAGGTAGCTTCTTAAAGGACAACTCAGTAAACAGCAACCTAAGTAATGACAAACTCTGAAACCAAAAGGATTGTGTTAAGACCAATAATTAACATTCTTACCTTCATGAAGAGAAGACTTAAAATGATTCATTGTACAAGCATTTTCTTTTATTACACTTTTTTTATTCCAAATGTCAAAAGTGTATTCTGTCATGTTCATTTGAAGATGTCCCCAGCATGTAACCATTCTAGTGGTCTGACTGATCCAGCTACTTGGAATATCAATGGCCAACTGTCATACAAAAGAGGATAATTATTAGAAAGCTCCAGATTTAAGGGGGGAGGGAGTCATCCCATTGAAATATGTACCTCTTAATTTGTGTAATGGAAGGTCTGACCTAGACAGGTGTCATCCATTTAGCAGTCTGTTACTTCAATTTACTGTGGTTTTTGCGTTTAAACTCTGATGTGGTCTAATAATAAATACTGAAATTCTATTACCCTTTAGAATCACGGATGGAGCTCTCTGTTGTTCTCTCCGTAGAACACGGTGAGGAAATACTTTGGTATTCCAGCTGTTGGGGACTACAATTCCTTGTTGAGGATGGTGGGAATTGTAATCTTCAAGAACTGTAGCATCAAATTATCCTAGTCCCTCCCATGATTCTAAAGGACCATGTAAACATACTCAAGATTATAAAATGTTCTCATTCAGTTAAGACTACTACAGAGTTTAAATGTAAAAATCTAGATAGATATACCAGACTGTTGTATGGATGACACCTCCCAAGTTATGTCCTTCTGGTACACAATGTAAAGTCCCTTTTTCCAAGCATACATTTTCCCTTTAAAAGGGTCCATATGCTGCTTGGTTATCGTATAGATCTGTGATTGCTGGAGTTTATACAATATGGTGACTGTGTGGAGTGAACTCAGCTTTTAGTTCAGTTGAGCATTATCAGATGAACATCTCTTGGTGATTATCACCATACCTGGGAACTTTCAGTTGAGGGCTACCCGGAGGGTAGTCCTCTGTTCAGCAGGGGGTAACAAAAAAGACGCTAATCGTGTCAAAAAGGGGCGGGGCTTAACTCGAGTGTTGGGGGGATTTAACCCTTTGAGTGCCACAGTGGTACGGAATGCATTGCAAAGCAATGCATTCCGTACCACTCTGGCACTCAGAGGGTTAAAATGTGTCACACAGAAGGCGGGGGATGGAGGCACAACGGGAGAAAAAAGCAGATGTGGTAGAGTTTCAATAGAAACTCTCCACATCCGGAGGAATCTGCCTTTGCCCTGGAGATCCGGTAAAGCTCTGTCCGAACCGGAGTCTCCGGGGCAAATCCGGAGAGTTCCCAGGTATGATTATCACAGCAAAACAGTGGACAAGCTTTAGTTTACATGTCACAGTATGAAAAGTCTTTAGTTTAACAGAGGATTAAAAATCTACTGATATGTTCCATTTTTTTACGTAAATAATTTTTGAGAAATTAACCTTTTTATATTTTAGTGGCTCAGTGTAGTACTTTATACTAATTCTCAGCATAATATGCTAGTTTATGTCTGTCTGAGGCCAAACTTACCCATCCCTGTGCTACTAGAAATGGCAGCAGTGTGTGGGCTGTGCATCTATTCATTCATAGCATGGTATGATAATTAGTAGTGTTCCAGGCCAATCGTACTCCTTGCTGTGGTATTAGACATCCCCCCCACAAGCACACTGTGTGGGCTGTGCTTAGATTCATCCATAGCACAGTATGCTAATTAGCTATGTTCCAGGCCAATCGTACCCCTCTTTGTGCCATTAGACACCCCCCCATTGAGTGGGCTGTGTCTAGATTCATTTATAGCACATTGTGTGAGAATATTGGCCCAGTACAGAAACAGATTTGCATAAAGTGCCATCAATGTATTAAATGTTAATTTCTCAAAAACTATTTATATAAAAAAAGTCTAATACTATATACAGACAATTTTTAACCCTTTGAGTTTGCAATGTGTTGGATACCTCCCTGGTACTCAAAGGGTTGATATAAAGATCAGGACAGTACTTGTCCCCTTGGATGCTAAACAGGTTCTCAATGCATTGCAAAGCAATCTATTGGATACTTTTTTTTTAGCAACCAAGAGGTAAAGACATAATGAAAAAAACACAGTCCTTAATAAAGTCTTCCAGGTTTTAAAATGCTTCCGCTCTCACAATAACACAGAATTGAGTTCACATTTTTTTGGAACCTGTTTATATACTTTTCAAATGGTCCATGTGTTCATCCTGAGCTTCTGTCTGGATTGTTTTTTGGCCCTATTGTCTCAAACAATATGCCAATGTAATCGTCTTCTTCACTATAGTCATTCCGCCGTGAAACAGAAGGTCCAATTATCTCATTCTTATTGTATTCCAATGTTCACACACCAGTGTAGGAAGAGGTGATTAGGTGAAAGTCAAGGAAGAGATCACAATGATTTGTGAAAAGGATCTATCAATTAGGCTTTTCTCACAATCCTTCCTGGCTTCCTGTAATCTCTCGGACGATCTCTTCTGACATTGTTGATTGGGAGCTGAGGAGAGCTGATCCGTGAAGAAGATCTTGTGTAACTGCAGAAATGAAATGTGATACAAGTTAAATCTTAGGAAGAATAAAAATATCTAAGTGGTTATTTACTAAAGTCTTCTTGGGTTCACAGCAAACTGCTTGCACGTTGTATTAGTGATAGTGTAACCAAATGTCTAGATTTGCCAGAACATGTCCTCTTTTTGTGGGTAAAATCCCACAGGAATGTTTAAAGGGATAGTAATGTTTCACAAAAACAGCAGCTCTAATTAATCTTCATAGTATTTGAGCCATGGAGAGTGTTATTTCAATACTGTCAGAGTTGTAGTTCAAGAGTAACTGAATGATAAAGTATCCCCCTCCCGCCCCTTGTACCTAGTGTAAGCCCCCACTTCTCAGATGTGGAATCTGGTCACTTGAACAGACAGGTCACAGGTTACTGTGAGTATAAGGAAAACCTTGCCCCCTTGACAGGTTTTTCCTAATACTCACTGAATATTGTCCCTCTCTGTGATCCATCCAGACAGTCTTGCTGCTCAGAGGTGAGCAGTGATACATGAGTAAAAGGGGCGGGAGGGGGATAATTTATCATACAATTACTCTTGAACTACAACTCTAAAGAATTGAAATAATACTCTCCATGGCCCAAATACTATGAAGATTAATTGGGGCTGTGTTTTTGTGAAATGTTGCTATCCCTTTAAAGGGATACTAATCCTTCATTTTTACTATGCCCCATGTTGTAGCCCTTAAAATTCTGTATTAAAAGATACCAGAGTCAGCTCTCAAACCTTTATGGTTTGAGAGATATCCGCATTCAAAGTTCCCTCTCCTCTCTCCCCTGAAGTCAGCGGTATAGCTGACAGCAGGGAAATCCAGTCTATGAGCAAGCGGTGGCTCTGCAGCAGTGCTGAGATCGCATTATATAAACAGAAATCCTTCATTGAAATGGTCTTCTACGTGTGCTTGGTTTGCGCTTGGTTTGCAAGCACACGTAGATAGAAGACCATTTCAGTGAAGGATTTCTGTTTCTATAACGAGATCTCAGGACTCCTGCAGAGGTGCCGCCGCTGGTCCCAGGACCGGATTCCCCTGCTGTCAGCTATAACGCTGACGTCAGGGGAGAGAGAGAAGGAGAGAGAACTTTGAATGCGGATATCCCTCAAGCCATAAAGGTTTGAGAGATGCCGCTGGTCTCGTTTAATTCAGATTTTTAAGGGCTACAAATGGGGGATAGTAAAAATGAAGTATTACTATCCCTTTAAAGTAGTAGCAAACTTTTACTGTGAAAAACACATATACTGCTTAGTAAAACTAGAACACTCACATAGCTGGAATATACTTTATTCAAAAGTTATAGCCATTCAAACTGTCACAAAGTGGTGGAGCTGTTACCATCTCATTCTGTGGGGAATTGCAATGAGTGAATCACCCCTACCATAGAATACAATAGAATAAGGCTTATAATAGCAACAGTAGGTGACCTGTCTGGACACCAGATGTCAGTGATAATGTAAAGAAACAAACTGTAATCACTTTGGAATGACAAATCTTCCAGCGGAGAAGTGCCTTTGTTTTACACAGAGGGAAAATCTTTTATTTTTTTTCCATAAAAAGTTTAATGTTCCCTTTAAAGTCTGCTATAAATGTCCTGGATTTCCTTGTAGGAATACACAGGGGGAATATATTTCACCCCTGTTATGTGCTCTGTGGTGAGTGTAGAACATTGCAAAGCAGTGTGTTCAAGTTCTCTCTAGAATTCAAAGCATTAAAAGACCATTTGGATCAATGGTAATATGGGGAATTTTTAATTGTCCCCTGTGATTCTGTTGGGTTGCCCCAGTTCATCTTAGTACACAAGCCTTGCTCTGTACGATGTTGATTCCTTTATACCTGGGAGGTAAAAATAGGCCTTGCGGACAATAACCATGGTAATCCAGCAATGGGATGGCAGGGTGTGTTTGTTTTCAGGAAAGGTGACAAGCTTAGATGTGGCTTGTAAGCTTCCTGCAGGACATGTGACAGAAAGTAATATAGCATTTCATCGCCTGAGGTTGACTTGGTTTGAGCTCATTACCTACACATATTTGTACACGTGGTTGGAAATGGAACGCGTTGAACTGTACCCAGCCTCAGTTTCCATGTACATTTGGTCATGTGTAGAGCAGGTTTGAACTTTAATGACACTTGTATAAAGTATCGCCTAGTACTGGGAGTACACTGCTTTTCCTCAGCATAAATGGATCTATCTATCTATCTATCTATCTATCTATCTATCTATCTATCTATCTATCTATCTCATAACTATTTATCTAGCTACCTCATATCTATCTATCTCACATCTATCTATCTCTCTAGCTCATATCTATCTATCTATCTTGCTCATATCTATATCATGTCTATCTATCTCATATCTATCTCTTTCTCTATCTGTCACTCTCATATATATCAATCTATCCTCTATCTAGCTAATATCTAGCCAATATCTATATCTATCTATTTATCTAATATCTATCACTCTCTCTTATATCTAGCTATCTCATATCTATCTATCTATCTCATATATATCTATCCTCTATCTAGCTTATCTATCTATCTATCTATCTATCTATCTATCTATCTATCTAATATCTATCTATTTATATATCCTCTATCTAGCTAATATCAGGGCCGGATTTACATCTCAGGAGCCTGTAGGCACAGAAATCTGAAGTGCCCCCCCCCCATGGGCCATCTGCACTGGACACCTCCACAATGCTCCTAATCTCCACGTTGCCCCCCCATCATCTCCATATTGCCCTCACATTGCCCCATCATTGCCACATTGCCCCCCATTAGCTCCAACTTGCCACCATCATCTCCATATTGCTCTCACATTGCCCCCATCATCTCCATATACCATATTGCCCTCACATTGCCCCCATCATCACCATATACCATACTGCCTTCACATTGCCCCCATCAGCTCCACATTGCCCTATCAGCTCCACATTGCCCTCACAATGCCCCCCATCAGCTCCACATTGCCTCCATTAGCTCCACATTGCCCCCATCAGCTCCATATTGCCTCCATCAGCTCAATATTGCCCTCACATTAAACCCCTTCATCTCCATATTACCCTCACATTGTCCCAGTGTCCGTTTCCTACCTCTTCCCTGGTGGTCCAGCAGCAAGAGAGCTCTGTGCCTCCTCCTTCTGCACAGTCCTGTAGCTGCTGGAGCTCCCACGCGGTCTTCAGTAATGCAGAGCACTGGGAGATTATGTCATCTCCTGGTGCTCTGTATTACTAAAAACCTGCCGAGGAAGCGCAGCAGCTACAGGTCTGTGCAGAAGGAGGACAGATGGGGAGGCGAATTTAATAATAATAAAAAAAAACACCACACACATGATCCCAGTGACAGGCGCCCCTCTGTTGGATGCGCCTGTAGGCAGATGCCTACTCTGCCTAATTCTAAATCTGGCCCTGGCTAATATCTATGTATCTCTCTATCTCGTATCTATTTCATATCTATCTATCTATCTCATATCTCTCTCTCCCTATCTGTCTAGCTATCACTTTCTCTTATATCTATCAATCTATCCTCTATCAAGCTAATATCTAGCCAATATCTATATCGATCTATCTATCTATCTCATATCTATCTTTATATATATACCTCATTATCTATCTCACATCTATCTATATATCTCATTATCTAGCTCACATCTCTCTATATCACATTATTTATCTATCTAGCTCATATCTATCTATCTAGCTAGCTCGCTCATATCTATCTCATATCTATCTCTCTCTCTTTCTATCTATCACTCTCTCTCATATCTATCAATCTATCCTCTATCTAGCTAATATCTAGCCAATATCTATATCTATCTCTCATATCTATCTCTCATATCTATCTATCTATCTATCTATCTATCTATCTATCTATCTAACAAGCTAATATCTATATTTATCTATCTCATATATATCTATCCTCTAGCTAGCTAATATCTATCTATCTATATATCTATCCTCTATCTAGCTAATATCTATCTATCTATCTATCTATCTATCTATCTAATATCTGTTTATATATCCTCTATCTAGCTAATATCTATGTATCTCTCTCTCTCTCTCTATCTCTCTATCTTGTATCTATTTCATATCTATCTATCTATCTCTATCCTCTCTCTAGCTAATATCTGTCTATCTATCTGTCTGTTATAGCAGGAGCACAGGACATGAACGGCTACCATATGCAGTGGGTGGGGTTTAAAACTTTGACTGCCAGAAAGGTAACCAACGCACTGCACGCACTGGCACTCAGAGAGTTAAGGTAAGGCATTTCTCCGCTTCTTAAGTAGACTCGCACCCTCTGCCTTCCTGAAACTGTCATGTCCACTCCCATGTACATGACATGAGGACTTATGGGGGTTGTTATCCCTTGCGCAAAGGCACAGGAGCAAAATTCATAGGGGTCATTCTTGGACATGGTAATGTAAGCTAGGGGGGTTATTATCAGGAGGTATTACTTCTCCTTTAACTCTTTGAGTGCCAGCGGGGGAGCAACCCCTCTTGCACTCAAAGGGTTAAGCAGAATTACTAGATGATCCCCTAGATGATTGTGTAAGTGACAGAAATGCTAATCAGGGATGCAGACATGACATTCTCAGCTGGCACAAGCTTTCGCCTCGTTATCCCACCATTTGTGTTGACGTATAGCGGGAAAGGGAACATTTCAGCCTTCCAATATCGCAGGATGAACGCCAACAGACTGAGAGACATGTGCGCACTGAGCTGCCACTTGGCTGCGGACTGATGGATAAAATGACTTGGGGAAACATCAAATATTTATAGATAAATTAGGATACATAATCATGAAACCCCTTGTGTGCCAGAGATGTCTCCACCTCATTTATTCACAAAAGTGTTGGCGGCTCCTTTATCATTTAAGTCGGTGATTCTCTGCACCAGTCCTCGGAACGCACCAAGAGGTCAGGTTTTCAGGAAATTCCTATTTAAGCAAAGGTGGATTCATCACCGAGCTGCTGATCTGACCACATGCGATCAAGCAGGGATATCTTGGACACGTGCATTGTTGCGGTGTCCTGAGGATTAACTTAAAAGAATCACTGAACTAAGTGGTTCATGCTAAGTCAGATTCTTTAACGTGGCAGTAAACTTTTTTTTATTATCTTATGAAAATCTATGTTTATAGGACTTTCCTGCTTAACCCTTTAAGGACTCATGACGTGCAAGAACCATCACAGCGGTTCGGCACTTAAAGGGATAGTAATACTTGAAAATTAGTTGATTTTATTTTGTAGCCCTTAAAAAAACATAAAAAATGATATAAGTCTTATCTCCCAAACCTTTATGGTTTGGGAGATATTCAGAAGTAAAGTTTCCCCTGGAGTGATGTCATTGCTCCACCCCTCAGATTTGGAATCCGGTCGCTTGACCGGCTGTGCCTCTCCAGAAGTGCTGAGATCATGATCTTTAAAAAAAATTTCTTAATTGGAATTGTCTACAAAGTGTGCTTTCAAGCCAGGCACACTTTGTAGACCATTCCAATGAAGTAGTTCTTTTCAAAGATCGTGATCTCGGCACTGCTAAAGAGCTGCCGGTTGCTCTGTGGACCGAATTCCAAATCTGTCCACTAGATGGCAGACTTGGCTGAAACAGCCAGGAAAAGAGAACTTTTCTTTATTATACATGTGAATATCTCCCAAACCATAAAGGTTTGGGAGATAAGACTTATATCATATTTCATGTTTTTTTAAGGGCTACAAAATAAAATAAAATTATTTTCAAGTATTACTATCCCTTTAAAGGAACAGTAATTTTTCACATAAAAAGCAGCTCCAATTAATCTTCATAGTATTTGGGCCATGGAGAGTGTTATTTCAATACTGTCAAAGTTGTAGTACAAGAGTAATTGAATGATAAAGTATCCTCCTCCCTCCCCTTTTACTGATGTAACACTGCTCACCTCAGAGCAGCAAGTCTGTCCGGATGAATCGCAGAGAGGGACACTCTTCAGTGAGCATAAGGGAAAACCTGAAAAACCTGTCTGGGGTGGGGAGCAGAGTTTTCCTTATGATCACAGTAAGAAGATTGTCCCTTCCTGTGATCTGTCCAGTCAAGAGACCATATTCCACATCTGAGGGGAGGTGGCTTACACTAGGTAAAAGGGACAGGAGGGGGATACTTTATCATTCAATTACTCTTGAACTACAACTCTGACAGTATTGAAATAATACTCTCCATGAAGATTAATTTGAACTGCTCTTTTTGAGAAAGGTTACTATCCCTTTAAGGACCAGTGATTGTCCTGGCACGTCATGGAATTCATGCAGCTTGGGGACCCCTGAATCCATTGGGCAAATAAAAAAAACAAATCCCCCATGGTCCTTAGGAGTTAACAAAATAGAGTACTTATATGTCTACCAGAGGTATTTAGAGGTTAAGTTTTATAAACATTGCACTCTAGTGGTCAGAAAATTAACCAGTAGTTAACCTGGGTGGATATGCATGAAAGGGTGATAAACTGAAGATCATTTCTCCAGTGCTATCACTTTTCCAGTTCCTATGTTATTGTATACAGCCAATGCAATAACATTTTTTAAGTTGGAGAAATCTTAGTGCATAGGCTTCATAGAATAACACAGGAACTGGAGAAGTCATCTCCTCTTTATCACACCTTAGTGCATAACCCCTGGTGTTCAGACAGCTACTGCATTCCATGGGAGAGGTGAGTCACTGACATATTGGCACAAAAAGGTACATCAGCCCCATCTTGCATAAAGGGTTATTATCAGTGGGATCAGACCTAATAAAAAAAAACTGAAGCAGCCCCTTAAAGGGCTCCTGTCAGCTGTTTATCAGGGGTTCCAGAAAACTGATCCCCTCAGCGGTAACGCAACCTGGGACTTGCGGGTCTCAGCCACAAACTCCAGGTTTGCACGCCCCATAAATCTGCTGTGTGCAAGAATCCAAGCCTGATATGGAGGTTTTGTGGTGAACTGCATTACACAGAAATGAAAACTTTCCTGAGCAATACAGATGAGACGCAATGGAGAGCATTAGGGGTCACCTTTCACACACCCTTTCTGCACTCTTCTGGTGTTCCAGAACTCACAAAAAAGTCACGTCTTAAAGGGACAGTAATACTTAAAGGGATAGTAATGTTTCATAATAAAAGCAGCTCTAATTAATCATCATAGTATTTGGACTTTGGAGAGTGTTATTTCAATTCTGTCAGAGTTGTAGTTCAAGAGTAATTCAATGACAAAATATCCCCCTCCCACCCCTTTTACTGATATAACACTGCTCAGCCAGAGCAGAAGGGAGGTGCCCAGGTAGACTGCAGAGAGGGACAATCTTCAATTAAGATAAGGGAAAAAGCTGAAAAACTTGTCAAGGAGGGCAGGGCTTTCATTGTTCTCATAGGAAGATGATTTTCCCCTGCTGTTATCTGTCTGGTCTATGGACTGGATTCCACATCTGAGAAGAGATTGCTTACACTAAGTAAAAGGGGCGGGAGGGGAAACTTTGCTTGTGAATATCTCTCAAACCATAAAGGTTTGAGAGACAAGACTTATATGGTTCTTCGTGTTTTTTTAATGCCTACAAAATAAAATAAAGATAAAATGAAGTATTACTATCCCTTTAATATGTAAAAAAAATGTATATTTACATTTTAAATATTACTCTCTCTTTAAACATCAGGTCTGCTCCCCAGATCTGCCAGTAAGGAAACTATCACATGATCGGATCAGTATTAACTTTGCTCTCAAATGAACAAAATATAGTTTTCTTTTGTTTAATTGCTCCATTTAGCAATGGTGGTGTTTAACCATTTGAGAGCCAGAGGACACTGAAACAGCTCATTGTTTGTAACTGAATTATGCATTGCGTTCAATGGGACTACATGGAGGTTTAGTCACAGTGGAACTTTACTTAAGATTAACGTGACTTTTTATCTTTATTAAATATTTGACCCAATCATTATCACAGATCTCTCTGTTTCACAATCCTTTGGACACTCCTCTGGCACTCGTAGGGTAAATACGCCCAGTTTTCTTCACATTTTGTACAGGAGGAAAGAAATGGGGAAAATAATTTGCAGCACAAAGAGATTCAACTTGTTTGTGACCGAGCAAGGCAGCAAAATGTCACCTTGATTAAGGTCACTTGGGACATTGTAGGGCAGTGCTGGGTTTGTATGTCTCAGCCAAACACATTTCTGTTACCACTTTAAGGCCCAGAGGGGTGTAGCTAAAAACTCGCAGAGGAGATGCACAAAGTCTTTTTTTTTTTGGGGGGGGGGGGGTCAGACAACTAAGCCCCTTGGCTAAAACTCACACTGAAAGATTGCAGCCCTTGGACACAATCTCCAGGTTTGCATGCATTCCCCAAAGCTTTCAGGCACATTGCAGAAGGACTCTGGGAAACTGCATCACTCAGAAGAGGAAACTGAATGCGGGGAGCATTTAGGGGTCACCTTTCAGACCACTGTTCTGTTCCCCTATTGATGTTCTGAGGTTTACAATGCAGCCCCAGCTTAATCGCCAGTTCTGATCATAGGAGAGCAAATCTGCTGATAAGGGAACCAGTTAATTAAAATTATTAATAGCTGCTATTAGGATTTTCTGTCTAGTTTAAGGTAAGGAGTGGGGTTATTATTAGGAGGTGATGTTTTCCTTTAAGTGGACCCAGACCCCAGCTATTTGGGAGCCTAGTAATGTCCCTGTTTGGGAGCCTAGTAATGACCATGTGGTTTGGTAGCTGCTCTGAACATTCCAGTAATCCATTCAGCACAGCTCCCTGCATCTCCACACTCATCTTCCATCAGTAGTGGGCAACCTATGGCTCCCCAGCTGTTGGGGGGAACTCAACTCTCATCATTCTCAAACAGCCAGCAGCTGGTCGGAGATGGAAGTTGTAGTCCAGAACAGCTGGAAAGCCAAAGGTTGCTTAAGCCTGTTCTAGACAAACTGACAGAAGGAGCAGTCACTGGCTAATATTTTAATCCCGGGATTTCCTACCAAAGCCCTCGGCTTCCCTGCTGCCACCCTCCTCATACAATTAGCCCCCATTTCCTTACAGATAGCCAAGGCCAGACACTTCACCCTGTTGAGGGTGGGATGGGGAGACATTTAACCATTTCCTTCTGGGAAAACTATGGTATTATCCCTTTGGGTGTTAGAAGGGTACACAATGTTTTGAAAAGCAATGAGTTGTGTACCTCTCTGGCACTCCAAGGGTTAATAAAATGTGGTATAATTCTGGTACAAACCAACAGTACCATAAGGGGAAAAAAAATTCCAATTGAATTAAATGGTTTTTTAACGCATTGATTGCTAGAGAGGTCTCCAACACATTGCTTCGCAGTGCATTGGGGACCTCTCTAGCATTCAAGGAGTTAAAAGCACCATTTAAGTCAATGGTAATTTGGAGACATTTTATATGATCCCTGTGCTGGTGTTGGTTCACTCTAGAAATGTACCATTTTTTGTCATACACCAGCCGCACTGTGATGTACTGTAAACATTTCCGCCAGTACCCCAATACCCAGATTAAAGGAACATTGACCCCAAAAAAATAAATTGGATTATATTATTTTAAATATCATGTACTTCCAAGTAGCTTCTGTAAAATGTAGTTATTTTATGTTAAATCCCTAATATCAAATCCTAAACTCATTCCTATATTAGACACTGTTTGGTAAATTGTTTGCGCAAGGCTAATCCTGTTAATGTATTGAGATTAGTTCCACTCCTCTTCTGTTTAAAAAGGCTGTTATCTTACCTTGGGCCCTTTTAACAGACAATAAGATACCATCATGTATGAGGCACCTATCAGGAGTGCTATCATAATGGGACCCCTTGGAAAAAGACAGGAATTGGAGCCCCAGAGAGCATATTTAAGACTAGATTTTAGGCCTTGTCAAGGGGGGCAGGGTAAAAGCTAGGTAAATTATTTTTACAGATGCTGAATGGAGTACAAGGTAGTTAGGAGTGTGTAACTCCAGATCACTATTGGTCTTAGTGTACCTTTAAAGGATAGTAATACTTCGTTTTATCTTTATTTTATTTTGTAGGCATTAAAAAAACCATGAAGAACGATATAAGTCTTATCTCTCAAACCTTTATGGTTTGAGAGATATTCACAAGCAAAGCTTTCCCTCCCACCCCTTTTACCTAGTGTAAGCAATCTCTTCTCAGATGTGGAATGCAGTCTATAGACCAGGCAGATAACAGAAAGGGACAATCTTCTTCCTATGAGAACAATGAAATCCCTGCCCCCATTGACAAGTTTTTCAGGTTTTATCCTTATCTTAATTGAAGATTGCCCCTCTCTGCAGTCTACCTGGGCACCTCCCTTCTGATCTGGCTGAGCAGTGTTACATCAGTAAAAGGGGTGGGAGGGGGACACTTTGTCATTGAATTACTCTAGAACTATAACTCTGACAGAATTGAAATAACACTCTCCAAAGTCCAAATACTATGATGATTAATTAGAGCTGCTTTTATTATGAAACATTACTATCCCTTTAAAGGGACAATAACACTTCTATTAAAGTGGAGGTCTGAATCTTCTTTATTTCTTTTTTTAACATGTAGCACTATATTTCATTACTTACAGTTTTGTAGTTCAAGCGCTATTCAATCAGAAAGGATCCCTCTTTCCGCCCCTTTCCCCTGCGCCACTCCGCCTCTCAGTCTGGTCTAGATGGAGCACGGTGAGGGAATTCTTCAGTAAGCAAAAGGAAACGCCTGCCCTCCTTCGCCAAGGGTTTTCCTTACACTTACTGGCTGAAGATTATTCCTCTCTGCATCTGTCCCGTCCCATGGACGGATTCCAGATCTGATGGGAGGCGGCCAGAAGGGGCGGGAGGGGGATCCTTTCAGATTGAATAGCGATTGAACTGCAAAACTGTAAGTAATGAAATTTAGCTCTATGTGATAAAAAACATAAAAATAAAGAAGACTCAGCAGAGATGTAACTAGAACCCTCCGGGCGCTGGTGCAAGAAGTGCCATGGGTCCCCCCACCCCCCGACCACATTAGCCCCCGGGCCCTCCACAATGCCTCCATGTCCTACCTCCCAATCCCTGGTGGTCCAGTGGAGTGGCAGGAGAGAAGGGCTCCCATGTGGTCCTCTTCTGTAATGCAGAGCGCTGGGAGATGATGTCATCTCCCAGCACTCTGCATTACTAGAGAGCCGGAGGGAGATTGCGGGCGCCAGGCAGAGGGGTCGCTGGGGGCAGCTGGGCCCCTGGAGTGACGGGCCTGGTTGCGGGTGCGACCCCTATAGTTACGCCACTGAGACTCAGATCTCCACTTTAATAGAAGTATTACTATCCCTTTAAGCACCAGAGCATTATTAAAATGGCTTAACAATCATTGCAGTACAATGAGGCAGTGAATAGAGATGCACTTTACATTGTCTCCCCAGGCATTATCTTACTGTACAGTCTATGTAGAGTGCAAGTGTTAAAGCTGGTAGGGAAATCGACATGTGAATATACAGTAAATGATTAACCCTATCCACACAAGAGAGGTGCGAAATGAAAGTCAGTGCTTTGGACAGCAGTCAAGCATATAATGGGTTATAATAGAATATGTTTATATATACCAGAGTGAATAAATTGCAGAGTCACTGCTTTTTACACCTAAAAGAAAGATAATATGAGATTTAACCCCTTGGATGCTGGAGCATTGCTTTGCAGCAAATTGGAGACACCGTCTAGCACTCAAAGGGTTACACCTATCAAAGGATCATTGAATATATAATGAGACATACATCAGAGGAGACCAACAGCAGGCACATTGCTCTTTACACCTAAAAGAGGATTACTATAAGAGTTAACCTTTTGCATGCTAGCGAGGTCTCCAGTACAATGTGTTGGAGACCTCTATAACATCCAAAGGGTTAAGGATGAAGACGAGGAGCTTCCAGCCCTTGAAGCCAGTGGAATCTGCCCTGCAGTGAAAGGGAAGTGCAGGTCCTGTTGGTGCATCATTCCCATCAGTGACTCACCTGGAAGACCAGACTGGTCCTGGCTGTTTCTTGGGTTTGCATGCCAGCTTCTTATACTCCATCCATCCGCTCACCAGCTCCTGCAGGATCACCATGTACAGGAGGAAGATGAGGATCCTGGGGTCTATCTGGGGAATCTCGGAGTCCACCTCCCCTGACATGGCAGACAATAGGAAAGGTGGCAGCTCTGCCAGTGGATCCGCCTGGATGGCAGCTCTGGAGGATGAGGAGTGGAAAGCTGCTTTACAGGAGAGGGTTAGGGAGAATCATGAATGATGCAGAGCCCCCCAGGGGGAGGGGGAGAGAGACTTGGTACAGTCAGCAGCAATGTGTGTAGCAGACGCACCAGCTGCCCAATACAGTGTACAGTCATTCTAGTACAGGATCGGTCTGCTCTCTCACTGGGGGGCTGAAATCCCTAATCCACTCTTATTATTTACTGATTGATTTACCTGTTTATTTCTTAATTATAAGCTTCCCTTAGTATGGGTCTCTGTCTGTCTATGTATCTGACAGTCTGTCTTTCTATCTGACATTATATCTGACAATTTATCTATCTATCTGACAGTTTGTCTGTCTATCTCATATCTATCCCATCTATCTATGTATCTATCTATATATGTCTATCTATCTATCCATCTATCTATATATCTATCTATCTGACAGTCTGTTTGTCTATCTGACATTCTATCTGATAATTTATCTGACAGTTTGTCTGTCTATCTCATATCCATCCCATCTATCTATTTGTGTATCTCTCTATCTATATATATATGTCTGTCTGTCTATCTATCTATCTATCTATCTATCTGACAGTCCGTCTGTCTGTCTATCTGACATTCTATCTGACAATTTTCAATCTGACAGTTTGTCTGTCTATCTCATATCTATCCCATCTATCTATCTATCTATCTATCTATCTATCTATCTGACAGTCTGTCTGTCTATCTGGCATTCTATCTGACAGTTTGTCTGTGTATCTCATATCTATCTATCTATCTATCTATCTATCAATCTGTCAATCTATATATATGTCTGTCTATCTCTCTATCTGACAATGTCTGTCTGTCTATATGACCGTCTGTCTGTCTATCTGACAATCTGTCTATCTATCTGACAATCTGTCAATCTATCAATCAGTCAATCTATCTTTAATCAATCAGTCAATCTATCTTTAATCAATCTGTCAATCTATCTGCCTGTCTATCTATCTAACAATCTATCTGTTTGTCTATCTAACTGTCTATCTGTCTGTCTATCTATATAACAATCTATCTATCAATATAGATGTATGTCTAACATACGTATTAAGCTCTATGTTTACATACTACAACAAATATATTGTCTACCAAAGATTTGTATGCTCCTTTCAGAGGAAACCATCTTATTGCTTTCAGTGCTTTTGTCTGATGATTTAATATCAGTTTTAAGCTATTTCTTCAGCCACATGGCTTGACACTTGTTATTATGGCAAATAAACAAAAACCAGCTACATAATAAATGGTATAAGTGTCACAGATAGGAGGGCAACCAGTGGCTCTCATGGTTTTGTTGGCCAATAACTTCCGTTAAATGGCTGGTTGAGGATGGTGGCTGTTGTTGGCCAAAAATACCTGGGTGGTTATGTACTAAGGTTACCTAAACTCTCCAGTGAGAAAAACTCTCCAGTTCTGTTATTCTATAGAGTCTCATTCATGTTGGAGAGATCTTAGTGTGTCAGCTCCAGGGAATAACCCAGGAACTGAAGGGTTAATCTCTTCTCCCCTCTGGAGAGTCAGAGACATCTCACCTCTGCTCTAGAATCCTGTATCAGGAGTTTAATGATTAAAGTCTACTAAAGTACCATTTTTTTTCTGCTTCTTTCTTAAAGCTAGGCACAACCAGCCACTGACCTCCATGGGTAAAGTGTGTGCAATGTATTGCAGAAAATCTCCACAACAGTGAAGTTAATTTCATGTTACTGTTGCTGCCACAAGCTCCTCATAGACAGCAACTGTGCTGCCTAGCCACTAAAATGTTATTTAATACAAATCTTTATTTGCATAACCCCTCAAATTTGATTAGGTTTCCAATGCACATCAGAACACAAACAGGGCTTTAGACGTGGTTTAACCCACTGATTGCCAAAATGGTGTTCAATGCATTGCTTTGGACGCCCCACTGGCAATCAAATAGTTTTATATATAACTACAACTGTCCTCATCCTCAACCAGCTGTTGGCTGGTTCGAGGTGACGGGAATTGAAGTCCCAAACAGATGAAATGCCAAAGGGTGCCTACGTCTGATATAATCCTTTTGGTGTCAGGGGTTGCAACACACAGCTTTATTTCATTTAATGTGATTGCAGCAATATCATCCCCTGCAGAGGGAATGGACGAGTGAAAATATTGACTGTTGTGAGATAGGAAAAGGATAGGCAGGCAGATGCATAGAGAGGTCACATGAGAGGGGATGAGTGATGGAGCGATGCAGTTTCTATGGTAACATCAGTTCTCATGATGAAGATGTTTTCACCTCAGCTAGTGGAGCTCCAGTAGTGCTGGGGACCAGACTGCAAGTCACAGTGCAGCAACATAACATGACTATGTTCTGGGCATCTGTTTGCTAGTGTGATCACAGCCAGATATTGGGTTTAAATGAATGACCTTGTGCAATGTCTTTTTATGGTTAACATGAGTAAACTGCATCATGTATCAACAGTATTTAAAGGACAGTATTACACTCACAGAGAGGGACGTACACAAACAGGGGAGGGCTGGCTTGTGGCCTGGGGGGCAAATACCATCAAGTGGTCCATTTCTTTTATTGTTAAAGCCCACAATGTCCTAGCCAACCCCCTTTTTGTTGATTTTAAAATTGGAATTACTGTTGTGAAGTAAGTGATACCACATCACTCACATTTGAAATGGAGTTACACTAGGGATACCATACAGCTTACAATTTAAATAAACCTACACTAGCGATACCATACAGCTTATAATTTAACCCTTTGGGTGCCAGAGGGGTACACAATGAATTGCAAAGTAATGTATTGTGTACCCATCTGGCACTCAATGGGTTAAATAAAACTACACTAGTGATAACAGTCAGCTTATAATTTAAATAATAGCAATAGAAAGAATGCTAGCGCAAAACTAACTAAAAAGTGAAAAATTAAGATCTGAGAGCGTATAAAGCAGTCACAGATGTGCAAAAATATCAGATAGTACAAGAAATCAGAAATAAAAAATTATACAAGATCACAAATAAATGTGAATAATACAATATAATATAAGTCTCTCCAGACAATAATCCCAAGTATGCAAATTGCCAATAGAGTCACATGGATGAGGGTGAAATGAGAAAGTGATGAGAATGATAAAATGACAATAATGAAAATGATAAAGGATGATGATGGATGAAGATGATGAAGATGAATGGATCCCAAGTCTCTCCGTTATTAGTTTGATGCTGCTATAACGTTTGGTGTCCTTGTACACCCAATGGAACAATCTGCAGTAAGTCAAAGCGCAAAACAAAACAAAAAAACAGAGAGAAATAAAATCCAAACTAAGTGTAGTATTTTAATAAACATATAACATGTAATATACAACAAGTATTGCACTCACATTTAGCCCCTCTTGGGCTTGATGCATATAAGAGGTCCCACCTCTACTAGCCTTCGAACTGCGTCCCAAACAGTCTCCTTTCTCCAGCCTCCATCTTCAATGATGGTTGTAGGTAGAACTTTCTCCGATGGGTCAGTCCTGATGGTAGAGGAAAAAAGGAATCATCCGTTCTGGAGTTCTCCAAATGTCCCACACGGGAATGTAAATCTCTCAATCAGTCCTCTCTGATGTAAGGCACAGTCATAAGGCAAGAGAATCTCCACTAGAGAGAGTCTCACCTCATGGTTTGCCGGAAAACGCTAAGGACAGTGACCCGGTATACACCGGCTGGTAGAGGAGAATGGGAGAACTCACAGGGGGCGTAGGTGGGACCAATAGCGTGAGTGCCGTACTGGGGATAACCCGACGTGTATCGTGGAGTTATCGCTCCACTTCCTCAGGGGTTTATTGAGATAAACCCCTGAGTAAGTGGAGCGATAACTCCACGATACGTGTCGGGTTATCCCCAGTACGGCACTCACGCTATTCTCCCATTCGCCTCTACCAGCCGGTGTATACCGGGTCACTGTCCTTAGCGTTTTCCGACAAACCACGAGGTGAGACTCTCTCTAGTGGAGATTCTCTTGCCTTATGACTGTGCCTTACATCAGAGAGGACTGATTGGGAGATTTACATTCCCGTGTGGGACATTTGGAGGACTCCAGAACGGATTATTCCTTTTTTCCTCTACCATCAGGACTGACCAATCGGAGAAAGTTCTACCTACAACCATCATTGAAGACAGAGGCTGGAGAAAGGAGACTGTTTGGGATGCAGTTCGAAGGCTAGTAGAGGTGGGACCTCTTATATGCATCAAGCCCAAGAGGGGCTAAATGTGAGTGCAATACTTGTTGTATATTACATGTTATATATTTATTAAAATACTACACTTAGTTTGGATTTTATTTCTCTCTGTTTTTTTGTTTTGTTTTGCGCTTTGACTTACTGCATATAATTTAAATAAAGCTACACTAGTGATACCTTACAGCTTATAATTTAAATAAAGCTACACTAGCGATACCATACTGATTGCAATTTAATTAAAGCTACACTAGCGATACCATACAGCTTACAATTTAAATAAAGCTACACTAGCAATACCATACATCTTACAATTTAAATAAAGCTACACTAGTGATACCAGTTAGCTTACAATTTAAATAAAGCTACACCAGTGATACCAGTTAGCTTACAATTTAAATAAAGCTACACTAGCGATACCATACAGCTTATAATTTAAATAAAGCTACACTAGTAATACTATACAGCTTATAATTTAATTAAAGTTAAACTAGTGATACCATACAGCTTGCAAGGGTGATGGGTTATGTTCCTAGTGTAGCTCCATTTGGATTGTAAGCTCTGTGGTATCACTAGTATAGCTTCATTTACAGCTTCAAGGTGGAGACTGAGGGAGGCAGTGGCCCACAGTCCAGACATTTGACCACCCGTGGGGGCAATTGCCCCCTAGGCCGGCCCTCCCCCGCACACAGACAGAGGACACATACACAGAAATGCACAATATTATAATTATATCAGCAATTCCATTGAAAAAAGTGGCACCTAATTTACTAAGTTAACTCTTAGCAATGCATTTGGAGACCTCTCTAGCATCCATAGGATTAAATATCCCATTTAAATCAATGATCGTTATTATTTGTTACATAAGATGCAGGTACCTTATCCCAGAATTGTCCCACTTTTGTATTTATACATATGCCCCCTATGATGATGTAATGACAGCTCTGGGGTACAGGGGTGAATGTGTAAATCTGCCATTAACTTGCAATTGTTTTTTTGATGGTAGAGAGGTATATTATGAATCCCCCTTTCTTTAGTTACTAACATAAGTATCTGGGAGGATGAAAGAGCATGATGGAGGGACAGTTGGGATGGAGAGTAGTGCAGTATGTTAGTGTCTGGCACATGGCTTAAAATTCTGGAGTAAACCAGGTACAACAAAGGGAGAAATGCAATACTCCATTGATTTAATAAGGGCTTTTAAAACCCTTGAATGCTAGTGATGTTTCCAGTACATTAAAAATCAAGGCTATGGAGACTTCAATTGGTTAAACATGCTATTTAAATCAATGGGGATTTGTCTAATTTACTTTTAAAACATTTGGTGCAGTTGGTTGGATCCAGAATTGAGCCGTTTTAGTTTGATGAATAAGGCTCTGAGTTGTCATAAGGTTTTACTTCCATTCTAAGGGCCTATAACCCCAGTTCACGTTAGATGTTGGTGTTCCTTTAAATTGATGAACTTATAATTATGATATATTACTATATTTATTCTCCTTATTCCTGGATTTTGCACGTGTGTCTTAGACTGAGTAACGATGAACGTCTGTGTGGTTGTGGTCGTTTCATTGTATTTTCTGTCCTGAGCCCACATCCCATTCAGTCCTATGGTGAGCTGTCCGTGGTGCTGAATTCACATCGATGCGCTCTACAATCCTCCTAATGAAACGGCGATCGATTGATGATGCCTGGCTGCCTAGGAAACTAGAGACGCGTCATGTCGGCCACCTCGGAGAATAGGTAAAGAGAGTCTGTGGAGACGGGTAAAATGTGGGGGGCAATTCTTAGGTAAATGAGGGTGATATATGGGGCTGGAAGGAGACATATGAACGTGACTAGAATGTATCTGAGACGGAAAGTAGGAAGATTGCCAACATGTGGCTCTCCCGCGGAACCAAAGGCCTGTTGAGGATGATGGGATTTGTAACTCAACAACAGCTGGAGGGTCACATGTTGAGGACCCCGGAACTAATATGTATATATTTTGGTGTATATGGAGCAGGGGGAGGGGAGAGAGAACATAGATATATGAAAATGGTGGTGGTGGGGATATATGAATCTTCGGCTGTTGTTGGACTACAACTCCCATCATCCTCAACCTGCCAAAGGTGGGTGATGAGTACTGTAGCCCAACAATGTCTGGAGTGCCACTGATTGCCCAGCTCTGCATCAATATTTATTATGCTTTGATGCATATAGAGCAGGGGGAGAAAAATATGAGTGTGAATATACCTCCTCTATGTTGGAGTACGAAGGATGGAGAACCTGCTAGTGGCTGACTGAGAAGGATGGGAGTTGTACGCCAACAACACTAGAGAGCCACATGTTTCCCACCCCTGAATTAATATGTATTTGCTTTTGTGTGGATCATCTTAAATGTCGCAGTATATTTTCCAAATGGTTTGAATCACAATATTTACTTTATAATTAGCAGTCTGTAAATCCAACAGAAAACATGAAGAACTCTTCATTAAAAAGGGAACATTCAAGCCAGAGAAGAAATCCCACACCGAAATCTGCTCAGAAGATCCAATCTAAAATGGTTGCAGGACACACTATCAAACCCAGGTAATGCTACAGGAGGCTACACAGGGGTTGGAAGTATACACTGGTTATATTTTTTCACCTCCACCTACTTTTTACACTTGTAAGTCCCTCACTGTATGCGGCCTGGATGTTTGCAGAGAGTTTTCTTTTAAAGACTGTGGAAGAAGGTATAGTAGTACAATGTAGTGAGATAGGATGTAAAAAATAAAAGTGCATGCAGAATATTTATTCTTGCAGGGATAACGTTATACGCTATATATTTCATTGTCCTGCTTGGATGGTAACTGACTTGAAAACTCTCTGGAAACAAATTCAGTGAGCTTACTGTCAGGAACATAAGTGTAAATATATTGGTAAAGATAAAAATATCCTCGTACAGAAATTGTAAGACAAGCTTATACGTTGATGTTATATTGAAAAACAGTCACAGTTATGTTAGGAATAGTGGTCATACCTTGATAGAACTTTAGATGTAGAAAACTGCAGGAGCAATTTTCTTTTGCGCTAATCACTTCCTGGTCATGAGTAAGTGTATGATGTAAGGACACAAAAAGATGTGGAGTGCAAAGGGAAATTCCTTCTCTAAAGTACTGAAACAAAGCACATGTCAAAGTATGTAAACTTTATATAGATATCTGAATATTATAGCTAGAATTTTCTTATAACATCGTTTACTGTTAACGAGAGCATTCTTTTCATAATCCAAAGCATTACTAACAAACAAATCGTGCCTTTTCAATGTAAAGAAATAGTGCTGCATAATAGGTAATATATATATATATATATATATATATATATATATATATATATATATATATATATATATATATATGTATATATATATCGCTGGGTTTATCTTGTAGAGTAAAACAAGGGTTCTCTAACAGCTGAGAGATATTTTATTCAAAACTTATTGCATCTCAAACTTGCATATCTTGGGTGCGGTATATTGGCCTGAAATTTTATGGTGGTGCAGTTTCTACAACAGTCTATGGACCACTCTTGTCAGTTAGATTAACGATTCATAGTTTGCTATAGCAACAGCATCACTGTAAATGTTCAGCCCATGAAGGTACTGCACCCCAAAAAATGCAAGCTTGAGCTGCATTGACTTTTGAATGAAGCATCTCTCATCAGTGGGCATACTGTTGTTTTACTCAGCAGGATAAACCCTACTCTATATATAGTCTAAATCAGAGGTTCTCAGCCCATGCCCTCAGTGGCCACTAACAGGCCAGGACTTAGGAATTTCTCTGCTAGAACACAAGTGGGTTGATCAGAGGCTCAGTCATATTGATTAACTCACCGGTGCTCTTACAAGGCAATTCTCAAATCCTGGCCTGTTAGTAGCCACTGAGGGCACGTGGTTGAGGACCACTGGTCTAATTTACACATTACGGTCTCTTTAATGCACAATGTGGGAGAATTCCCTAGTAAACCATCTGCATTATAGGGGACAAATACAGTCCCTTGTTGATGTAAGTGGGGCTGTAAATCCATTGAATGTTATAAAGGTCTCCAGTACATTGCACTGGAGATCTCTGGAATTTAATAGGTTAAAAATCCCTATTTACATGAAAATAAAATTTTATTTTGCCCCTTTTATAATGCATCTGTTTTGCCCCAGAATTGCTCCACTTGGCTTTTATAAATTCAACCTGTAGAATTTTTTATTAACCCTTTGAGTGCCAGAGGGGTACCCAGCACAGTGCAAGGTACCCCTCTGGCACTCAAAGGGTTAAATTAATTTCCACAACTGCCTAGTCTGTGGAATCTATAACAATTCCCTACTTCATACATCTTCTATCATGTAAAGCACTTGGAGCGTAATTGGAAACCGCTTAAGCAGTTTATTTTTTCCTTCCCGACCAAGGTGATATAGCAAAGGTTAAACCTGATGGACAGAATATCTATTTTAAACTTCATGAACCATGTTACTATGTAACATTAGTGTCTGTAATTTGTTTTTTTATCAGAGAGAGGACCCAGTCCCAACCACCTTCTTTTACAACCATACAAGCCAGTGTCCCAGCCTTCACCACACAGGCACCAGCTCAGCAGAGAGAGAGACTGGTGTTCACTGGCCCAACACACAGGTCAAAGGTTAGTCATCTGACTTCAGACAGGCACATGGCTTGTATAACTGGGATTGCTGATTGCCTCAAGAAAGGCTTGCTTTGTAGGCATAAATAATGGTAAGAGAACCTCTTTCTAAAAATTAAAAAAATAATTATCTTAAATCATACTTTTTTCCAAAAATAATACAAAAAAATGTTACTTACTAAAGCCACTCTTTTTTTTTTTCCCAGAAAAAAACGCCCTGTTTTAAAGGAACAGTAAACCCTTAGGGCAGAGGAAAATTACATTTAGCTCTCTAGCTGTTGGAGACTACAGTTCCCGTCAACCCTAATCAGCCATTGGGTAGTTGGGGGTGATGGGTGTATACCCCTTCATTAGGGTTTCTACCCTTCAGTAAAACAAGAGCACTCAAAATTGCTGAGAGACTTGATTCAAAAGTTATTACATCTCAAACATTTTATTTTTTAATCAAAATGCAATTTTGAGAATGAATCACCATTATGGGGTGCTGTTGTTCCCTAGAGACAATAGTAACAACTGGTGACATTTTCCACAAAACCGCATTCTGAAGATATAAAAAACTGAGCTGAGCTTACAATGAATAGATTTTATAATAAGAGTATAGACTTCCTTTGATGGAGATATAGATAAACATTTGCCCAGGAATATACATCTATGAATCATAAGGGTTAAAAGGAGAAATGGAATATACTGGATCAATGTCAATGGGCTAGTATAGCCATAGACGCCAGTAAGGTCCCCTAATCATTTTAAGTGATAAGTATGCCGTTATGTGTTGTAATACTTTATTGTCCCTTTAAATAACAATGACTAAAACCTCTTCTTAAAATAAGAGTGGTTTATCACTCTGGATAATATCAATCTTAATGTGTCTGTACGGTGCTGGCTGTTTAACCCTTTAAAGAACAGTGGGGTGTACAACACATTTCAAAGCACTGCGTTACACTCTTGTTGGAATACAACTCCCTGCCTTCTTAGCTGTTTATTGTACAACTGAGAATGATAGTTCTAGTCCAGTACTGGAGAACCACAGGTTGCCCGCCTCTGCAAGGGCCTGAAATCGCACTTTAAAGCATTGTTGGACAACCTGCGGCTCTGCAGTTGTTTTTGGACTACAACTCCCACCAGCCTTGTAATCCTGCTGCAGTTGGAGAGTCAAAGATTTCCCAACCCTGGTTTAACTCTTTGGCCACCGGATAGGTCTCCTTTGCATTGGAGAAGTCTCTAGCATTCAATGAGGTTAACTGATTAGTAAAGTTTTACTATTATAAAATATAGTTGCTTTGCAATGCATTGCAAACCCCTACGGACCATAAGAGTTAACCCTTTCAGTGGCAGAGAGGTATCCAAAGCATTGGCACTCAAAGGGTTAAGTGTGTTCATTCACCCTGCCTGCTACAGATTGAAAAACTTCTGTTATGTCCGCCTCCATGGAGGACTGACTGATGTTATCTCATGAACAAAGGCCCGAAAGTAAAATAAATAGGGGCCATTTGGATTTTCTGGCCTGTGTATGGTAAGTGACGGGTTATTCTTACAGTGTTAGTTCTCCTTTAATACTGAGCCAGTTCTGTCTTCTTGGTTTTCACTAGAGAGGTGCCAATACGGCTACAGCACATCGTATGACTGAGCGCGGTGTTATTCAGCTTCCGCAACAAGGAAAGCACCAGGGCCAGAGACCAAACACACTGATACCAGTGCGGATACAGAGGACAAGGTAGGCTATAGGTTACTCCTCTGCATGCAAAATATTGCTCCTTCCATATCGCACATGGGGTCAAGTGCACAAAAACAAGGAGGAGAAATTCTGGAGCAATCCAACTGCAGGATGGGGTGAAATATAATTGGCGACTGATCTAAATGTAGTGTGTGAAGATTGCCCTGGCATAGCTCGTATGGTATATAATGTAACGGCACCAACATTAGTGCTCTATCCACCGTTTAACTGTGGACTGTCACGCTACTATTCTGTAGGCCAACTAGGAAGGATCCGTACCCGATTGAGAAAGATATATTCTGGTTTTTAATCCGCTTTTTTATTTTTTATTAACCCTTTGATTGCCAGAGGCTCTGGAACTCAGAGGGTTTGTGTTCTAGTTTTAACAATGCAGGTATTTAAAAAAACGCTAAACATGGAAAAATGTCTGCAAGCTCAAGAAGTTCTAGAAAAATCTTTTATTATTTTCCACATTTCACTGACATTAAATATTTCTTTCTTTTTTTTTTAAGACTGAAACTGTTGGATCCAGAGAGAGTGAGGAATTTGTCAGGACCCGCAGTTCATCATCCTACTGCAGGTAATGGGCTGGGTCTGGAGAAGAAACAGTCAGTGGTGATTCACAGGTCTAGTCCTCATGGCACAATAACAGGTCAGGTTTTCAGCATTTGTCTTCTTTATCACTGGTGGATTAATCACAATCGCTAAGCTACTAATTACACATCAAGCCGCGATATCTTGAAAACATGCACTGTTGGTGGGTGAGGGGACTAATGTTGGGAATCCCTACTTTACACAATGAGCCATTTCGTTTGACATGGGAAGGCAGCCTTGGGCACTGCAGCTGTTGTCTACAATCCCACTGGCTGGAGATGCTGGGAGTTGTAGTCTTCAACAGCTGGTAAGTCAAAGGTGCCTACAACTGGTCTAAAGTTATGTTCACATGGGGGATTTGAATTAAACAAAGATATTGCCCCTTTCACATGGCTAGTGCTACTTACCTGCACATCAATCATACATAATTGGCTAGTACTTACTCAGGCCTGTTCTTCATCGGACTTTGCAGCGAGCACCACAACATTCAAGCTGTCTGAAAACTCTGCATAGGGTCCCCACAGGATGCTATGTAAATCTTCTCTGCTGCAACTTCACTGCTTTTTGACTTGGGTGCGGGAAGGTTACAAGGAAGCCACTTTTGGCTGCTTCTTGCCTATGTGAAGAGCCCAGTGCAGCAATGATTTTACGTTCTGCACTGGCAGCACTGTGCAGACTTCATTGCTTCTCTGATGTCACCCGTGGAGATATAGCAATGAATGTAAACTATACTCAATGGATAAGTATCTTAAAGAGGAACAGTACATGAGGCTCTTAACTTGTTTAACATTAACTTACCTAGGTAGGTGTCCTTCCAGTCAGATGTGAATATAATATTTTTGCACTGTATCCACAGTTTTCCTGTATAGAGTGATCTCTGTTGCAGTCTGCTCGTGGTTACACCCCCTCGCTCCAAACAGTGGGTTTCAACAGCCTGAATGTCTCACAAAGGACACTAGTTCTCATCAGATTGTAAAAACGGAAAGGAATAACTCTTGACTACAAGAGAGAGGGAGTAAATAAATAAATAGTATATAAAATATACATGACTGACGATTAACCCTTTGAGTGCCCTTTGCAATGCTTTGCGTACCCCTCTGGCACTCAAAGGGTTAAGAACACCAACCTAGGTACAGCCTTCTCTTAAACAGACTAATAGCCAATTATTGATATTGTATTGCCCCCCGCCACACACATTTTGTATAACAGTCAAACTTAGATAGATCTAACTTTCTTCTGTATGAAAAACTCATATGTTTGTTGCATTTGATCTGTTGCCATCAGCTTTTAATTGCTTCAGTTTACAATCCTGCTGACCCATATGAACCATTTAGGATTACTGTATCCTATTCCTTCACAGCTGTCTATATTGAATTAAGAGCCTTGTTCAGAAAGCTAGATGTGTGCAGTTTTGGAGCAATCCAATTGTACTATAGCATGAGGGGGTTTATAAACACCCCCATTGATTTAAATGAGCCTTTTAACCCTTTAAATGCTAGAGAGCTTTCCAATGCATTTCCAATTAAATCAATAGGTATTTTCACTTGTTCTTTAACCCTTCTGGCACTCAAAGGGTTAAGATACAGTTGGTTTGCTCCAAAACTGCTCACATTCCACTTTCTGCATAAAGACCTAACACCCCATAAATGAACATAGTCTGTGACTCTCATACTAAAACTAGCGCCTCTGCGTTATTGGTTTCCCATAGACTAAAGACAGCCACTTAAAATCAAGCCGGTAAAAATTTCGTCCACTGAGAGGCGTAATGTGCAACTTATAATCTTGTCCTTTTCCTGTACGGGTAGGAAATGCAAGAGAAAATATTCAGCTTCATGGTACAAAAGCCACAAAGCCGTCCCCTTTCCACAACAGACGACGTGAGCCTCTAGACGCATCAACCAAACAATCACGTTCTGCTCCTCTGATCAACAGGAAAATGGCAATATCGAGGCCAAGGTGAGTGGAGTAACAAGACCATTCATCAAATCCAATATATATCTAATAGTTGTGACTGGGTTATTTAACAAACAATGGGACATTTGTATAAATAGAAAAGTGTAAAGGCAGGGCTTTTTTTTTTTTTTTAAAGCAAAGGCAGTAAAGTTATGGAATTCTTTGCTGTGCTTGCAGATACTAATTATTTTCAAAAAGTAATGGATACCTTTCTAGAGCAGAACAATATTGAGAATTAAGTCAATTTATTTCAAAGCAGATAGGATGTTGATCCAAGGAAATATCAAACTGCCATATCTAGTCAGGAAAACTTTTTTTTTACCCACTTGGGGAGTAATTGGAAATTACTTCAGTGGAATTTTTTTTTTTGCCTTCCTGTGGATCAACCATGGTGAAGGATATGGGCTGAACTGGATTGATGCAGGTCTTTATTTCAAGCCCATCATCTATGTTTTCATGTAACAACTCAGGGTCAGAATCACTCTGTTTGTCTTCATGCAAATGAGCATATGCCACTACTCAGTGGGAAGAATCACTTACAATAATGTCAGAGCTACTTTGTATTAATTTAAAGGAACACTAACACCAAAAATGTATCTGCATCAGGAGCCCAGCAATGTTAAATGGCCTGTGGTCCAAATTGCACACATTAGCCTAAATCCTGTCATATTTCTCCGCCTGCTCTTACCCTAAATTAAAAGGAGTTTTCTGTCATTATTCCTTTCTACATGTTTAAAGATGACTTTCTGACTAATGCTTTTATACTACTCTCCAGAGAAGGGAAGATAGATGATAAGACGATTAGCACTGCCACTAATTCCAGAGAAGACACTGAAAGCCGCCTACTGACTAAGCAGCTTGATCACTTGGTTCTGACTAAGCAAGATCCTGGGACCTCGAGAGTACAGCAAAAGCATAGCAGTTTAACAAACCCATCCTCAATGCATAATCAGTCTGCAGAGAACAGTGATGTAACTCACTTTAAGCACCTCTCACAAATGGACGGTAGTTGCTTGGAAGAGCCTCAAGACCAGTCTAAGCTGCAAAGGAATGACCTTCTTTTCCACAGTGTTTCCCTTGAAAGAGACAAGAGAGCTGAAAGCCCAAACAGTCAAGACACTGAAAATGTGACTTCCAATAATAGTTCCAAGGTTAAAGACAGTGCCACAATGCAGTTGTCAGGGAATGACAAAGTACAAGATGCAGACGTTACACGAAACTCCTCTCCAAAATGTCATAGTGTTAGAAGAATGAAAACAGAGGGTCACCTTACAGAAACTGCAACTGAGATTGATTTACACTGTGACGTTACTGAGATTACCAACAACACACTCCACTCACTGGAGAAAAACAATCAGAGGTCTACACAAACAGGGCTTGGAGCAGAAACCCATCTCTTTAATAAGTTTGAGGAAGATCAGACTAATTCACTGTTGATGAATGTATTGACGAGTTCCCAAACCAAGGATGAGATAAATAAAGATAACACGGCAGAGGTTTTTCCTAATCCAATGCCCAACACAAGCTATACCGTGACTCAAACTCCTATGGTAAATACAGACACAGAGGCTTTCACATGTCCTGTTGTAAAACATAAAGGTCACTGGTCAGATGATGCGATCATAAGGAGGAGTCAAGGCATTCTGGTACTAGGTAAAAGTACAGACGAACATGAAATCTTTATTCCCAAACTTAAGTTTGACTTCACGCCTGATAACAGCATAGACTGCACATCATTTCCACCGCTACGGCTGGACTGCTATAATGAAGGTCCAAAGCGCAGGGATTCACATAACATAACATTATTTACTCCCCGGGGTCCTTCCTTTAGCAAAAAAGTCCTGAGAAAGTCAACTACTTTCCCAGGCCTTTGTACCTCTGTAGGGAGCCTATCAGAACACAGCTCTTGTTCCTCTAGGGATGGCAACGTCAACAATGAACATCCAAATATGAAGGAGGCAAACTATCCTCTGTGTGGGATTGTGGATCTCTCTCTTTCATTTCGTGATCCATTCATTCACGAGGCAATACCTTCAGACATTCCAAAAATACTATTCTCCGATGAGGAGAACAGCGATGGCTAGAATGTGATCGATAGATGTGTGGCCATATTCAATAAGCTAAAAGTTAAATTCTGGAGAAAAAAAAAATGCGTTATAGTGTGCAAATAAAATCCCTATGGTTCTAAATTGTGCTTTTAAGTCTGTGAATGCACATAATGTATCAGAGACCTCTTATATTCATCAAGTTAAAAGCACCCTTTAACGCAGCATGAGTTTGGGGAGTTGTTCATTGTCCCCTTGTGGCTTAATATGGCATTTAAGGATGTAATAATCTAGAGATCGCGGGGTTGTAATTTGTTTTACGTCCTAAATTACTCCAGCTAGATCAAGGGTATTTGCCAGTGAGTTATAAGACTTCCTTAAAAGAAATGTGGTAAAAATATTCTCTTCACTGAAGCAGTTCTGGATCAATAATTAGGTTGTACAGAGGGACCTGTAGACACATAAACATACCCTTAACCCCTTGGATGATAAAGACATAGTCATGCATTGAATGGAGACACAGGAGTTAATCTCGTCACTAAATAGCCAGCTTGCCATGTAGGGGTTAACACACTGGCCACGTGTATAAGTGAAGAAGTAGAGCAAACTATTTGCACTACAGGGATCAAATAAAAATTCCCATTGAATCAGATGGACCTTCTTAACCTCTTGAGTGCTAGAAAGGTCTCCACCTCTCTGGCATTCAAGAGGTTAAAAGGTCCATTTAAATCAATTGAAATGTTTATTTGTCCCAAAATTCCTCTAGTTCTATACATATGGACTCACTGTGAGCAGCTCTGTGATCTACATTTATATAACACCAATCCATTCTGCTGTGCTGGACAATGGGTAATGCAAATGTAATTAAAAAAAAGAAAAAGACTTTCCATACCAGTATTAACCAGATAGGTTTTTATTTCCGTATTGTAAAAAATAAATCATTTCTAGAAAACGTAAGTTTTGTCATGAGCAAATTTTTTTTTTTTTTGTGTTAACAGCTTCAAATGCTAAACAACCACACACAATATTCATTAAAGGGCAAATGGCAAAAAAAAAAACTAAACAAAAAGAGCCCCGTATTTCACTAGTTAATCTCTTCTAGTTACAACGTTATCAACTTACAACTCTAATTGTACAGGTCCCTCCCCTAAGCTTCTTACCCCTCCTCCTGCAAGAGCTGAAACTGCCAGTGGCAGCCTCATACCTACTGGTTGGTGGGAGTGACATCACAGAAGCTACAAAGGAATCGCCAGCTGCCTTGAAGTATGGTGAAGGTCAAGGGGGAACCTGTACAGTTAGGATTCTAAGGACTTTATTCATCAGGATTAAGAATGCAATTCTGGTGCAAACAAACTGCTCCACTATGGGGTTGCACCTCTTTACCTGAATGAATAAGGCCCTTTATTTTTGTAATGCAAGAGGTGAAAGTAACAGGGTTTAGCCAGATTTTTTTACATACAATAATGTATTCTGTTTCATAGTCCTGTGCTATAAGGAGCAAACACTTCAAAAAAACTGAAGATTTAATAAACGCTGCCCTTTATACAATTACTAAGGAGACTGTGATGCTGACATTTAGTGGCCATTAGAGGGCAAACTTTCTCTGGGCACAGACGTTTGTGGCTTTAAAACAAAGTCGTCTCATGTCCTATAAATTCTAAAGTTGGTATTAAAAAAAAAACAAAAAAAACAGGTAATTGTTATTAAACAACAGACTTTGGTTTCTCCAGGGACAAAGACGCAAAAAATTCTTATGTACTACACCTTAGTAGAACGCAATAGGGACAGACAGAAGCATCCCGCTGTGTGGCAGATTTCAGTCTGTACATAAAGGAGAACTGACACCTCCTTATAATATCCCATTTACTTTAATAAGAGTAAAAAATCCTAATGGCCACTATGAATCAATTCTGTTTGGGCTGAGTTCCCTAAAGTAATCCTTAACTAATACCAAATATCATAAACATGAGTCTTTGTAGAAGGACGCTAGGATCTCAAACTCCTTCAAACACTGCAGTGGGAGGAGTTTGGGGACCTGCCTCCATTGACATTTTTTGTAAGTAGAAATTAATGATTCATTTTGTAGAATCAATCCAAGCAGATATAATTCATAGAGGCCATTGGATTTAGTTTAACCCTTTGAGTGCCAGAGGGGTATCCAACATACAAAGAGTTAAGGTGAGGGTTTTATTATTAGGAGGGTTAGTGTTTCTTTAAAACAGAAAATGTTTTTTTGTGGTAAAAAAATATCTATATTATATGTTGTAGGCTTTTTTTTTTTTTTGATTAAAACAAAGATATTGCCGCTGCTGATAATGCATATTTCCAGAGTTATTACAGTTTAAACCTTATTTTCCCCCCATTAACAGTGGCCTCTAGTGGTTACTCTGTCACATTCCACATGAGAGGTGAGCCAGTGACATATAGTTCTCAACAGAATGTGATAAAACTGCTGAGTCACTTCCTGTCAGTTTTAGCGTTCAGGAAGTAATCACACTGACCCTCATTCCTGACTATGTAACCAGTTATACCATTTGAATAATACAACTGACAACTGTGGGAGTACCCTTGTTTTACATCACAGGAAAAGCCCAATAACACCCATGCTTTCATAGGGAAAAAAATATTTATTGCTCCTTTAATACAGCAAATACATAAGCAGCAAGTAGATAGGACTTCCACACTACAAGGCACTACAGACCTTATTCATGAAGTTAAATTGAACAATTCTGGAGCCAACTAACTGCCCCATAGGAGATAAATAAATATTCCCAAAGCTCCCATTGATTTAAAGGGGATTTTACAACAACCTGAATGCTAGAAATGCCTCTAACGCAATAGTTCGCAAAGTGTTTAACACCTAACATTCTAGGGGTTAAAAAGTCCCATTTAAATTACTGTAAAACTGGTGCAATGCTGGGTCAAACCAACTTCATCGTAGGGGGATAAATGAGAATTTCGTTTGAATGAAATGGAGCGTTTAACACTTTGAGTGCTGTGGTATGCATACCCCTCTGACACTCGAAGGGTTAACCACTTGAATGCAGGAGAGGTCTCCACTCATTTTGAATCAATGCACTGGAAACCTCTCTAGTATTCAAGGGGTTTAAAAGTCCAATTGAAATCAATCGGAATGGTCTTTTATGCCTGTGGTGCAGATCAAAAGCCTCAGAATTACTCCGGGGAGGTTATGCATTAACGTGTGATAAAGAGGTGATAATGTGGAGATAACTTCTCCAGTGATATCACTTCTACAGTTCCTATGTTATTCTAGGGATCCCATGCACTAAGATTTCTCCAGCTTGGGAGAAATATTAGTGCATAGGCTGCACATGGAAGTGATATCACTGGAGAAGTTATCTCCGCTTTATCATCTCTTTATCACACTTTAGCACATAACTCTCTAGTTCTGCTTAGTACAAGAGCCTACACATATTCTAAGTTGGGGACAAGCAACAGTAGCCATTCATCGGATGCATCACTACAGCTCCCATCGTTCTGCTCTTGGATGATTGAGAATGATGGGAATTTAAGTCCTGCCTTACTTTAAATGATCATATTACAGGAGGGGTGGTGACACTGTGCAGAGTGAGGTCCATGGATTGGGGCTCCGGTTCTGGCTCTGGGGGGCTTTTCTTCTGCTGTAACTTGTCACTCAGTTGATTGTAAAGGTCTTTTAAAGCATCACCGCTCTGTTGGGAAAAAAATTATATAAAAATTAGGTCCTGTCCAGCGAGAGTGGATCAAAGACATGATCATGGCATAAAGGAGCTTATGTATCAACATCGCGCCAATTCTGAGATACGTAACAGATGCAATCAGAGGAATTTTGCCTAGTTATTGACCCTTTGAATGCCAGGAAGGAACCCAGCGCAGTGTCCCTGCCACTCAAAGGATTAAAAAAGAAAAAAAGAAATAAATAAATAAAAAAGGGACAGAAATGTAAAATTAGTAATTCATGAGATCGCTCAAAAGTGAGCTCCAAAAACGTACACTAGAGATCCTTAGAGACAAGTCAAATATAAGAGAAAAAAAAATATCAGAGACTACAGAAAACAACTTAAAACCTGAATTAAAATGGATAGTAATATTTATTATACATTCTATATCTATATATATATATCTATATATATATATAAATATAAAAAGTCATTGCAGGGGTTTATCCTGCTGTGTATAACAAGAACACTGCCATTGGTGAGAGATGCTTTATTCAAAAGTTATTGCAGCTCAAATGTGCAAATTTTTCAATGCAATGGCAGTAAAAATTCAGGTTGTGGAGGTGTACTGCACCCGACAAATGCAAGTTTGAACCGCAGTCATTTTTTAATAAAATGTCTCAGAGATAATTAGCTCAGAACAGGGCTAATTAGAATAAACTGCCAGCAAAATATTAAGTTAATTTGACAAAAATGTAATTTTTACAGAAAAATGGTTAGTACAGCCTATAAGTAGGTTTTAATTCTTTTAACCCCTTTGAGTGCCAGAGGAGTACGGAACGCATTGCAAAGCAATGCGTTCCGTACCCCTCTGGCACTCAAAGGGTTAAAAAACAAACTAAACTTGTCATAGGGTGACAGGCCTGTTTGAACTCAAGCAGGAAAGTCCCAGCCTGTTAGTGGTTCCTGAGGACTGATATCAGAAACACTCTAAGAAACATGTAAGACCCCCCCCCCCTTACTGTCTTGGGAGGTTCCAAGGCTTTCTGTAGGGATTCCAGTTTGGCAGGTGCCACTTTGTGGTGGAGGTGAAGCAGCAATCGAAGTACATGTCTGTGTACATTTTCTTTCCTGCAGAGGGGAATGAAGACAAGTTGTGTGAGCAGATCATTTTCCATTAATTTGGTTTTTATTTTGAGGGCAATGGACCCGTGTGTTTCTATTTATATGTATCATACAAACTTTGGATCAGACCAATTGCACCACAGGGTACAAAAACTTTCCCATTGATTTAAATGCTGCTTGTCCTTGAATATAAGAGGGGTTGCTTTGCAATGGATTGGAGCGACCTCTATAGCATTCACAGGGTTTAGAGCCATTTAAATGAATGAAAATTAAGGGATTGGTTATTTGTCCTATGTGAACCACTTGGTTGGTCCCAGAATTACTCCACTTTTCTTTAACGCTGAGCACCAGAGAGGTATTCCATTGCTATGCAGCGAATGATTTAGGTATCTCAATGGTAATCAAGGGGTTAATACGTATGGACCCATTGGACCTTATCCAGAAAGAAAAATAAGAGCAATTTTGGACTACAATAAATTTTACCATAGGGGACAAATAAGTTATTTAAATTCCCCTGGATTTAAACTGATAGTATGGTCACATTTTTTCTAAAATATATCTTGTAGCCATTAATATATGTAACTTAATGCCCCCAGTACGGGGTTTGAGAGATCTTTTGCACTAAAGTCACCCCCCTCCCTCCCCTTTCCCTGATATCAGCGCTCTACCTGACTGCAGGGGAATCCAGGACCGGTGGAGGCTCTTCACCAGAAACGAAATCATCAGATAGAAAAAGAAATCCTTCACTGGAACGGTCTACAAAGTGTGCTTGCAAACCAAGCACACTTTGTAGACCATTCCAGTGAATGATTTTTTTTTTCCTTTCTGGCAATTTCGGCTCTGCTGAAGAGCCTCCACCGGTCCCGGATTCCCCTGCAGTCATGCTGATATCAAGGAGGGGGAAACTTTACCATACTATCCCTTTAAATGCGTTAGAGGCCTCTCTTTCAACAACACCAAGAAAACTATTGCATTGGAGACCTCTCTGGCATTCAAAGGGTTACAATTAAATTTAATGGGAATTTGGGAAACTTATTTGTCCCCTGTGGTGCAGTTAGTATATTCCAGAATTGTACCGCTTTCTTTCTGCAACAGCCTCCCCTGCCACTGCACCCTGAGCAGATCCAGCCTCCTTCATTCAACTATTAACTCTTTCATTTCCACACTGTGCTGGACTCCTGTCTTGCACTCATTTAGTTCGTCCCCTAGGGTGCAGCTGGTTTGCTGTCCGTTTTCTTTCTGCCTTCAGCTGACTGTCTCAAATATTCAAATACAAACCTAAAGGATTGCCAGTTTAACCCCTCTGTTGCCAGAGAGGCCTGCTCCTGCCTTTTTTTTTTTTTTTTTTTTTTAACTCTCTCTCTCCTTTTTTCTGCTCTGCTGATTTTGCAGGGCATTTTTAATCTCCACAATCCCTGTTCTTTCACATAACAGCAAAAAACAAATAAAACTTACAAACTTTACTAACCCCTTGAGTGTCAAAAGGGTGTGCAATGCATTGCATGTGCTTCTGCTGCTCAAACACTTAATTATGTAATGTACTAGTGTAAAAACCCATGCACATGGGCCAAAGTCTGGGTGATGTTAACCCTTTAAGTGCCCGAGGGGTATGCAACGCATTGCTTACCCCTCTGGCACTCAAAGGGTTAAGATGCCGGTCCTGCTCTGCATCCTGCCACAGACGCAGTCATGCACTGTAGAGACTGCCTGAAAGCACAGAATGCTCCCAGCACAGAACTCCCAGCATTCTGTGCATTTGGACAGTCTCCAATGCCCATGACGGCTTCTGACAAACATCCTAGCGAATTATTATATATGATGATTATCCTTAACACATCAAGTTACTGACGATAGCTTCCAGATATAATTTTTACTCAGTACATTTATTTAAGTGATCAGTAAACAGCCGTTGTGTTTCTTGGAGCAGAACTGAAGGAGATTCAGGTACCGTGAAAAGCTAACAATGGTAACATGTCATCACGAGGGTGTTTGCAATATTAGGTAACAAGACTAATGCATACAAATGGCGAAATTACATGAAAGGGACACAAGGTTATTCTGATAACATAAAAGGGGTTTTCAAGGCTTCTCAGCCAGCTTAATTCAAATATAAAAGACTTCTGTAATCTCTCTTTCAAAGACTGATATGGCGAGGACGTGCTGGTTTAAAAACATGATGTGTCATGGGGAGAAACACATAAACTGAACAAGTGTCATTCAAAGCCATTGAAAGGCTGTAAATTGGATGAGCCCCAAGGCTGCAGACAGAGCCACATCCCCTCTTTTTACATATTTCAGTTGTACTTTTCTTATATCGCCAGGTGTGGACATTTACACAAACGTAACTATAGCTGATATAGTTGAAAAAGAAGTACAGCCATCAAATTCAACCTTTGTTTAGGCATCTACTGAAAGGAATAGTAATGTCTTAATTATATAAAAAGTAATATTGTAGACCATAAAATAAGAAATCCATCAATACAATTCCTATCTTTCAAACCTTTACGGTTTGAGAGATAGAGCATTCTAAAGTTCCTCTTCTCTTGATGTCACCTGTAAAGCTGACAGATGGAGATCCGTGTAGGCCGACATGATGAGGCTCTTCAGCAGAGCCGCAATAGCGTGATTTAAAAAGAAATAGTTCTTTGGAATGGTCTAAAAAGTGTGCTTGCAAACAAAGCACACTTTGTAGACCGTTCCAATGACGTATTTCTTTTTAAATCGCGCTATTGCTGCTCTGCTGAAAAGCCTCCTGTCGGTCCCTGGACCAGGAACTCATGCGGTCAACTTACAGCGGACGTCAGGAGAAGGGGAGGGAGGGGGGAACTTTAGAACGCTCTCTCTCTCACACCACAAAGGTTTGAGAGATAAGAATTGCATTGATGGATTTCTTATTTTATGGTCTAAAATATTATTTTTTTATATAATTAAGACATTACAATCCCTTTAAACACAAACCACTGCATGTATGCTTACACACAACAGCATACATCCCAACATTTCAAATGACCAAAGACGGGCACTTTTGTTTTTGGTGACATTGCTGAGGGCTTAGCATTACCAAGAATTTTTACATTATTTCATGACATACTGACACCTATTTGTGTAACTGAATAAACGATTTAGAGTAAGACCAAAGTGTTCTATTTACACAGACTATTTTGTAAACACGTATACTGAAGTTTAACCACTTAATATGACTGGTTACGTGTCAGGGCTATTGCCGGCTACTTTTCCTGAAGGACCAGTGGCGGACCTGGCACGTTATGTATTGTGCGCTTACAGCGCGCCCAGAAGCACTAGTGGGTGTGAAATTGACAGGTCCAAGTCCGGAGCAGTCTATCTCAACACCCTCCCGTGCGGTGCGCCAGTACACGTCATCAGTAACTTGTTACAGCACTCTGAGAAAGTTCAAAGAGGTCCTTAACGGAAGGTCCCTTCCCCAGATGTCGTTAAGAGGATAAACTAATTTAAATTAATGTAAGTTTTATTGCAGTGGATCAAAGTGATACACTTTTATATACACCACACAGTCTGATCTCCTAAACACAGGGACACCAGAGTGATACACTTCTATACACACCACACAGTCTAATCTCCTAAACACAGGGACACCAGGGTGATACACTTATATACACACCACACAGTCTGATCTCCTAAATACAGGGACATCAGGGTGATACACTTCTATACACACCACACAGTCTAATCTCCTAAAAACAGGGACACCACGGTGATATACTTATATACACACCACACAGTCTGATCTCCTAAACACAGGGACAACAGGGTGATACACAGGGACACCAGGGTGATATCCTTATATACACACCACACAGTCTGATATCCTAAACACAGGGACACCAGGGTGATACACTTCTATACACACCACACAGTGTGATCTCCTAAACACAGGGACACCAGGGTGATACACTTCTATACACACCACACAGTGTGATCTCCTAAACACAGGGACACCAGGGTGATACACTTATATACACCTAAACACAGGGACACTAGGGTGATACACTTATACACCTAAACACAGGGACACCAGGGTGATACACTTATATACACCTAAACACAGGGACACCAGGGTGATACACTTATATATACACCACACAGCCTGCAACATGGAATATGCACACCCATATTTACATATCTGAAAAGCCACTCAAACACCCACGTGCACAGGAAAAATGCAAAGATAAAATTGCAACAATTCTAGGACAAAACAACTGCATCACTGTTGCCAAATAAAATTCCCATAATTTCCATTGATTTAAATGGACATTTAAATCAATGTGGATTTGAGTGGTTAAGTCAACGAGTGTACAATCAAGTTAAATACAGAGACCAGTGGGTTGTGCTATGCATTGTTCATCATTCTGCTTTTCCTCTGCATTGCATGTTCTGCAGAGTATGCTAAATCAAATTTCTTATCATTTATATTATTTATATTCATTTTCATTTTACACTTATGTTTTCAGAGAGCTTCCTGTTAAGGACCGTGAAAATAGTAATACACTATAACACTATAATTCACTGTAACACTGCCTCCACTCCAGCATACAGAGCACTGAGTGCTGCAGGGACAGTGCAACATTGTATCACAATTCATGCTTTTACTGTCTCTGATAAGAACGCTCTCTGGAAACTGAAATCAGTGAGCTCACTGTCAGAGACATAAAAGTGGGAAAAATATAAGAAGATAAGAAATATAGGTAATTTGATTTCTGATATTATGCAATTGCAGAATACAGAACATGTGAAGTCAAAACAGGGTTCACTGTCTCTTTAAGGTGTCAATAAAGATATAACATTTTTTGGATTGCTAAACAATTACTTTGTGCAAGATGTAAGAAAGAATCCGTCGAAAATGCTGGTACAAAAGTCCTCTGAACCAAACTCTTCAGACAGCAGAGTCAGGTTACTGGTGAATAGATGTAAGAAGATGTCTGTAAATGCCGTATCGTTGAAGGTCTCCTCTGTAAAAGACAAAAGAGAATCTTCAGAACAGGGAGAACGGGTACACAAAAAGACAGAGGTACACCCCCAAACAGACAGAGGTACACCCCCAATATACACACTTCTTACACATACGATAAACATAGATCGAGCTGCAGTACCAGAATAGTTAAATAGGAGGAGATGCGCTAGTACTGGATGCATTCGTTCCATACATAAGTTTTCCCTTTAGGACTAGTACATTTTAAAGTGAACATTTAGCGTGACTTGAGCTGTAATCACTTTTGAATGAAGCATCTGTCACTTATGGGATTATCCAAGTTTTACTTGTCAGAAAGCCCTACATTGTCTTTTTTTCCCCATCAGGCAACTTTACAATCATCCTATATAATAATTTGCTAAATCGTGTGTAACGCCGCGTCATGCACAGTAGAGACTGCCCGCGGTGCGGCTGATACAGAGCTGGGAGCTCTGAAGGAGCGTCCGGCTCTGTATCAGCCGCGGCGCGGGCAGTCTCCACTGCGCAAGACTGCCCCGCGACCGGGTGGCAGTGGCACTGTGGTCCGTGTAACGGGCTGTTCAACTAGTGGTGAATAAATAACTAGATGCACCCAATAAAGAGTTTATATAAAATGGGTAAGAGCGTATGCTCTTGGTACAGAATGTTCATCCACCTAGAACAAAATCCAAATATATCTAATACAAGTGCCAAATATATCGTACAATATCTGCCAAAAGGATATCAATAAAAAATGTTATTAAAATAGATGAGCAATGCGGCATACTTGATGTTGTACTCGCTTCAGATTATTAATAGCTAGAATAATGTTTTAAAATAAATATACATTCTACAGGATATCATCTAACTGCTGTTTAATAGACAATACTAGTCTGCATGCCCCTCCTGTGTCACCTACTGGGTCCACCACAATACAACTTTCTAGTTCATATTGTCCACATTTACACATAGATATTTTTGATGTTATTTCAGTTTGGGCCATCTTGCTGTTTGCATTCACAGTACGGGTAGGGATGGGCACCCTTCTATTCACTGCGCCTTATATATTGGTTGAGTGACAGTTTCGACACAGGGGGAGCCTACAGCCCAATTTGGTCTATAAAACAGCAATTAGGGGATAGATATCCAATAGAATTTACATTTTTTAAATAAACAAGATTATTCTAGCTATCATTTTAACTTTACTATCATATCAGCCCCTTGGATACTAGAGAAGTCTCCAAACCACTTTGAAGCAAAACAATGAAAGGCTGTCTAGCGTACAAGGGGTTAACAGCAACAGAAGAAAGTCGCATAATGCACCACTGCTTGTGAGCTATTTTACATGAATGATTCACTTACTCAGAGCCGGGAGGAGTCGGAGAAGAGAGTTCTTATTTCTTAGCTTGGTGATGTGCAAAGCGTAGTAAAGACCCACTTCACAGGCGATTCTGTTCTCTAGGAGAAATCTGACACATACAAAGGCACATTTACCACAAATAATAATGGCTTCACTAGTGGCTGACTTCAGGGGTGCTGCAGGGTACTTTGCAGCCAGTTAGCAGGGCCAGTGGTTCGCCTCACAATGTGATCAGGCTGTACGCAGAGGTTCAGCCGCAGACTGGTTTATATAACAGGAGGTGGGAACCAAACTCCCACTGATTTAAACAGGGTCTTTAGCCCTTCAACTCACTTTCAATAGTTTAAGGGATAGTAATACTTAAGTATTACTAATCCCTATAGCAAAGTACTGCTTAAAAAAAACGTATTGCCCCCAGTGTCAATTCTCAAACCTTTATGGTTTGAGAGATGAACGCTTCTAAAGTTGCCCTCTCGCTCCCCCTTCCCCCTGCTGCAGAGCCGCCTGATGATCTCTGACCAGATTTCCCTGAGTCAGCTAGAATGCGGACTACAGGGATGGGGGAGGGACAGGGCAAGTCTAGAAGTGTTCATCTCTCAAACCATAAAGGTTTGAGAGATGACACTGGGGGCAATATGTTTTTTTTAAGTAGTACTTTGCTATAGGGATTAGTAATACTTAAGTATTACTATCCCTTTAAACACTGCTAATCCCAACTCTGGGACCACGAGCAGGTTCATTCCCAATGACCATACAAGAGGTTGTGATAAACGTTTACAGTCAATAGGAAGCATCATCATCTTCTCTGGAACTCCCATTAGCTCTGGGGAGGAGAAGCCCAAGAAGACTTATACACTGAGGACTGTACATTTTAATGTGGTTACTGCCAGAGGTGAGACTAGCGGTTTCAGTCTCATTCTATATTGGTTGTTCAGTTGGGTGCAACATCCCATCAGCCAATAGGAATAATCAACTCTGTAGCTCACAGCATCAGCTGTAGGGAAAGCCTGGCGAACACCTATATCATTGCAGGCTTTCAATAGCCCATATAAATCAGTGGGAATCTGTATTTGCCCCTACAATGCAGTTGGCTTGCTCCAGTTCTTAGTAGATCCTATTCCCTTCCCCCCAGCGGCACAACCAGTTCACTCACTTTGTGAAGACATCTGGCAGGGTGTTTGGATAAGTCACTGCCACCTTCTCCTCTGTTGGCAGCTTGTGCTCCACGTTGAACGTGTAGTCGTCTACCACCAGTGTCATCAGTAATGGCAAGAACTTGGTGATCAGATCTACTTCCTGCAAAAAAAGGAGGAACGATCAACAAAAGTCTGAATAATAGAGTCGGTCACACTTGTAAAAGGCCCAGTAAGTGTCATTTGACTCAGTAAAACAAAGACTTAACAGCTTAATAAATATTGTAAAATTGCTAAAAAACTGTCCTAGGCCAATTAAGCAACCAGTTATACTCCAGCTGTTGTAAAGCTACAGCTCTTATCATCGCCCTCACCCAGCCATTGGCTGTCAGATGATAGGATCTGCACCCCCTCTATACACACATCTCTCATATATAAAGTAAGCATTTCACTTTTTTGGACCCCCCCCCCCCCAAAAAAAAAAAAAAGATTTTTCATGCCAAATAAAACATGGGGACACCCAAAAAATGTTTAGTTCAATAGTTATTACAACTTAGGTTTTTTTATTAGTAGTAGTAAATTATTAGCAACAGTGCCCTCTGGTGTACATATAGTCTTCCTACTACATTCAGTGGCTGAGGATAGACTCTTCTCCAAAGAATGTGAATGTAACAGATGCAACATTTTGTGACAATTTGAACTGTAATAAAATTTGAATGAATAATCTCCCGGCAGTGTGGATGATCTTGTTTTAATCAGCAGGGAAATACTGCAATGTGATTTTTTTCCCCCAATAATTAAAAAAAAATGTTATTGATTATTTAACGCTTTGAAAATCAGAAGTGTGCAACACATTGAGAGGCACAACCTATTGGTCCTTAAATGATTAAGCAAAGAAGGCCAAAAGTCTTTTACTAAATCATTATCACCAATCTCTGAAGGAGTTTACTTTTTGCAAAATAATGCGCTGAATACCTTTCGGGCACTCCAAGGGTTAATGGTGGGGTTTATGCTAATTATTTCTATTTTGTTTTACTATTCAGATGTCAAATAGTAAGTTACTGGAACGGTATAAAAGAAGGCTAGGCAACAACGGACTACAACTCTCAGCATCGCTGACCAGTCATTGGTCCAAAGGTTGTCTAGCCCTGGTGGCACAGAGCCACAAACATACATATAAATTAGTTTCCCAAATAAGATTTTTATTACAGAACAAAGGTTAGTTAAACATACAGGCACAGTGTAATTCCCTATAAAACAAGTGAAACTTGATTTAGGGTGACAGGTCCACTTTACGAATTCAGCTAAGGAAATGTACACATTAAAGGGGAGCTATCAACCCTATGTAAGTTTACCTCATTATTAAAGTGTTAGTAATGCCCAAAAAAGTGTTTTGCATTTAGAAGAGCTTAAAAAGCCGAGCTAAATGCAAAAAAAAAGTATCTCTCAAACCGCCATGGTTTAAGAGATACAGGCGTTTAAAGTTCGCTGTTTCCTACTGACAGGAGATTCGTGTCAGTCGACACGGAGGCACTTGGGAAGTGCCGCGATCTTGTTACTTACACGGAATCCCTTCATTGGAATGGTCTAAAACGTGTGCCTGAACACCAGACACACGCTTTAGACCATTCCAATGAAGGGATTCCTTGTAAGTAACGAGATGGCACACGTTTTAGACCATTCCAATGAAGGGATTCCTTGTAAGTAACGAGATTGTGGCACTTCTCAAGCGCCTCCGTGTCGACCGACACGAATCTCAGCTGTCAGTAGGAAACATCGAACTTTAAATGCCTGTATCTCTTACACCATAGCAGTTTGAGAGATACATTTTTTTTGCATTTAGCTCAGCTTTTTAAGCTCTTCTAAATGCAAAAAAATGTTTTTGGACATTACTAACACTTTAAAAATAAGACATGGCCTTACATCCGGACAGACTGCGGTTACAGTTCTGTACCGCAGTCTGTGAAACGTCTTGTTCCCCCCCCCCCCCAAGTATTGTCGCTTTCCAACCTCCTCCGATGATGGAGGATTTCTCCATGTAAACTGGTTGGAAAGCGACAATATTTGGGGAGGAACAGAAGATTGACAGGCTGCAGTGCAGAGCTGTAACCATAGTCTACCCGGAAGTAAGGCCACGGCTCGTTTTTAATAATGTAAATTTCCCCACAGCATGCTTTTTTTTTTTTTTTTTTTCTTTAATAAAAATAAAAACAAACAAACAAACAAAAAAAAAAACGATTAAAGCTTATCACTCTATGACGATGAAAATGAGGCAAACTTGTATAGGTGTGATAGATCCACTTTAAAAATACTATAGAATAACAATTTACTCCATGAGCGATGAGATATTCTTGGAGGAACCTTACCAGTTTGGGCTCCCTGAAAACCTGACTGTCAATCATATCCCATGCGCCATGACCCAGAGACAGCATCCTCAGCAGTAAGAGCAATTCTTGGCTGTCCTAAAAACAGATTGATGAAATACAGTGCAAATAAGATACATCCTGCTTTTTGTGTAGACTAATGCTGTGTGATAAAGAGCAACAACAGAACTGAATACAGCAATACATGTACTCAGTCATGCACCTCCATTCAAAAGGAATGAAAGTTATGATAAAAATGTGAGGTTCATGAATATTCAGCAGCTTTTGCTGAACTGATGATTCGTGGAGGGTCTCCTTGTTACCTACTCTTGGCAAAGTTTCCTGGCTAATGAGCTCCTGCAGATTTCGTATGGTACTTAGAGCAAGAGTGTTGATAGCGAAGGGGTCACAAAGGATCATAGACAAGTCTCTGTGGTAGACAAAAGAGTTACACAAAGTGAAGAGTCAATGGGAGCGGTACTGAAGAACAAACAGAACCCAGATCTGCAGTGATTTGGTTATATACAATCTTTAAAGGGATAGTAATACTTCATTTTATCTTTATTTTATTTTGTAGGCATTAAAAAAACATGAAGAATGATATAAGTCTTATCTCTCAAACCTTTATGGTTTGAGAGATATTCACAAGCAAAGTTTCCCCTCCCGCCCCTTTTACCTAGTGTAAGACATCTCTTCTCAGATGTGGAATGCAGTCCATAGACCAGACAGATAACAGAAGGGGACAATCTTCTTCCTATGAGAACAATGAAAGCCCTGCCCCCCTTGACAAGCTTTTCAGGTTTTTCCCTTATCTTAATTGAAGATTGTCCCTCTCTGCAGTCTACCTGGGCACCTCCGTTCTGATCTGGCTGAACAGTGTTACATCAGTAAAAGGGGCGGGAAGGGGATACTTTGTCATTGAATTACTCTTGAACTACAACTCTGACAGAAATGAAATAACACTCTCCAAAGTCCAAATACTAGGATGATTAATTAGAGCTGCTTTTTTATAAAACATTACTATCCCTTTAATCCCTTGGTGCTTGAAGCAGCGCATTAGCAACATGTCTAGCATCCAAGGGGTTAAAGGAGCAGCAATGATTCTGACTGATTAATGAAAAAAATATTGTAGGGATTTTCCTGCTGTGTACAAGGCTACTTTCACTGTTGGAATTGTAATAACATTTGAATTAATCATCTTCCATTTTTTCCCCAAATTAAACAGCCCTTTTCTACTATATTCACCAGGTTGAGCTGTTGCCATCAGTCTTTATAGAAAGTTTCAATTTAAGACGTAAGGGGGGTTATGCACTAAAGGGTGATAGAGAAGTGATAAAGTGGAGATGAATTCTCCAGTTCCTGTGTTATTCTATGGAGCCTATGCACTAAGATCTCCAAAGTGCTAGAAATTTTAGCAAATTGGCTCCATAGAATCGCATAGGAACTGGAGAAGTGATATCACTGGAGAAGTCACCTCCATTTTATCACCTCTTTATCACGCCTTAGTGAATCTTCCCCCAAAGGTCTCCAACAAAGAACAAAAAGGAAAAAAAAAATGCCTGATGGACACCAGTTAGCACAACTGCAAAGTTTTGATTAAAACTAAAGAAATAGTTTGAGCTGTAACAATATATTAATGCAGTGGTTTAATGCAACAGAAAAACTTTACAACACACATTTTTTTCCATAATGAAACATTACTGCTCTATCAAAAATCCTTACCCAAGCACCTGTTCCTGCCCCTTTTTGACGCCATCCAAAAAGCCCTGCAGTTCGCGTGCCCGCTTGGCATCTACAAACTTCTCTCGGATGCAGGCATCAAGACACCAAGTGAACTGCAAATTTTCAGGAGATATGCAGAAGTAAGGATATTTTTCAGTTCTTCACTCAGTGCTTCTCAGAAAGGAAGCAACAGACCTATCCTCGCCACTGAAATACTTTGGACACCCCTTTGAACCTCAGGGTTAAAAGAAGGACTTACCTAGCTAGATGTCTTTCATGCAGCAATCAGTTATATTTATTTAATGCATTTTGCAATTAAACACTGCTGTAGTCTGTACCAGCATGGGGACATTTTACTACCTGTATAGCTCCTCTTTAAAGAAAACTAAAGCAAGCAGGTAAGATATACAAAGAGATAGACTACTAAACAAAAAGTGTGACAAGTGCATACTGTGAATGGATAAAATTAAAAAGGTTTTGGTTATGGTGCCCCCCTCCTCTGCTGCTCAGTCATTCTTTTCACTCCCTTGTGCCACAGCAGAGACAAAATGTCCATATTCATATCAACGTGGTCCCAACCACAGCCAGTCCAACAAATCCAACCTGCATGAGAGAAACAGCACACCCACAGACAGTCCAGCAAATCCTCCCTGCACAAGAGAAACAGCATAACCACACAGTCCAGCAAATCCTCCCTGCACGAGAGAAACAGCACAACCACACAGTCCAGCAAATCATCCCTGCATGAGAGAAACGGCACAACCACAGTCCAGCAAATCCTCCCTGCATGAGAGAAACAGCACAACCCCAGACAGTCAAGCAAATCCTCCCTGCACGAGAGAAACAGCACAACCCCAGACAGTCAAGCAAATCCTCCCTGCACGAGAGAAATAGCACAACCACAGACAGTCCAGCAAATCCTCCCTGCATGAGAGAAACAGCACAACCACAGTCCAGCAAATCCTCCCTGCATGAGAGAAACAGCACAACCACAGACAGTCCAGCAAATCCTCCCTGCACGAGAGAAACAGCACAACCACAGTCCAGCAAATCCTCCCTGCACGAGAGAAATAGCACAACCACAGACAGTCCAGCAAATCCTCCCTGCATGAAAGAAACAGCACAACCACAGTCCAGCAAATCCTCCCTGCATGAGAGAAACATCACAACCACAGACAGTCCAGCAAATCCTCCCTGCATGACAGAAACAGCACAACCACAGACAGTCCAGCAAATCCTCGCTGCACAAGAGAAACAGCACAACCACAGACAGTCCAGCAAATCCTCGCTACACAAGAGAAACAGCACAACCACAGACAGTGCAGAAAATCCTCCCTGCACAAAAGAAACAGCACAACTACAGACAGTCCAGCAAATTCTCCCAGCATGAGAGAAACAGCACAACCACTGACAGTCCAGCAAATCCTCCCTGTACGAGAGAAACAGCACAACCACAGACAGTCCAGCAAAACCTCCCTGTACGAGAGAAACAGTTCAACCACAGACAGTCCAGCAAAACCTCCCTGTACGAGAGAAACAGCATAACCACAGACGTATAATTTCAGCCTTTAGTGGCCTTGTCAGTGAGGCGCAACTGATTCCCTCTAGGCACACACAGAGAAAGAGTCCATATCTGGATATCCTTCCACTTATGGAAACTACAAAACAAAACGTATGACAAGCACGCACTGAGAACATATACAATTAAATGGATAAATGTTTTAGTATTGGGTATGGTGACCCCAACAGGAAACAGACAATAAAAAACACAACACATTCTTCCTTTAACCCTCTGAGAGCCAGAGAGGTATCCAAAGCATTATGCTGCAATGTGATGGATACTTCTCTGGCACTCAAATGGTTACATGCAGGATGGAATTCCTGGCCCAGTCCTAAGTGATAACACCCCAGCAGTGTAATTTTTTTTAAAGAAACATGGCCTCATTCTTCCTAAACTTGAAATACTATTAAATAAATAAAAAAATGAAAGGTGCCGTGGCACTTTGGAGTGCCAAAGACATCCACTTAGGGTGCCACGTTTTTCTGTGAAGACTTTGAAAAAAAATATATATATATAAAATTATGAATTTTAAATGTTTTTAGAAATTTATGAACAATAGGTTAGCTTTTGTTATTTGGGTTGTAAGACCTAATAATGACTGTATATTTATATATTGTAACCTTAATTATACTCTTTGATAAATTGTATAAAATATGTTGGGGTGCCCCAAAACTTCCAGATTGTGTGCTGGGGTGTGTTGAGCAAAAAAAAAGATGGAGAACTACTGATGTAGTATTCAGTAGAACACCTAGTTTGGTCATTTAAAGGGATAGTAATACTTTGTTTTATCTTTATTTTATTTTGTAGGCATTAATAAAACATGAAGAATGATATAAGTCTTATCTCTCAAACCTTTATGGTTTGAGAGATATTCACAAGCAAAGTTTCCCCTCCCTCCTCTTTTACCTAATGTAAGCCATCTCTTCTCAGATGTGGAATCCAGTCCATAGACCAGACAGATAACAGCAGGGGACAATCTTCTTCCTATGAGAACAATGAAATCCCTGCTCCCCTTGACAAGTTTTTCAGGTTTTTCCCTTATCTTAATTGAAGATTGTCCCTCTCTGCAGTCTACCTGGGCACTTCCCTACTGCTCTGGCTGAGCAGTGTTACATCAGTAAAAGGGGTGGGAGGGGGATACTTTGTCATTGAATTACTCTTGAACTACATCTCTGACAGAACTGAAATAACACTCTCCAAAGTCCAAATACTATGATGATTAATTAGAGCCGCTTTTATTATGAAACATTACTATCCCTTTAAAGGGAACTGTTCTCAGAGAAATAATGAATCAGAAATGACATGACTTGCCTTATGACAAGGATCTACCGTGCAGATCTCACTAATGTCCAGATCATGCAGCGACATGAGCAGTTCGGCCCTCAGAGTACAATAATGTACATTACGTGTCCTCAGAAAGAGCGTGCGCAGGAACTGCAGGACCATGTCATAGAGCTTCACGTTCTTCCCAATCATCTGAGTCAGCTTCTGCACCACCTAAATAGGGAGAAAGGAATGGATATAAAGTAAATTATGGGAAATTATCATTATTTAAGTATGAGCTATTGCCTGGATATATGTTTTTCAACCAACAAAAAGGAGACAACAATATTCAGGATTTTCCATTAAAGCGATAGTTATCTTTAATTTTGCCATTATTTGGTCAGGATCTCTGTTTAATTACCCGGCTTCAAATACATACACACCGCTAGTAAGAAGCAGGTGAAGTATAGTTGAGTCCTCACTGGCTTAACCCCTTGAGTGCCAGAGAGGTATCTAGTGTATTGTGAAGGGTTGAGCAATTTACTGGAGGCCCTGAAATGTCAGGAATGAGAAAACGTAAAAAGGATATACAATGAATGTGCACTATATTGAATACAATGCACTGGATGGAGACTGATCCCTTCAGTCTTTTCTGCCGCAGGGCTAGTGTTACACTGTACCGCTATCCCTGCTTTTAGAGTCAGAAACAAGAGGACTTAGTGATGTTAAACGTAAAGACTTTAGTTAATCTGTCTATATATTCAGCTCCAGCAGATTAAATAGATAAAAATACAGATTACCATCAGTTTAAACCCTTACATTCAAAAGAAAAGTGGAGGAATTATGGGGGAAAACCATCTTCAGTATAAGGGAGAACTAAACATTTCCATTATTTTAAATAGGGATTTTAACCCCCTCAGATTTAAAGGTTTCCAACGCATTGCAAAATAAATATTTAACTCTGTGGTAATATTTTGAATTTGCATTTTCTCTCATGGTGCGATGTGGAGAACTCTCTAGCATTTGCCGGGTTTAAAGGGTATCTATCATTTAAAAAAAAAAAAAAAATTGTACCATAGGTTTTGTTACTAAAGTATTATTAGGGAAGCTGTTTTTTTTTTTTTTTGTAATGTAACTACTTTTGCAGATATTCTATTTTTAAGTCAAATAGAGCTGTGCCGAAGAATCAGCATTATGCTGACCGGCACAGCTCTATCTGTACGAAGAATCAGCGCACTGCATTATGCTGACCGGCACAGGTCTGACTGACTTCCTAATTCTCCTCCCAGCTGTCCCAGGGAGCACGTTCACTCGTCCCTTCAGTGTGCTGTGAATGGCCTCTATCGTTATAGCAAGCTCTGGTAAGCATTATACTGAGGTTGCTTACCGGAGCTTGCTATAATTATAGCAGACATTCACAGCAGAGCAAAGGGAATTGTGGACACTCTCCCTGGGGAAGCTGGGAGGGAGGTGGGAGGAGAAGTCAAGCTGTGCTGTGCACATTATGCGGAAGTGCACAACACAGAACATTAAATATCTTCAAAATGGTTACATTAAAAAAAAAAAAAAAAAAAAAAAAAAAAAAAAAAAAAAAAAAAACAGCTTCCCTAATAATACTTTAATAACAAAACCTATGGTCAAAAACATTTTTAAGGTGATACATCCACTTTAAATCCCTATTTAAATATCTCAAGCAGTCATGGGGTTAAAAGCTTTCCTTTTTTTGTTAATGCATATATTGGCTTAAGGTAGTTTCTGTGCCGGGGAGCAGTGACTGTGAATGTAGCATTAGGGGAATCTAAGGGCACCTCGAGTGCTTCCCTAGGATCTCCTGCGATGTAAATCCAGCCCTGGTCCTTACCTCTCCCTGCCGCCTGGTTTTGGGTGAAAGGCTGAAGAAGTTGTGAAGGACGGAGAGGTCGCTGCTCAGCAGGATATTCTCCTTCTCCATGATGTACTGCTTCAGCAACGGGGAAACCTCATCCCCAAACAGCGCCTGGTTATCCTGCCAGATCTGCCGCTTCACCTCCACAGCGCAGGCTTTGTACAAGTCCTTATCAGCCATCACCAGCTTCAGCTTCTTCTCTGGCACCTGTTACAACACACAAGATAATAAACTCCTCACCAAGACAGCAGGGGTCTGTGTTACTTGTACCATTTTTGTTCTCTTAAACCTTCAAGGTGGAACTATTACTGAAAATAAAGTGCCCCACAAATCCTTATGAACATGGTGATACTCATATCAATACTAGTGTTACCCTGAACAAGTCTGGCGTTATTGATAAATCCAACTTGTTCCCAGAAACACAGACAGGCATCTTGCTGTATCGGCATCTGTGCACCTGTGTCGTCAGTCCCTTCCTGCACCTTAAGGTACAATACAACGCCTCCTAGAGGAGGGACGGACAGCGCAGGCACACAGATGTTTCTTTGGCAAGATGTCTGCTCTGATCCCTGTCTGTGCACCTGGAAAGGAGTTGGATTTATCAATAAGGCCAGGCTTATTTAGGGTAATACTAGTATGGATATGCATATCGCTGTGTGTGTGTAATGATTTGGGGGCACTTTATTTTCAGTGATAATTCCGCTTTAAAGAACAGAGGGGTGTGAAATACATTCAGAAGCAATCAATGCACTATACACTCCTCTGACCCTTCTAAGGTAAAAGAGGAACATTCCAATTGGAATAAATGACTTAATTTGTTTATACCCCTTGAAGATCAAAAGTGTGCAATGCAATACTCTGGACACCCCAGTGGTCTTCAAGGGGTTAACAAAAAGGACTTATCTAAGAAGGTGTCCTGCATACAACAGTTATTAATATTAACCATTCTGTTTGGGTTTTTTTTGTGCATATGAACTTGGCTGCAGTCTAAACCCAATTAGATACAAATTCCCCAAATCCCACTGATTTAAATGTGACTTTTAACCACATATAGATGGAGATAACTCTAGCATTTAAGGAGTTAAAAGCACAATTTAAATCAGTAACAATACGGGAACAGGTTGATCCACTTTTGTGCATATAGCACACTGTGCACTGAAGATCTCTACAGAAATGTTAATGGCTGCCGTCAGGATCAGGAAGTCAAGAACACACAACTGAATTGGCTTGCAGTTTGCAGGGGAGGAGAAGGAATTAAAGGGCCGGCCCTACCTTTGGAAGGTGCTTCATTACACACATCACTACTGGCTGAATTGATGGCATCTTCACTAACGCAAAACACTTTTCCAATAACTCCTCCAGTTTGCTGTACCTAAAGTGAAATGAATTATGTAACAGAGTACAAAGCAATACATAAATTACAAGACTTTACTAATTGTCATTACATTAACGTTACAGTCAATGTCCATTTTAACTTTATATATTCTACAAGTGCAACTAGGTACTGAAACTGCCTAGACTTTTTCCACACACAAGCTTCCTGAATATCTGTTTCCACAGAGTTTTCTGTAAAGGACTGTGAAGCAGGAACAGTGACACAATGTAACACTTTCACTGAAGTGGTGCAAAACTTTATTACAATATCTGCTTTCAAACTCCCTGACAGAATGAGCTCTGGAAATGTAAATTCATGGAGCTTCCTGTCAGGAACACACACATTTATATGTTAAAGTCAGGGGAAAAAAAAAAAAGAGATTAAAAAGTACAGGCAATTGGACTTTATATATTATGTACTTTCAGATTGTATAAAGTCAAAAAGGAAATTTGAGACTTCACAGCATTTTGCTTGCCTTGGGGTTAATGTAATAAATATTATGCCCCAATTGCCCCACTTTTCTCTTTTTTCACATTTACCCCATGTGTTTTATATTACAGATCTGTCTTTTTATTAAAGAAGACCTGACACTTTTGTCACGATCACAAGATTTTAAAAGAACTTTCAAAACCTCCTTTATTTATGTTGGTCATTTTTTTTTATAAAATAAAAAGTAATAGGTATTTATCATCTTTGCAATTTATGTATATTAGACAGGGAGTGTCAGTTTGGAGGGAGAGCAGTGTGGAATGTTAGTATCTGGCTGGTAAAATGTAGAAGTTTGGAGGAAGAATAGTGTAAAATGTTAGTATCTAGCCTGGCTAACAGGGAGTGGGAAGGAGAGCAGTGTGGAATGTTAGTACCTGGCTGACAGGGAGTAGGAAGGAGAGCAGTGTGGAATGTTAGTACCTGGCTGACAGGGAGTAGGAAGGAGAGCAGTGTGAAATGTTAGTACCTGGCTGACAGGGAGTAGGAAGGAGAGCAGTGTGGAATGTTAGTACCTGGCTGACAGGGAGTAGGAAGGAGAGCAGTGTGAAATGTTAGTATCTGGCTGACAGGGAGTAGGAAGGAGAGCAGTGTGGAATGTTAGTACCTGGCTGACAGGGAGTAGGAAGGAGAGCAGTGTGAAATGTTAGTATCTGGCTGACAGGGAGTAGGAAGGAGAGCAGTGTGGAATGTTAGTATCTGGCTGGCAGTGAGTTACAAAGTAACAGTTCCACTTTACATCTTTGCAAGCTCTCAATTCCATTTACTTGCCTTTCCTCATCTTTCCCTTCTGAGGCAATAACGGACACCCTGTCCAGCAACTTCTCTCTCAGCTCATCAAAGACAGTCTGATGGAACTCCAGGCGAGGGATGCTGTGGAGATCCAAGAACGGCAGAGCTGACTGGAGAGATGGCAGTAGCACCCCATTTTCAGTCTGTTAGAGCACACGGGAACATTATTACAGATTGGTAGAGATATTAAGCACAGAAGACAAAGCCTCTCCAGGTATAACTATTGTTTTACCATGAATACATCTTTCATTGAAGCTGCTGTACTAAGCGAATTGAGGCTCAGGACAAACCAACGGCACCACAGGGGAAGAAAATTAGAAATTACATTTATTTAAATGGGGCTTTAACACCTTAAATGCTGGCAATGTATCTAACATATTACTCTGAACCCTATGGTACAACTTGCTTTACCCAGAATTACACAACTTTCCTTTAGTACATCAGCATCTAAGAGTCATTAAAAACTTGGGTTGACTGAAGGTGTGATAGATGTATTATGAAATTATCCTAATAGTACACTGTTTTTAACAAAACTACAGCAATGGATTGTTGTGCTCTGTTGCTAGATCCACTGGCAGAAAATGGACGTATAAGAGGATGTAACTAATCAAATAATTTCAGTTGTTCTTATATTACATTTGTCTTATTAAAATCAAGGCATTTAAGGCCCATTTAAACCAATGGGAGTTTTATCTTTGTCACCTATGGTGCATTCTGGCATCCAAAGGGATTAAAGACCATTTTAAATCAATGAGGATTGTACAATGACAATATGAAATGTGTGTTCATGTGTGTGAATCTGGAGAGGGACAGGTTACCACCTAGCCTGCTTGTATGAGAACATACAATTCATCTTGTCATTGTACAATGCTGTTGATTTCCTTTCTGATTTAACAGACTGTGGACAGAACAGCTGCTTTGTTTTCTGTAAATTTCATTATTGTGGCACAGGAGACAAACAGATTAAATGGCAGATGCAGAGATAAAAGTAATATTTAGAAGTGAAAATGTTCTCTGCTGGGAACCAGCACAGAGAAGCAGGCACTGGAGAGGTTAAAGAGAGAGCAATCTGCAGCTATGCTGCTGTCATTGGACTTCAACTCTCACCATCCCTGCAGAACAAATAGACACATGATACATACCTGAAAATATAAAAAAAAATTAAAATAATCCAGGGATACTTTCCCCTTGGGCAGTCACTTTACAGAGCATCAATAGCAGTACATAGTATAATGTGGCATAACACCAACAGAAAACCTCATGTTTAAACAAACCTGTGCTTGCATAAAAGAACAGACGTTGCTGATACCTAAATAATACAGTAAATCATAAACAAGCAAAAATAACACAAGGGGAAGCTCACTGCATATTAAACTTTTAATGACAAGGACACCGAATATGGTGTTGAAATGACATTTTAAAATGTGGGACTGCAGGATGCAGGGAGTGAATGCCAAAACCAAAGTCCGTCCCCGGAAATCTGAGACAACTGTCAAGTATGTCACAAGGTTAAAGGGGTGGACAAACAGTGGCTCTCCAGTTGTCAATGGGCTACAGCTATCATCATCCGAGCAGGAAGACATTGAAGCGGTTACAGATATAGGAACCCCATGACTTTCCAGCTGTCAGTAAACACTAAAAAGGATAAGGGATGGGCAACCCGTGGTTCTCAAGCTGCCACTGGACTACAACTGCCATTGCTTCAAACACACTTAACAGCTTAAGCCATTAAGTACCAGAGGGCACACACCCATCTGGTCCTCAAAGTGTTAATAGGGGGCACAACAAGGAGCTGCCGTCCATCGACAGCTGGACAGCCACTGGCTGCCCACCATAGTTTAAAGGGGCTGGTATATGGACAGACCACCTGGAATTGTTCTATTGCCTTAAGGGGCTCGGTGCAGTTGGTCAGAGTCTCCTTTAATTCTTCTCCATTGGCGACCCCCAGTTCTGAGAGGCCGGCAAACATCCTGGCAGCCTGGGGTTCCACTCAGAATCGTGCCCCTCTAACACGTAGCCTGCGGGAAACCTGTCAGAGTCGGGTAACCGCTCCGAGCGGCCTTGAAGGCAGCCAGCAAGCTCAAATCTCCTGAAATCCCATTCCTTGCAGTTTCATGTTTTCCTAATCAAAAATAACAATACTTCCGACCCAGGTACCACATCCGGTCCATCACTAGACTTCGTCCTCCTGCAACTCAGCTCTGGTGCAACACAGTTCCGGGCGATCTGTTACTATAGTAACAGGACAGTTGTGAACCATTTTATTTTAACACCAGTATATAAACTACAAAATCCACACAAGCCTGCGAGTTCTCACACTGACGACTGTTACTGAGTGTGTATGTATGTGATTCCATTTAAATCCTTTGAGTGCCTGAAAAGTAAGCTTGCAATGCGTTGCTTACCCTCTCTGGTACTCAAAGGGTTAAATATATTATTATCTATCACCATACCGGGGAACTTCCAGCTGAGGGCTACCTGGAGAGTAGTCCTCTGTTCAGCAGGGGGTGACAAAAATGACGCTAATGGCGTCAAAAAGGGGCGGGGCTTGACACGAGTGTGGGGGGGGGGGTGCTTAACCCTTTGAGTTTCAGAGTGGTACGGAATGCATTGCGAAGCAAAGCATTCCGTACCACTCTGGCACTCAAAGGGTTAAAAATGTCACACAGAAGGCTGGGGACGGAGGAACGGCGGGAGAAAGAGTGTAAGCGGGTAGAGTTTAAATAGAAACTCCCCACATCCGGAGGAATCTGCCCCGGAGACCCGGTAAATCTCTGTCAGAAACAGAGTCTCCGGGGCAAATCCGGAGAGTTCCCAGGTATGTCTATCACAAATGCTGACATAACACAGAGGTGATTTTGACAGGAGTGCGTTCCACATTAAAGCATACCTCCCAACATTTCAAATCGTCAAAGAGGGACAGGAGGTGTTGCTGGTGGGCGGGGCATTAGCATACCTGGGAACTTTCAGTTGAGGGCTACCCGGAGGGTAGTCCTCTGTTCAGCAGGGGGTAACAAAAAAGACGCTAAGCGCGTCAAAAAGGGGCGGGACTTAACTCCAGTGTTGGGGGGGGATTTAACCCTTTGAGTGCCAGAGTGGTACGGAATGCATTACAAAGCAATGCATTCCGTACCACTCTGGTACTCAGTGGGTTAAATGTGTCACACAGAAGGCTGGGGACGGAGGCACAACGGAAGAAAAAGCAGATGTGGCAGAGTTTCAATAGAAATTCTCCACATCCGGAGGAATCTGCCTCTGCCCCGGAGACCCGGTAAAGCTCTGTCAGAACCGGAGTCTCCGGGGCAGGTTCCCAGGTATGGGCATGAGAGAAAAGTTTTAGGCTATATCATGACTTGTTGCCACCTCCTTCTGTAACCTAATAAATGACTTATAACGAGATCAAAGTATTTTATTTACACATACTAATTTATAAACACACACATATACTGATGTTTAAACATACATCAATGTGAGTTTTATTGCTGTGGAGCAATGTGATACACATATACACACCACACAGTCTGATCTACTGAACACAGGGACACCAGGGTGGGAAAGAGGGATTTGGGTCCTAAAGAGGGACACTTGGGAGGTAGGGTTGCCACCTTTTCTTCAAAAAAATACCGGCCAAGGCATTCCCTCCATAGACTTAACATTGAAAAGAAGCCAATTTTTTACCGGCCTGCCGGTAAAATACCGTCTGGGTGGCAACCCTATTGGGAGGTATGTTAAGAACATACTTCCTAAGAGTCCCTCTTTAGGAGGGATACACATCCCTCTGTCCCTTTTTCCAGTGCTGGTGGCCATCTTTTTAGGAGATAAGACTATGTGTTGTGTGTATTAGTGCATTACTTTGTCCCACCTCCACACTACTAAAACTCATATTAACCCCTTAAGGACCAGCGGTCATGGGACATTTCCGTCCCACAATGACAGCATAGGCGCACTTTGACGCGCCGGTACACGTGACCTGTCACATGTATCGGCGCGTCATTATGGGGCTTGAAAGAGATTGCTCCGATCTTGGAGCGGTCTATTTCAGGCCCTGTTTTTACTTACAGCGCTCCCGGTAGAGTACGTGAAGTACCATGACCGTCATCGGTCCTTGAGTAGTTCAAGGACCGTGACGGTCCTGGTACGTCAAGGGTCCTTAAGGGGTTAATATATTTATAAACTTCAGTATATGTGTTTATATATTAGTCTGTGTATATAAAATACTCTGCTCTTGTTCTAAACCATTTATTCAGTTAGACAAACGGGTGCCAGTAAATCACGAAATAACCTAAAAATTCTCTATAATGCCACACACACCAGTCACGCCCCTGCAACACCCCCTAAAACACAAATGTCCCTCTTTGCCCTTTTGATATGTTGAGCGGTATGTAATAATAGCCCTCTTAATATAGTTATCTGTAGTGAAAAGAATAATTATGACACAGTCTGATATTTCCTTACTTCCCAATTGTCCCTCTTTAGAAGAGATTAGGGGTGATTCAAGTTGCTGATTTAGAAACCAGTTTACAGCATTTTTACGTCATCTTGCAGAGAAGGCATGTCTGCGTCTTCGCTGTCTGTCCCTTTCTCCTCCACAATTGGTGAGTTGAATGCCTGGCTACCTTAAGGCACCGGAAGGGACTGAAAGTGCAGAGGGTGCCTACTGCAAGATCCCTTCCTGTTCCTGTCTGCCTATAAAGGTCTATTCTTCACTAATGCTGCAATTATTATTAAAATTACAAGAACATAGATGCCTATCGCTATTATTATTAGTATTTGGGGCTCAATATAACGTGGATGATAGTTCTGCTTTAACCCTTTGAGTGCTAGATGGGTGTGTACAAATTCCAACATGAACAATTCAAGCATCCAACCATTGCCATATTCAGTATAGTGACAAACAGGTGATATTAGTGTGTGTGTTTAGTCTGGTTATTTGGCAGTGTCTGTGTGTATCAGATGTATAAATGATCAATATTACAGTAGTGTTACCTACAGACCTGTCCACTGACGTCTACACACAAGAAGAGACGTAAAAGAGATAAGTATAATAACTGTTATACTAGATCAGGGCAGTGCATTCCTGGGCCTCCACATGCAATGCACTATGGGAGTTATAGTATACTATAGTACAGTGACAAACAGGTGATATTACTGTGTGTGTTTAGTCTGGTTATTTGGCAGTGTCTGTGTGTATCAGGTGTATAAAGGATCAATATTACAGTAGTGTTACCTACAGACCTGTCCACTGACGTCTACACACAAGAAGAGACGTAAAAGAGATAAGTATAATAACTGTTATACTAGATCAGGGCAGTGCATTCCTGGGCCTCCACATGCAATGCACTATGGGAGTTATAGTATACTATAGTACAGTGACAAACAGGTGATATTACTGTGTGTGTTTAGTCTGGTTATTTGGCAGTGTCTGTGTGTATCAGGTATATAAAGGATCAGTATTACAGTAATGTTACCTACAGACCTGTCCACTGATGTCTACACACAAGAAGAAACATAAAAGAGATAAGTATAATAACTGTTATACTAGATCAGGGCAGTACATTCCTGGGCCTCCACATGCAATGCACTATGGGAGTTATAGTATACTATAGTATAGTGACAAACAGGTGATATTACTGTGTGTGTGTTTAGTCTGGTTATTTAGCAGTGTCTGTGTGTATCAGATGTATAAATGATCAATATTACAGTAGTGTTACCTACAGACCTGTCCACTGACGTCTACACACAAGAAGAGACGTAAAAGAGATAAGTATAATAACTGTTATACTAGATCAGGGCAGTGCATTCCTGGGCCTCCACATGCAATGCACTATGGGAGTTATAGTATACTATAGTACAGTGACAAACAGGTGATATTACTGTGTGTGTTTAGTCTGGTTATTTGGCAGTGTCTGTGTGTATCAGGTGTATAAAGGATCAATATTACAGTAGTGTTACCTACAGACCTGTCCACTGACGTCTACACACAAGAAGAGACGTAAAAGAGATAAGTATAATAACTGTTATACTAGATCAGGGCAGTGCATTCCTGGGCCTCCACATGCAATGCACTATGGGAGTTATAGTATACTATGGTATAGAGACAAACAGGTGATATTACTGTGTGTGTTTAGTCTGGTTATTTGGCAGTGTCTGTGTGTATCAGGTGTATAAAGGATCAGTATTACAGTAGTGTTACCTAAAGACCTGTCCACTGATGTCTACACACAAGAAGAGACGTAAAAGAGATAAGTATAATAACTGTTATACTAGATCAGGGCAGTGCATTCCTGGGCCTACACATGCAATGCACTATGGGAGATGTATGCCACAAAAACCCGAGCTCCTAGAACTGACTACCTCTGAGCTCCATGCTAACCCTTTAACCCTTTGAGTGCCAGAGGGATTTGAGACTAACTGCAAATCACTGCTTCACACACCCCTCCAACACTGTAAGGATTAAGTACCAGAGGGTTGTGCAACGCATTCTTTGTCTAGAATTCAGCCCCATCTGCTAAGCTGGTTGTAGTAATATACAGTGGAGGAACAATCCGACAATTCCATTTTCATTTGAGAATAAAAATCCTAATGGCGTCTAATCCATGCACAATGGATTCTTAGTTTTCCTTAAGTAATTTTTCTTTAATGCTGGATATCCTGTCCGTGGGTGCAGACACTTCTATGCTTCAGGACTCCAGGACCTACTTTAGAGTTTGGAGACCAACATTCCTGCAGATAGTCTGAATATCATCTCCACATGATAACACAATCCTATCTACTAATAGTCAATTCCCTTTGACTTAATAATCAATTCCCTTTAACCCCTCGAATGCTAGAGAGGTTGCCAGTAATTGTTTAACAACAGACTGAAGACTCCTCCAGCATTCAAGGAATTCAAATCCCCATCTGAATAAATGAGAACTATAACTTCCCTCTTGTGATACAGGTGATTTACCCAGAATTCCTAGTTTTCTTTTGTTCATGACACCCAACGTGTTCAGTAGTAACTACATGAACAATTGCTTTTTGGTTAACGGTGGAAAGATTAAGTAAAAAAAACAAAGACGATTTGTTACATGTGTCTTAATGTGTTGGATACCTTCCTGTCACTCAAAGGGTTAAAGCAGTATTTAATCAACAGACTATAAACCCCCTGATAAAGCAGTTAACATGGCGAAACGCGATAGGATATAACATTACATCAGCTGCACACAATCACTTTTAATCCCTGTTTTTAATGGATCTTTTTGTGGTTGGAATTAATATAGGGTCTAGCTGAGTAGCACAGTGATTTTAAACAGCCACCAGGGTACTAGCAAAGGGACCGTCCACATGGATCCATTTACAGGGCTCTTTTAGTATCTGGTACACTGCTCCCTTTGTAACTAATGAATATGTGCTCAAATATTGCATACACCGTGGACTAAAATCTATTCAACATCAGTCTTTTGATATCCCCATCTAATAGGCCTCAATCTGAGCCATGACTGTAACATTACAGGCCATTGAGACAAGCAATACCATTTGAATAAAACACCACTCAGCACTGGGAATTGTCTTGTTTTACACAGGGAGAAAAACCATACAATAGATATTTATTTGCATATTAATTGTTACTGTTCCTTTAATATTAGGACACAGACCTCATGTAACTGTCAAATTTATACACAATGGCATGAATTGGATGGGGCTCCTGACAGTAAATCACAGCAGGACTACTCACTTGGATTAACGAACAAAAGAACAAATATATTCATTTATGAAGCCCCACAAGAGTAAGCAGTAATTATCATTTTAGGGTTGAGACAATAAAGGGCAGCACAAGTATTTTACAGATGGAGACATGGGGTGTAGTCCCTGCTGTATTATTTTTATATTAGCATTCATGTGTAATATATCAGCATATTATGTAGCGCAGTACAATTAGGGAACTCATCACAAACTCACTACAAACACCTGACTCTTAACAAATGGAAAAAAATGATAGCATACCTCCCAAGTGTCTCTCTTTAGGAGGGACAGCCCCTCTTTTCGACCAAAATCCCTCTGTCCCTTTTTCCCACCCTGATGTCCCTCTTTTTAGGAGATCAGACTGTGTGGTGTGTGTATATAAGTGTATCACATTGCTCCACAGCAATAAAAGTCATATTAATCTTCATTACATGGGTTTATAAATTAGTCTGTGTAAATAGAAAACCTTTGGTCTTGTTAGAAGTCATTTATTAGGTTACACAAGGAGATATCAATAGGTCATGAACTAGCCTAAAAATTATTGGTAATGACCCGCCCACTAGTCACGCCCACAGCAATAACCCTTAAAACACAAGTGTCCCTCTTTGGCAATTTGAAATGTTGGGAGGTATGTGATAGTGAGGCTGCTGCTCACATGTTAAATTCAGATGGGTTCCATTTTGTTACATCCCTAGACAAGGCATTACAGGAGCCCCTTGTGTCACCCATGGCCACACCCACTCCAAACATGACCCCGCCACCAGTTCCATCCCCATTTCCTGGCACAGAAATACCATTGGCCTATAATAAAAGTGTTAATTGTACCAATGTTTTGACCCTCTTTATGGATTTTCTCAGTTTTACTTGACAATGGCACAAATATGACCGAACCTAGGTACAATAAACTCTCTCTAGTTCATCCACAACAAGGCCCCTGGAAGACAGGCAGACTGGAAGACAGGCACACAAGCGACAGACTGGAAGACAGGTACACAAGAGACAGACTGGAAGACAGGCACACAAGAGACAAACTGTACAGGAGAGAGCAAGAGAGACAGATTGGAAGACAGGCGCACAAGAGATAGATTGGAAGACAGGCACACAAGAGACAGACTGTACAGGAGGGAGCAAGAGAGACAGACTGGAAGACAGGCGCACAAGAGATAGATTGGAAGACAGGCACACAAGAGACAGACTGTACAGGAGGGAGCAAAAGAGACAGAAGACAGGTGCATAAGAGACAGACTGGAAGACATGCACACAAGAGAAACTGTACAGAAGGGAGTAAGATAAACTATACAGAGGGGAGTAAGACAGACTATGGAAGGGAGTAAGACAAACTACACAGAGGGGAGTAAGACAGACTATACAGAGGGGAGTAAGATAGACTATGGAAGGGAGTAAGACAGACTATACAGAGGGGAGTAAGACAGACTATGGAAGGAAGTAAGACAGACTATACAGAGGGGAGTAAGACAGACTATACAGAGGGGAGTAAGACAGACTATGGAAGGGAGTAAGACAGACTATACAGAAGGGAGTAAGACAGACTATACAGAAGGGAGTAAGACAGATTATGAAAGGGAGTAAGACAGACTATACAGAGGGGAGTAAGACAGACTATGGAAGGGAGTAAAATAGACTATACAGAGGGGAGAAAGACAGAGTATACAGAGGGGAGTAAGACAGATTATGGAAGGGAGTAAGACAGACTATGGAAGGGATTAAGACATACTATACAGAGGGGGGTAAGACAGACTATATAGGAGGGAGTAAGGCAGATTATACAGAGGGGAGTAAGACAGACTATGGAAGGGAGTAAGACAGACTATACAGAGGGGAGTAAGACAGACTATGAAAGGGAGTAAGACAGATATATAGAGTGGAGTAAAACAGACTATACAGAGGGGAGTAAGACAGATTATGGAAGGGAGTAAGACAGACTATACAGAACGGAGTAAGACAGACTATGGAAGGGAGTAAGACAGATTATACAGAAGGGAGTAAGACAGATTATACAGAAGGGAGTAAGACAGACTATGGAAGGGAGTAAGACAGACTATACAGAGGGGGGGTAAGACAGACTATGGAAGGGAGTAAGACAGACTATACAGAGGGGAGTAAGACAGACTATACAAAGGGAGTAAGATAGACTATGGAAGGGAGTAAGACAGACTATGGAAGGGAGTAAGACAGATTATACAGAAGTGAGTAAGAGACTATACAGAGGGGAGTAAGAATGACTATGGAAGGGAGTAAGACAGACTATACAGAAGGGAGTAAGATAGAATATGAAAGGGAGTAAGACAGATTATACAGAAGGGAGTAAGATAGACTATACAGAGGGGAGTAAAACAGATTATGGAAGGGAGTAAGACAGACTATGGAAGGGATTAAGACAGACTATACAGAGGGGAGTAAGACAGACTATGGAAGGGAGTAAGACAGACTATACAGAGGGCAGTAAGACAGACTATACAGAGGGGAGTATATAGGGGAGTAAGACAGACTATACAGAGGGGAGTAATACAGACTATCACGGTGCACATGCTCTCTGTGCTGCTCTCTGTCAGTCTCTGTTGTGATGCGCTCCTATTGGTTGTGCTAGGTTTGGTCCACCCAATATGGCCATTATATGCTGGGCTCTGGCACCTGTCCGGTGCCCTTTCGTGGTGTTCCTGTACCAGTGCTCTTGAGTTGCTGTGTTCCTGTGTACCGACTTGGCCCGTTAGACTACTCTGCTTCTGGTTTCCTGCTCCGTGATTCGACCCGGCCTAGCTGATATTCCTGCTCCGTGACCTGACCCGGCTTGTCTGACGTTCCTGCTCCGTGATTCGACCCGGCCTGGCTGACGTTCCTGGTCCTTGACCTGACCCGGCTTGTCTGACGTACCTGCTCCGTGATTCGACCCGGCCTGGCTGACGTTCCATCTCCTTGACCTGACCCGGCTTGTCTGACGTTCCTGCTCCGTGATCCAACCCAGCTCTCCTGTTCCTTCATCGCTGTGTCATTTGGACGACATTCTAAGTTCTGCTGTGACTGGTCCTGCCTGGCAGAGTATTTCGTGTTGCCTCCGTTACTGCTACGGCAGTGTGTCAATTGCTGAGCCTCCGTTAACTCTTGCAGAGCTTTACGGTTGCCTTAGTTACTGCTAAGGCAGTGTGCCATTGGCTGGGCCTTCCGTTAACTCTTGCAGAGTTTCACTATTGCCTCCGTTACTGCTACGGCAGTGTGCCATTGGCTGAGCTTCCCTTAACCCTTGCAGTACTCCGTGTTGCCTCCGTTATGGCTACAACAGTGCGCCATTGGCTGCATTACCGTTCAGCTCTCGTAGAGTACCTCGTTGCCTTCGTTACTGCTACGGCAGTGTGCCATTGGCTGTATTACGTTCAGCTCTTGCAGAGTACCTTGTTGCCTCCGTTACTGCTACGGCAGTGGGTTTAGTCTCAGCTCTTCTCTGGCAGATTACCAATGCTCTGTCTCCATTCTAGCACTGCAGTCCCCTACCTGTTGTTATTCCATCATACTGGGCGTTACTAGAGAACTCACCACAGGCTCCTCTACAACAGAGACTGATTACACCTATTGGGACTTTAACTCATTCTATGCTCCTACTCTGGGTATTCACCCTTTCATGCCTGACCTGTGTCACTATATGAACTATTTTGCTTCCTATTATACTGGGCATGTGTAGGCATATGTATCTAAGTCCTGTATTATACATGTATGATTCTGCTGAGATACTCTATAGCCCGTGAAGGGTACTTGATCATTGTGTTTTCAATAAAACTGTGTTTTATCCTAAACCACTGTGTCTGAGTGTTGAACAAACCGTTACACAGACAGAATGTGGAAGGGAGTAAGACAGACTGTGGAAGGGAGCGAGTGAGACAGAGGGAGAAGACACATTAGGGCTGATGTACTAAGGAAATGGGGAACAATTCTTGGAAAGCCATGAGCACCACTGAGAACAGATTATAGTTCCATTTTAAGTCAAAGGGAAATCTTATGTAAATGTAAGTCATCCCAAATTCATTGTTAGGAACCTTGTAATCATGAAAATAATGTAATAACATTTGTTAAGTGTCGGCATCATTTGAAATCATAACTTCATATCGGACTTACAGGAATAGGAGACTGCGGCCATCTTGTTGAAGCAGGATCAGTGCGTCTGCGCCGTTCGCCCCTGCTCTGTACCATACTGTTATAATGCAACTTCCCCCTTGGCAAATCCCTGTGAGTGACAGATGGAGCAAATCCCATCTCTCAGACCTTTATGGTGTGAGCGATATTCATATCTAAAGTTCCCCCTCCCTCCCCTTCTCCTGACGTCAGCGCTCTACTGACAGTCCTGGAACCGTCTGGCGGCTCTTCAGCAGATCTGAAACAGCGATATTTAAAAATAATTACTTAACTGGAACGGTCTACAAAGTGTGCCTGGTTTCAAACACACTTTCTACACTGTTCCAATGAAGTACTTAAATATCGCTATTGCGGCTCTGCTGAAGAGATGCCTCATGTCGGCCAACACGGATCTCCTTCTGTCAGCTTTACAGCTGACGTCAGGGAGAAGGGAAGGGAGGGGGAACTTTAGATGTAAATATCTCTCAAACCATAAAGGTCTGAGATATGGGATTTGCTCCACTTTTTTAAAAAAAAATCTACAATACAACATAGAGTTATTATTGGACATTAATATCCTTTTAAAAGTCCCATATAAAATAACAGGAGTGTTCCTTTCTCCCCTGTGATGAAGCTGAACTGTTTATTGAACTTAGTCAGAGATCAGCAGATTGTCTGAAGTATATAGTGTACAAATTCCAATGTTACCAATTCAAACATCCAAATATTATCACATTCAATATAGTGACAAACAGGTGATATTACTGTGTGTGTGTTTAGTCTGGTTATTTAGCAGTGTCTGTGTGTATCAGGTGTATAAAGGATCAGTATTACAGTAATGTTACCTACAGACTTGTCCACTGACATCTACACACAAGAAGAGACGTAAAAGAGATAAGTATAATAACTGTTATACTAGATCATGGCAGTGCATTCCTGGGCCTCCACATGCAGTGCACTGTGGGAGTTATAGTATACTACAGTATAGTGACAAACAGGTGATATTACTGTGTGTGTGTTTAGTCTGGTTATTTAGCAGTGTCTGTGTGTATCAGGTGTATAAAGGATCAGAATTACAGTAATGTTACCTACAGACCTGTCCACTGACATCTACACACAAGAAGAGACGTAAAAGAGATAAGTATAATAACTGTTATACTAGATCAGGGCAGTGCATTCCTGGGCCTCCACATGCAATGCACTATGGGAGTTATAGTATACTATAGTATAGTGACAAACAGGTGATATTACTGTGTGTGTGTTTAGTCTGGTTATTTAGTAGTGTCTGTGTGTATCAGGTGTATAAAGGATCAGTATTACAGTAATGTTACCTACAGACCTGTCCACTGACGTCTACACACAAGAAGAGACGTAAAAGAGATAAGTATAATAACTGTTATACTAGATCAGGGCAGTGCATTCCTGGGCCTGCACATGCAATGCACTATGGAAGTTGTAGTCCCCAACAGCTGGTGGTCCTAGAACTGACTACCTCTGCTCTCCATGTTAACTCTCTGAATGCCACAGGGGTGTGAGAAGTGTTGCAAAGCAATACATCACACACCCCTCCAACACTCTAAGGGTTAAGCACCAGAGAGGTGTGCAATGCATTGATTTGCAATGTGTTACATTTCTCTCTACTCCTTATCCCTTCGAATGCCAGATGGGTACGCAACGAATTGCTTCGCAATGTGTAGCATAGCCCTTTGGCATTTAAAGGGTTAAAGTGACAGTACATTTAATTTTTGGCTGTACACATATGGCAAAAAAGCATCCTTGCCTATATTTCACTACTTTCATGTCTCTGACAGTGAGCTTCCTGGACTGGTGTTTCCAGAGAGTTTTCTTTCAGGGATAGTGAAAGCAGGGATACAGTGATACAGTGTAATAAGGTACCATGCTGATTCTGCACAATAACGTGCTGTAATCGGCATTCTGTCATCCACCTGCTTAATGTCAATTTATAATACATGGTAATGCTTTGCACATCGCTCTGGTAATTAAAGGGTTAAAGGAGAAGTATGCTTTTTCTAATTTAACATTTTAGGGTTTCTCTTGCTGAGTGACAAAAAGGAACTCCTAGTGCTGGGAGCATTTTCATTCAGGAGTTATTGCACCTCATACTTGTTCTTTTTTCCTTTTCAAATGAATCTGCAGTTTTGAATGTGGTGAGGTGGGGTCCTACAGACATGTGTTGGGAGGAGATCCCTGTGTGTGTGCATAGACAGAGAGATATCGGTTTGTGTGTTTGGTGATTGAGGAAACCTGGTTCTAAGCACCGAAAGATGTTTAGGTATCGGGGACTTATGGAGTTTGTTCGAGGAGACCAAGTTAAGGAAATGAGAGACAGCGAGACTTGTGGTGGAATGGGAAGAAGCGTGTCTGTGTGTGTATGTCTGTCTGTCTGTCTGTGTGCGTGCCTGTGTGTTATGGTTGGAAAGATGGGCATAAAGAGAAATGGTCAGAGGGAGACTCTTGACTGGAGAATGGAGAGAGGTGGAGGAAGAGACAGAGATACAGAGACCTGTGATTGAATGAGAGCAAAAAGAGAACTGTGACTGTTGTATTAAGGACACCTACCTCGATCCAGTGCTACTGCCAATCTAACAAGCATGTGTTCTTTTAACCCCTTAAACAGAGGAAAGGTCTCCAGCCTATCTGACCCTGTGTACAGTACACACTACATCATACTGTCTGTATCCGTCTAATCATGTTTACTACTCTAAAGTCCTCATGAGAAAGCACAATTTGTGCACGGACATCCAGTTAATTCAGGGTTGGGTCAAGTAGCTGCATTTCAATTGTAAGCTCTATGGTATCGTTAGTATGTGGCATTTCAATTGTAAGCTCTATGGTATCGCTAGTGTGAGGTATTTCAATTGTAAGTTCTATGGTATCACTAGTATAGTGGTATTTCAGTTGTAAACTCTATGGTCTCACTAGTATAGTAGCATTTTAATTGTAAACTATATGGTATCACCAAGAATAGCATCATTTCAATTGTAGGCTCTGTGGTATCACTACTGTATCTCTGCTTCAATTGAAACTTCTGCACTATTACAACAGTAGCTGAGTTTCAATTGTAAGCTGTATAGTATTACTAGTGTAGCTCTATTTTAATTGTAAGCTGTATAGTATGTATGAAATGTGCACATGGTATTGTTATATATGAACTGGAAGCTCTTCTCTTCATTGCATTATAATTAAGTTATCAAAATAAACAGTTACTTTGTGTCAGGATAATCCACTCCTTACTACAGCATTATCAAAACCACAAGAAGTGTCTCGCTGTTGAATTTAGCCATGCGCTATATCCCCAGATCTTTTTCAAACCTAGCAATGCCCCTGTCCCAGACTGATTTAATATGTTATCTCTTGATCAAAGGTACAATAGCAAAATATTTATCAGGGCCATTAGGAATTTCTGGCCATAGTAGGTAAGCGGAGGTGTTAATTCTCCTTTGAACTGATTTTAATGTGGCTTTGTTCTGAACACGTCTCTGTTACAGATCCCCGGTTACTTGGAGAATATATTGTGAAGATACCATGGCATCCCTTCAACATATAGACTATCATGATGACAGATATGATCCTCAGATTCTTTTAGAAACTTATGTCTCAGCTGATAAGACTGATACTAAAGAAGAATGTATGGAAAATCCGATGCAATTCCTATATAAAATTCTCTCCTCAGGTATACACCCTGTTCCAAATTATTATGCAAATTATATTTTTCTCATTTACCTAAATCATTGATGTAAATAACAGTCAGCATAATTCTCATGTTTTCAACTATTAAGAGTATAATTCCAATTTTATTGAACAAACCTCCTAATGAAAACCGTATTTTTTTTAAAGATAAAAAACTTAAAATGCTCTGTTCCAAATCATTACGCACAGTGAGTTTCAAAACACTTTATAGGTTGTGAAGAACTGAAATTTGTCATTTGTTGTGTTTGCAGGATATTTACTGAAATCAAAAGCTATTTCAATCAAACTTTTAACAACATTTTAACTTTTTAAACATTTTAACAGGTCACATTACATTTCAACATAGGATCCCTTATTTGATAGCAGCTTCACAAGCCTTGCATCCATTGAACTTGTGAGTTTTTGGACAGTTTCTGCTTGAATTTGTTTGCAAGATGTCAGAATACCCTCCCAGAGCTGCTGTTTGGATGTAAACTGCATCCCACCCTCATAGATCTTTTGCTTGAGGATGCTACAAAGGTTCTCAATAGGATTGAGGTCAGGAGAGGATGGAGGCCACACCATGACTTTCTCTCCTTTTATCCCCATAGCAGCCATTGACGCAGAAGTATTCTTTCTTTGAAGCATGAGATGGTGCATTGTCATGCATGAAGATGATTTTATTACAGAAAGCATAGTTCTTCCTTCTGTACCAGGGAAGAAAGTGGTCAGTCAGAAACTCCACATACTTTGCAGAGGTCATCTTTACACCTTAGGGGACCCTAAAGGGGCTGACCAGCTCTATTCCGATGATTCCAGCCCAAAACAGGACTCCACCACTGCCTTGCTTACGTCGCAGCCTTGTTGGAACAGGGTGGCCGTCCACCAACCATCCACTACTCCATCCATCTGGACCATCCAGTGTTGCAAGGCACTCATCAGTGAACAGGACTGTTTGAAAATTAGTCTTCATGTATTTTTCTGCCCAATGCAGCCGTTTCTGCTTGTGAGCATTGGTTAGTGGTGGCCGAATAGAAGGTTTATGCACAGTTGCAAGACTCTGGAGGACTCTACACTTTGATGTCCGTGGGACTCCAGAGGCACCAGCAGCTCAAATATCTGTTTGCTGCTATGTAATGGTTTTTTAGCAGCTGCTCTCTTGATCCGATGCTTGGATCTGGCAGAAATCTTCCTCAATGTGCCTTTATCTGCACTAACCCATCTGTGCTCTGAATCAGCCACAAATCTCTTAATAGTGCGATGATCACGCTTAAGTTTTCGTGAAATATCTAATGTTTTCATACCTCGTCCAAGGCATTGAACTATTTCACTCTTTTCGGTAGCAGAGAAATCCTTTTTCTTCCCCATATTGCTTGAAAATGGTGCTCTGCTTAATAATGTGGAACACCTATAGTAGTTTTTCCTTAAATCGGGCTCACCTGGCAATCTAATTATCACAAGTGTCCGAGATTGTTTTCAGTGATCAAAAGAGCCCTGAGACACAATGCCATCCATGAGTTAAACTGAAAAACAAAAAATATTTAATCTTTGTGACACTTAAATATCATTTGCATAATAATTTGGAACAGGGTGTATAAATGAATATATTACATAATGAACCTAAAAACATGAAAAATGAGCACTAACCTTTTTTTATGAAAATATACACTATATGTTTTTTCCTGCTGAGGTAAACAAAATTGTTCCCACTGCTGGGAGATATTTAATTCAAATTATTATATATATATATATTTTAAACTGAACTGCAATTTTCTAATGTCGTCACCAGGTGGTGTCCTGCCTATCACTTACTAAAAAGAGATGCAGTCAGTGATTCCAAGGGGTTTAGGCAGTAATTCCTGTTATTCTAGAAGCCTGCTGGGTGTGAACATTGCTTCATCTTGAGAGATCTCAGTGCACAGATTCCACAAAATAACACGTGAGATGGGGAGTGTATTACACTGAAAACGTTACCTCGTCTCTATAGCACCTTAGTGCATCCCTCCCCTGCTCTCAAACAGAGAGCTTTTTAACCCCTCGACTGTGGGGCACTCTGGAGGAGCAGCACACATATATATATATTTTTTTTTTTACGGAAGTGATATATTATCACAGAGCGATGTGACTTGCCAGGACCATCGCCGGTCCTTAAGTAGATAGTAATACTTAAATATTACTATACAGCATCTTGTAGCCCTTAAACAAACAAACTAAATGCCCCCAGTGCCATCTCTCAAACCTTTATGGTTTGAGAGATATCAGCACTCTAGCTGACTGCAGGGATAATCCGGTCCTGGGACCAGCTGGTGGCTCTGCTGCAGAGTCTCCGCTAGTCCCGGGATCGGATTCCCCTGCAGTCAGTTAGAGCGCTAACGTCAGGGAGGGGAGGCTTTAAAAACGGATATCTCTCAAACCATAAAGGTTTGAGAGATGGCACTGTGGGCATTTCATTTGTTTTTTAAGGGTTACAAGATGCTGTACAGTTAAATTTAAACATTACTATCCCTTTAACACCCGGACAGTCCTGTCACGTCATTGGGAGTTAAGGGGTTAAAGCAGACAGCTTTTTGGACAGTACCTGGCGCTGTTGCTAACAGTTTTATTTAAAAATGATGAAATGTAATAACTTTTGAATGAATGTTCCAGCAGTGCGGATTGTTACGATAATAAAGTTTAATTCTGTCTAACAAAAAAACTAGACGTCATCAACAAATATCTATATCATCAAGTAAAGCCACATGTTTTACTAGCCCTCTACTTGTATAACAAATAGTTTTTCAGAAAATAACATTACACTTTAATACTGGGCGAGTACCTATACTAATTAACATAACATGTCACACTTTGCCACCAAAAAAGGTTAGTTTCTGAAAAACTATTTATATTTCAAATAAAATTAATAGCACAATATATAGGAAGTATATCCGTATATTTAGATTTAACTGAACATATTTAAAGGGGAACTATCACCCCAAATAACCCCCCCATCTAGCGATAAGCGTACCAATGGTACGATTATACAGCCTAATTACCACGTTAGTCAGAAATCCTACTTCTGCGAGACTGACGGCCAGACAACAGTGCAGATATCTTTGCTTACAGACATCTGCACCTGCACTGTCTGTCCTGGTCTCCTCTAGGAGGCGCTGCATGGTACCAGAAGGGACTGACGGCTGCAGGCACACAGATGCCTCTAAAGCACTGACGGCTGCAGGCACACAGATGTCTCTAAAAAGTCCCTGCCCCGTAAGTATGGGATGGGTGACATACAGATACAAGCAGGAGAAGGAAGTGCAGTTATTGTCATATGAAATAACTAGTATGAAAGCCCGTGTACAAGGGCTAAAGTACCACCAGCGGCCCCGGCTCCTGCCCCTGAGCTGGGAGCAGAGACAGGTGATGAGCTATTTCGTACACCCTGCTCCAGAACAGTGCGTTCGGCCAGTCTCTACTGCGCATGACTGCATCGTTCCGGCAGTCTCTACTACACATGTGCGGTTATGCAGGCTAGCGCTTTATATTATTTAGATGTTTCCCTATTGCAGTAGTGCTACATTTAAGAGGTGCTTGGATTTGAAGTTGTAGGGAGTTCCAGAGGTGTTCCACTATCATGAAACAGCGATAGTGGTTAAAGGGGCATAGAGTTGTCCACCATGCGTGGTGCACAGTGGACGTGCAGCTATTTGGCTGGATATCAAAGATGAAATATAAGGTGGGAAAAGGTGATTCAGAACCTTGAAGGTAATGAGGAGGATTTTAAAAGTAATACGCTGCTTTATGGGAAGCCACGACAGTGATTTTAAAAGTGGTGGGGTGAGTACTGTTCTGGAGGAGAGGAAGAGTATTCTGGTGGCCGAATTAAGAACTGATTGGAAAGAAGCGATATGGTTAGCAGGCAGACCAATAGGTAAAGAGTTGCAGTAATCCAAGCGAGAAAGGATAAGATCATGCATAAGAATTTCTGTTGTAGAGTGAAAGGAACGGGTGGATTTTTGCTACATTCCGAAGAAAGAAGAGACAGGTTTTGGTTACTTCATTAAAGTGGGTGAAGGAAAGAGAAGAGTCCAAAGTTACTCCTAGGTAGCGTGCCCCCTGCACGCCATCCTCTTAGCTGGCATTACTAGTATTGAATGTAGACATTATAATAATGGACATTTTCAGTTCCTTGTAAATGTTTTATTCTGCTGCAGGTGCAATGAAAGGAGACACGCTGATTGATCTTACACCTACACCACTAGTCTACCATCTGTTGGTGGCCGCTGATTACTTTAAAGAGATCACTATACTGGAGTCTAATGACACGAGTCTTAGAGGAATAAAGAAGTGGTTAAATAAAGAGGAAGGAGCCATAGACTGGTCTCACGCAGCCATGTTTGCCTGTGCGCTGAAAGGAGAAAGGTGAGTTGAAGAATTAAAAATATAAAATCCTCTTACTTTAACACTTGGTGTGCCAGGGTGATGTCCAAACCACTGTTTCACAATTAGTTAGATGCTTTTCTGGCCCTTCAACACTTAAATGGAGTTTTAACCCATTGAATGGTAGAGTGGCCTCAAACGTAAAAAAATTGGAGACCAATAGAATTCAAGTGCTTTAAAGAGGAACTTTCACATTGGATAAAGTCGCCCTTCAATAATTAAACATATGGCGACTAGCTTCATAATATGTGTATTACCTCTCAGACATGACAAATTCTACAGAAATCCTTAATCTTCGGAGACTGACGGCCGGGTTAATGCAGTCTGCGCACCTGCGCTGTCAGTCCCTTCCGGTTACCTTGTAGCAATGCTTCTCAATAGAGACTGGGACTGAGAGCGCAGGCGCACAGACAAGATGTCTGCACTGACGCCTGGCTTCCAGTCTTGAAACATTAAGGATTTCTTTAGAATCTGTCACTTTTGAGAAGTAATACACGTATTATGAAGCTAGTCGCCATATGTTTAGATATTGAAGGGCGACTTTATCCTATGTGAAAGATCCACTTTAATACCAATTTACATATCTGGGAACTCTGAGGATTGACCCCGAGACTCATGGTTTTGACACAGATCTCAGGATGAAGAACCAAGGTCTCTGGGTGAGAGGGATCAGTATCACCTACTACATGATCTGTACCAGTTAACTGCTGATTTAGGGCTCAATACTATTAGCCCCGGTATTTTCAAATCAGACGATAGTGATTTTGACTGCACATTTTACTATTCTATATACTGTGCTGTCAACACAAAAAAAACACGCAAAAAACAGGTGTGCAGCTTTCACCCATTGAACATTACTCCAGTAACAGTTTCACACATGTCCCGACAACTTACCAGTAATCCTGATGTCCAGCGGGGTCGCATCCAGCTTCTTCTTTTCTGTCTTCTGATCTTCTTTCTTCTGTCTTGCTTACAAAAATAAATAAATCCATTATTTCTCCTTCAATATTGATAAAAGATTCTCCCCCAAAGATGCTACTGTTAACCCTTTGAGTGCAGTAGGGGTAACTCAAAGGGTTACTGCAATTGGCATCTCAAAGTCCATTCCTCTTTAAATAAAAATATTTGTTAAAATGTTTAATATTGTCCATAAGGATGAAAATTTCCACTTTATGTAACCCCATGCCTTAGCCGCTTTCTCCGCTGGCAGCAGAAGGCATTGCCATCTGCACAGAGGGATCCTTGTGAGTCAGACTGATGGTATTTTGAACCGAGACTGGCTTTTATATGGCAGACTCGGTTCAAAATATATTGGCAGTCTCCTATTGGCTGGGAAGCGCTTACGCGCCTCCCAGTCAATCAGCTTCTAGCATGGGTGATTCCGAACCCCGTCGCTAATTGCTCAGTAGTAAAGGACAGACATTGCACAATATGCATTATATTAACTAAAGAAGCAATGTGTTTATTTTCAGTGAACGATGGAAGGAGCAAGAAGCAAAATTAAGAAGATGTGTCAAACGTGTATTAAAAGTGGATTTCACCAAACCCAATCCACTGGATCCTGTTACTTTCCCACAAGCAGACTGTTTGATCAGTTTAGGCTACTTGGAGGTTGTGAGCAAAACCCATGATAAGTTTCTCAGTAATTTGAAAAAAATGTGCTCATTTCTGAAGGTGGGAGGCTATCTAATCCTGGTGTCAGCTGTCAACATGTCTTATTTCATGGCTGGACAACATAAAGTTTCAGTACTGAAATGTGATGATGAATTTGTACGGAAGGCTCTCCTAGACACTGGGTTCATCATTGAAGACTATGAGAAGATTGGAAGCAAATTAAATACTCACTTGCTAGATTATGAGCATATTTATTTCCTTGTGGCTCGCAAGGCAAGGGAGTAAGAATAAAGCTTGTCTTATGCTAATATATCTAATAAAACTGTTGGGTGCCACATATGTCTGTAAGGCATTGGCAAGTCTTGTACTTCTGGAATAAATAGCAATTTGCATATTGTGTTTTATAAATCTTATTAGTGTTATCATTAGTGGACGATGAAAAATAACACTGACCAATAATAAAATAGTGATAATTTACTCTGTTATACCTTAATCATGCTAATTATTTTATCTTAATTATCATTAACTATAGACCCACTACTGCAATATAGATAAATAGGTACTCAGTCCAGTATTCAGCCCCATCTGCCTGGCAGGTTGGAGTAATATATAATATATATACTATAATATACAAACTCCGCTTGCTGGTTATTAGGAGGATATAAGGGCCGTAGGGCTAAAAAGCAAAATTGGGAAATCCGGGGTAAACCAACTGCTACATTGGGCAGATGTGAACACTTCAAAAATTCCCATTGATTTAAATGGGGATTTTAAACCTTTGAATGCCAAAGAGGTCTAAACAGAATCATTCTACCAGCGCAGACAGGGACAGGTGATTTGTGGTCCGAAGCACAAGGGCTTAAAAAGTTGAACTTAATGCAAAAAACCCTCTCTCTCAAACCACTATGGTTTGAGAGATATTGTTATTCAAAGATTTCGGATCTGCTGAAGAGCCTCCTCGTGTCAAACTTTGACAGGGAATATCTCTCAAACCATAGCGCTTTGAGAGATAGGTTTTTTTGCATCTAGTTCAACTTTTTAAGCCCTAGAAAATAATAAATATTTTTTCTGGGACATTACTGTTCCTTTAACTCTCACCTGATTAGTCTTCTTGATACAAATATGTGATTTATTGGATCGACTTTTAATCATGAATTTGAGCCTTTATCATCAACAATACCTGAAAATGGAAATCTAGATGTAATAAATTGTACATATTGCATGAAGAAGAAAAGTCCTGTGAGTGCGGTTATTCCCTAGGACATGTATTTATGCATCTCCTTTTATTGATGTAACACTGCTCACCTCAGAGCAGCAAGACTGTATGGATGGATCTCATAGAGGGACAATCTTCAGTGAGCATGAGGGAAAAACCTGAAAAACCTGTCAAGTGGGGCAGGATTTTCCTTATGATCACAGTAAGAAGATTGTCCCTTGCTGTGATCTGTCCTGTAAATAGACCACATTCCGCATCTGAGGGGAGGCGGTTTACACTAGGTAAAAGGGGTGGGAGGGGATACTTTATCATTCAATAACTCTTGAACTACAGCAATGACAGTATTGAAATAACACACTCCATGGCCCAAATACTATGAAGATTAATTGGAGCTGCTCTTATTTTGAAACATTACTATCCCTTTAACCCTTTCAGTGCCAGAGGGTTACGGAACGCATTGCTTTGCAATGCGTTCCTTACCCCTCTGGCACTCAAAGTGTTAAAGATGGAAGGAGCAAGTAAAAAACAAAGATGGTTAAATGTGTTTTTGTTCTTTGAGTGGCAGGGAGGTATCCGCCGCACTCCCTGGCACTCAAAGGGTTAAACCTGGATTTCATCAAAGCCAATCTGCTGGACCCGGTTGTTTTGTCTCAAGCAGATTATCTGATCAATTTTTGGGCACTTAGAGACTGTGATCAGAAACCATGATAATAATCACAGTAATCTGAAGAACTTCTCTTCACGTCTGAAGGTGGGAGGCCATCTAGTCCTGTCTGTAGTTCCCAACACGTCCTATTATGTGGCTGGCCAACATAAAATCTCCATGCTGAAGTATGATTACAAGATTGTACTGGAGGCCAGGCATGCTGAATCTCCTTCAAAACGGTTCTTTATTAAGTACATTGAAAAACAATGAAAACACTAAAAGTGTACATATACCACTACTATTGCTATGCATTTCAAAGCTCAACGCTGTTTCTTCCAAGCTGGGGTTAAAGAAGACGAAGTTATGATGTCAAATAATGCCGACACTAAACATACATTATTACACTACTGTCATGATTACAAAGACACTGTCAGTGAATCGGGGGTGAAAAATTTGCAGGAAAGTTCTATTTTTATGGGGTTTTAATCCAAAGCAATACATTGGAGACCTTATTTTAAACACCATTTAAAAGATCAGATGTGCTCATTTCTCCCTTATGATGCATCTGATCTATTTACTGAATTCAGTCAGTGATCAGCAGATGGTCAGCAGTATATAGTGTAGAAATTCCAACATGAACAATTCAAGCATCCAACCATTGTCACATTCGATATAGTGACAAACAGGTGATATTACTGTGTGTGTGTTTAGTCTGGTTATTTAGCAGTGTCTGTGTGTATCAGGTGTATAAAGGATCAGTATTACAGTAATGTTACCTACAGACCTGTCCACTGACATCTACACACAAGAAGAGACGTAAAAGAGATAAGTATAATAACTTATACTAGATCAGGGCAGTACATTCCTGGGCCTCCACATGCAATGCACTATGGGAGTTATAGTATACTATAGTATAGTGACAAACAGGTGATATTACTGTGTGTGTTTAGTCTGGTTATTTACCAGTGTCTGTGTGTATCAGGTGTATAAAGGATCAGTATTACAGTAATGTTACCTACAGACCTGTCCACTGACATCTATACACAAGAAGAGACGTAAAAGAGATAAGTATAATAACTGTTATACTAGATCAGGGCAGTACATTCCTGGGCCTCCACATGCAATGCACTATGGGAGTTATAGTATACTATAGTATAGTGACAAACAGGTGATATTACTGTGTGTGTTTAGTCTGGTTATTTAGCAGTGTCTGTGTGTATCAGGTGTATAAAGGATCAGTATTACAGTAATGTTACCTACAGACCTGTCCACTGACATCTACACACAAGAGGAGACGTAAAAGAGATAAGTATAATACCTGTTATACTAGATCAGGGAAGTACATTCCTGGGCCTCCACATGCAATGCACTATGGGAGTTATAGTATACTATAGTATAGTGACAAACAGGTGATATTACTGTGTGTGTGTTTAGTCTGGTTATTTAGCAGTGTCTGTGTGTATCAGGTGTATAAAGGATCAGTATTACAGTAGTGTTACCTACAGACCTGTCCACTGACATCTACACACAAGAAGAGACGTGAAAGAGATAAGTATAATAACTGTTATACTAGATCAGGGCAGTGCATTCCTGGGCCTCCACATGCAATGCACTATGGGAGTTATAGTATACTATAATATAGTGACAAACAGGTGAGATTACTGTGTGTATTTAGTCTGGTTATTTAGCAGTGTCTGTGTGTATCAGGTGTATAAAGGATCAGTATTACAGTAGTGTTACCTACAGACCTGTCCACTGACATCTACACACAAGAAGAGACGTGAAAGAGATAAGTATAATAACTGTTATACTAGATCAGGGCAGTGCATTCCTGGGCCTCCACATGCAATGCACTATGGGAGTTATAGTATACTATAATATAGTGACAAACAGGTGAGATTACTGTGTGTATTTAGTCTGGTTATTTAGCAGTGTCTGTGTGTATCAGGTGTATAAAGGATCAGTATTACAGTAGTGTTAACTACAGACCTGTCCACTGACGTCTACACACAAGAAGAGACGTAAAAGAGATAAGTATAATAACTGTTATACTAGATCAGGGCAGTGCATTCCTGGGCCTCCACATGCAATGCACTATGGGAGTTGTAGGCCCCAACAGCAGGAGGTCCTAGAACTGACTACCTCTGCTCTCCATGTTAACTCTTTGAGTGCCAGAGTGGTGTGAGAAATGTTGCAAAACAAAGCATCACACACCCCTCTGGCACTCAAATGGTTAAGGACGAGAGGGGTATGCAGTGCATTGATTTGTAATGTGTTGCATTTCTCTCTACTCCTTAACCCTTTCAATGGCAGAGGGGTGCGTGACGTATTGCTTCTTAACCCCTTAATGACAGGGTTATTTCTTTTTCCATTACAGTGAATGACGTCCTGGACTTACCAGGTAAGTCGTCTGTCACTATGTGTTACATAACCCTCTAGCATTTAAAGGGTTAATGAGACAGTACAGTTACTTTTTGGTTTAACACATTTAACAAAATATCCCATTGCCTATATTTTCTATAGAATTTGTTCATCTGCCCTGTTTACATCACTACTTTTATGCTCCCAACAGTGAGCTTCCTGGACCGGTGTTTCCAGAGATCTTTCTGTGTGACAGCAGAGATACAGGGATACAGTGTAACATCTGGGAGAATGTACCGGTTGGTTACACACAATAACATCGCTATTCTCTCCTCCTCCTGCTTATTGTCACTTTACTATGCTTTGTAGTGTGTTGCACATCCCTCTGGTGGGGTACCCCTCTGGCACTCAAACGGTTAAAGGGTTAAAATGGAAGTATGCTTTTTTCTATATATATTGTATTGCCTTTTACTGCTGAGTAAGACAAAGTAACTTCCACTGCTGGGTGCATTTTCATTCAAAAGTTACTGCACCTCTGTCACGCTCACCTGGTTTCCACCCGGTGTCACCGCTTCCCGGCCGCGTCTCTTGCGGCGGTGCTTCCGGGTTTCGGCTCGGCTGCGCATGCGCGGTTCCCTGCTGCCTTCTCTTTGGCAGCCACGCATGCGCCCGGACTGGTGCGCTATTCGTAGGGGCTGCTCCAACCATAAACGGCTCCCAGTCGAGCCTCTCTACCCTGCCATGCGATTGGTATTCCACACTATTTAAATGGGTTACCACAGTCATAGGGTGCCCGTTCCACGAGCTCCTTAGTGCTAGTTTTTTCTAGTTATCCTTCTGCTTCTCTTCAGTCCCTGGCTTGACCCTTGGCTCCGAATCTGACCTCCGGCTTGTCTTCAGTCCCTGGCTTGACCCTTGGCTCCGAATCTGACCACCGGCTTGTCTTCAGTCCCTGGCTTGACCCATGGCTCTGAATCTGACCTCCGGCTTGTCTTCAGTCCCTGGCTTGATCTTTGGCTCCGAATTTGACCTCCGGCTTGTCTTCAGTCCCTGGCTTGACCCTTGGCTCCACTCCTGACCCTCGGCTTGTTCTCAGTTTTCAGGTTCCAGCTTATCTAGTCGGCCTGGTTCTTAACGGTACCCAGGGCACTTCCATCCTGGTTGCACCCCGGCTTAACTGGGGTGGAACAATCTGGTTTCGCGACCAGCGCCTTTACCCAGCTTCGGCTGCAGCAAGGGAGTACCTGGTACACCGTCTCCGAACTCAAGCATCGCGCCCCAGCATCGCTCTCCAGCCACTGAACCAGTGCCGGCACCACACGGGTCCCTACCCCCCGGTGTGGTGACAACCTCAAACTTGTTCTTTTTTCCTTTCCAAATTAATCTGCAGTTTTTGAATGTGGTCACCAGGTGGTGCTGTTTCTATCACTTTCTATGGACAGCTGTAGTCTGTGACTCTAATTCTCCATTAGCAGGCATTATATATAAAATCCTTCTGGACACCAGGGGGCTCTGCTGTCAACAGATGTAAATACTGATGTTTGAGTTGATATAACTTTTGAAAGCATGACTGTTTTGGTCCATAACATATATTTTATTATAAACAATGTACTATTTCTTTAAAGGATAAAGTAACACCTCCTAATAGTACCCCCCACACACTTACCTTACTATGGCCCGAAAACCCCAATGACCCTATGAATTTTGTCCTTTTTGCTTTGTTGATGAGAAATCATCTTCTTTCAGTCTTGGATGTCAGGTCCATGACAGACGCTGGCAGCTTTTTTTCAAATGGAATCTGATCCAACTTAATTAACCCTTTAAGGGCCAGAGGGGTGCCAATGCACAGAGCACAGCTCTGGTACCTAACATGACCACGAGCAGCAGTTGAGGTTTGCATATTTTCATCCTACTGGGATCTGTGTATTTCTCCATGGACATGACATTCATAACTGATTAAAGGGATAGTAATGTTTCAAAATTAAAGCAGCTCCACTTAACCCCTTAACGACCCTTGACAGACATAGCACATCATGGGTAGATCTGACTTAATGACCCACGACGTACTATGACCGTCATGGAATTCTGAGCTCCCCTGTGGCTGCACGCTGTTCAGAGAGTCCGTAACAGTAAACAAAGAAAAAAAATGCTCAGTGGTCCTTAAGTGACTACCGCGTGCGTACTCGGCCGGTCCTTAAGGGGTTAATCTTCGTAGTATTTGGGCCATGAAGAGTGTTATCTCAATACTGTCAGAGCTGTAGTTCAAGAGTAAATGAATGATGACGTATCCCCCTCCCGACCCTTTTACTGATGTAACACTGCTCACCTCAGAGCAGCAAGATTGTCTGGATGGATCACAGAGAGGGACAATCTTCAGTGAGCATAAGGAAAAACCTGTCAAGGGGGGCAGGGTTTTCCTTATGATCACAGTAAGAAGATTGTCCTTTGCTGTTATCTGTCCGGTTAAGAGACAAGATTCCACACCTGAGTTGAGGCAGCTTACACTAGATATAAGGGGCGGGAAGGGGATACTTTATCATTCAGTTACTCTTAAACTACAACTCTGACGTATTGAAATAACTCTATGGCTGAAATACTATGAAGATTAATTGGAGCTGCTGTTTTTGTGAAACATTACTATCCCTTTAAAGATGTTATCTGCTGAACAAAAGTACAACTGCAAGACATTTATAGGGGCCATTAGGAATTTCTGTCCATAGTAAGGTAAGTGGAGCTTATTATTAGAGGTGTTAATTGTCCTTTGAAATCATATTAATGTGGCCATGTTTAAACACGTCTCTGTTACAGATCCCCTGTTACTTGGAGAATGAATTGTGAAGACACCATGACATCCATTCCACATACAGATTATCATGATGACAGGTACAATCCTCAGCTTCATATAGTAACTTTTTTCTCAGCTGATAAGACTGATACGAAAGAAGAAAGCATGGAATATCCCAAGCAATTCCAATATAAATTATTCTCCTCACGTATATAAATCAATATATAACAAAACGTTTATATGAAAATGCAATAGGATTTTTTCCTCATGAGTAAAATAACATTGTTCCCACTGCTGGGAGATATTTAGCTAAAAAGTTATTACATCTCAATTTAGTAGGTTAGAAGTATTTGCTAGAGTCCAGTTAATCATTATAGGATAACAAGTCACAGTTATGCCTCCCCCTGCACTCCACCCTCTTAGCTGGCATTACTAGTATTGGATGTAGACATTATAATAATGGATATTTTCAGTTTTTTTGTAAATGTTTTATTCAGCTGCAGTGAAAGGAGACATGCTGATTGATCTCATAGTTGGACCAACATTATATCATCTGATGTGGCCGCTGTTGTGTTTCATATATATGTCAACATGTTGTTATTAGTGGTCGATAAATTGAAAATAACACTGAGCAATAATAATGATACTGTGATATGTTCTCTGTCCTACTTTAATCATGTTAATTATTTGATATTTATTATCATTAATTATAGACCCACTACTGCAATATAGATATATAGGTACTCAGTCCAGAATTCAGCCTCATCTGCTGGGCAGGTTGTAGTAATATAGGAACTCCCCTTGCTGGATAATAAAAGGTTATAAGGGACCTATGGCCAAAAGCCAAATAGGAAGATCTGGGGCAAACCAAATGCAATATTGGGGAGATGTACACATTTCAAAAATTCCTGTTGATTTAAATGAGGATGTTATCCCTTTGCATGCCAATGGTCTGAACAGAATCATTCTGCCAGCGCTGACACAGAGAGAGAGAGAGAGAGAGAGAGAGAAAGACAGACAGAGAAACAGAGAGAGGTGATACGTTGTTTGTGCAGCCGTGTGATCGGAAGCACAAGGAACAAAAGGATTTTAGTCTTACCTGTTAAATCCTTTTCTATTAGGCCATACAGGTTACTGGTAACTCTGGGAAGCAATCCGCCCCTTTAAGTAGGCAGGAACATTTCTCTAAATGTATGCAGGGGGTGGAGCCTCCCTTCCCTTCTCAGCTGCATCCTAGCCAGCCAGCTCCAGTATGATTTGAGACACTAAAAACCGACCAGAAATAGGAGAGAAGAAGACTCCTGTGAGCATGCCCTGAAGGACTCCCACGTATTGCAACAGGAGAGCCAAGCATGGTCTCTTGACAGGGTGGGAGACCAGTAACCTGTATGGACTGAGAGAAAAGGATTTAACAGGTAAGACTAAAATCGTCTTTTCTCTGTCGTCCAATACAGGTTACTGGTAACTCTGAGATGTCCAACCATTGAGTTCCTCAGAGGCGGGATGAAGGCAAGGACCAGACGCAAGGCCCCCAAAGTCACCAGAACCTCTATGAACCAACCTGTCAGAGATCCCAACAAAACTGAAGTGTAAACGGACCTCAAACAGGGGTAAAAACACTCCAGGAACGGTTACACAGCACACTTAACTAGAGCCAACAGGGCTCAACAGTAATGAAGCACTAAGAACGTGAGAAGAAGATCCTAGACAGGCAAGACTGATTCCAGGACCTTCCTCCCAAAGCTGGCATCAGCCGAAGCCAACACATCCACACGGTAGTACTTCGAAAAGGTGTGCACAGAGGACCAAGTGGCTGCCCTGCACAGCTGATCAGCAGACGCTTGATTCTTATAGGCCCAAGAGGCCCCAATAGACCTGGTAGAATGAGCAGTGACCAGAAAGGGGACATGCTTATTCTTCAACTCGTAGGCCCTACGAATAGTGGACTTGATCCATGATGCAACAGTCACTTTGGATGCAGGTCTTCCTGCCCTAGGACCCTCAGTAATGACGAACAGAGCGTCAGACTTCCTGATAGATTTAGTGCGATGGACATAAAACGTAAGACAACGCACCACATCCAACAAGTGGAGATCTCTCTCCTTGTCAGAGGAGGGTTTTGGGCAGAAAGAGGGCACCACAATCTCCTGATTGATTTGAAACTTGGAGACTACTTTAGGTAAGAACTCCTTAGAGGTGCAAAGCACTGCCTTATCCTTATGAAACACCAAATAAGGTGGTTTGCAGGATAGCTCTTGCAACTCCGCAACTCGGCAAACAGACACAATCGCCAGAAGAAAGGCCATCTTCCCGACCCGCTTATTTCCCTTCCTGGAGTCCTCCAGGATTTGGAGACATTTGGTCTAGTTAGCAACTTTAAGGCCAATCTGCAGAAATGTGAAATGCTTAGTCTCTCTGTCCCGAACCAACAGGTACCGGATATATCTTCAACTGTCCCATTCCGTTGGTTGGGATCCTTAATTCCGTATCTGGGGATTTGCCTTACCTCATCGGTTTCTTCACTTTTTAGGGCCAATTATTTGCCCCTTCTTTCTTGACTGGATAGGGAGATGAAGGCTTTGCGACATTCTTACCTGTCATTGTTTGTACGTATCAATGCTTTGAAGTCTATCTTTCTGCCGAAAGTCTTGTATCTTATGCAATCTGTCCACATTTCACTCTCTAAAACCTACCTAAAATCCCTCCAGCATGTCTTTACTTCCTCTTTCTGGAACTATAAGCCGGCTAGGATTTGCCTCGCAATTTTGACTAGATCTCGCAGGGAGGGTGGCCTGGGCGATCCAGATATTTTCAGATACTATCAGGCTATACACTTATCTTCTCTACTGCATTGGTTCCACTCCTCTGCAGATAAGCCTTGGATTTCGCTGATGCAGTCCCTCTCCCCTGCTGTTCCTTTGACTAATCTGCTCACTTTGCCTGGACAGAGTAGACCGATTTCTATACGTTCTTCTCCGCTTTTGCGTCCCATCTTTGCTACCTGGGATGTTGTCTCTTCTTCTATTTACAGTGTTCCATCTCCCCTACTTTCGCTCCTTTCCAACCCTAGCTTTGCTCCTGGTCTACCTTCACTAGCATTCTCGCATTGGCGAACTGGGGGCCGGCTGTTGGTTGCGGATCTACTTGATGATGGTTCCTTGTCTGCTTTCTCCTCTCTCCAATCTAAGTTTAACCTCCAATCTCATGATTACTGGGGCTTTTGGCAAATTTCCCATTACATTAGGGCGCACCCCGACAAGGACTGTCTGATGCGGGCACTTACTCCATTCGAATCACTATGCAGGCCCAAAACAGCTTATCCTCGTCCTGCATCTCATGCTATTTCCAAACTCTACTCCATTCTGATGGACAGGGAACATCCTTTTACACGTTATTGCCTCTCCTGGGAGAGGGAGCTTGGTGTTTCAATCAGTGAGATGGATTGGCTGGCTGCGATCAGGAACGCGCTATCCTCCTTGCGCAACTTGATGGTAGTGGAGACAAATTATAAATTACTTCTTCACTGGTACCGTACTCCTGAGCTGTTGCACAACTTCTACTCAGATGCTTCTCCTCTGTGTTGAAGATGTGGATTGGCGACGGGTCATATGTCCCATATTTGGTGGTCCTGTGAGTCACTCCATCCCTACTGGACTACGGTACTTACTAAAATCAGGGATATCCTTTCTTTGAGCCTGCCCTTGGACCCAGTCCTACTTCTCTTCTCAATTGGCCTCCGTTCGCTTGCTAAAACTAAGGCGTGCAGGATACTACTTATTCATCTTCTTACTGCAGCCAGGATGTGTATAACACTCCGTTGGAGAAGCTCGGTTCCACCTACCCTTCAGATGTGGCTTCCTAAGGTGCATGATGTTGCGCTTTATGAGAAGCTCTCTTTTTACCGCTCTGGAAGTCGGCTGCTTACCTTCGCATATGGGGGCCCTGGCTTGAAGCTCAGCCTGTTGTTGCAGTGTCTCCAACATTATCTGATTGAGACTTGATCGTAGATTTATGTCTTGCTCATCCCTCTTCTTCCCCTCCTTATCCTCCCCGGTTTTCCCCATCTATTTTGCTGTCCCTTTCTTACCCCTCTCTGTTACTGTCTTTCTTCTCTGCTTTCTTTTTCTGCTGGTCTCACCTTTTCTTCTCGCTTTTTCTTCCCTGTTTCCCTACATCATAGCTGCTGCTTCAGTGCCACTGTTCTTTCCATATTCGCCTCCTGTCCATTTTATGCTTTCAGTGACTTAAATGCTTCATGTATTCTCACCTACCTCACATGATATATTTGTATGCTATTATGATTTACTGTGGAAAGTGTTTCCTTCTTTTTTTCATCCTTTTGCGGCAACAACATAGTAAGTACTTGTATTTCTTATCTGCCTCTGTTATGTACTGACTTTTTTTTTCAATAAACTTTCAAAAAAAAAAAGAAAGGCCATCTTACACGTCAAGAGACGTAGAGGAATAGTAGCCAAAGACTCAAAGGGAGGACGTTGGAGAACTCCCAATACCAAATTAAGGTCCCACTGAGGAGCCGGACTCCAAAAGGCAGGACGCACATTAGCAATGCCCTTGAAGAAAACCCTGACATCAAGAAGGATAGCAATGCATGTCTGGAAAAAGACAAAAAGCACCAAAGTCTGAACCTTAAGAGAACTCAGACGGAGTCCTTTATCCACACCATCCTGCAAAAAAGCCAGGACAGTGGGAAGATCAAAGTCATGAGACAGATCTCTTTCAGCACACCAAGACACAAATGTCGACCATACATGGTGATAGATCTTGGAAGAAACAGGCTTACAGGCACTAAGCACAGTAGACACCACAGCGGAAGAAAGCCCTTCCTCAAAATCGAGGATTCAACCTCCAGGCCATCAAATTGAGTCAATGAACATCTTCCTTCCACAGGTAACCCTGCAGAAGAACATCTGGACTAGAGGGGAGAGGAAAAAGCTCCGCTACTGATAGGGCCAGAAGCTCCGGATACCAGGACTGATTAGGCCATTTCGGAGCAATCAGAATTACTTGACAACGTCCCACTTTCAATTTCTGCAACACCCTTATCAACATTGGAAGAGGAGGAAAAATGTAAGCCAGGGAGAATGTCCAGAGAATGGACATTGTGTCGGCAGCCAGAGCCAGAGAGTCTCTCCACAGAGAACCTTCCTGTTGTGTATCATAGCCATCAGATCCACTAGGGGCATCCCGCATCTCTGAGTTAAGGGTTGAAACACCTCGGGATGTAGCTCCCACTCTCCGCTGTCGACTGTGTGATGACTGAAGAAGTCTGCCATGACGTTGTCTACGCCTGGAATGTGTACTGTGGAAATGACAGGAACATGAACCTCTGCCCAGGACAGAATGGCCTTGACCTCTAACCAAGAGGAGAGACCTGCCTTGTCTGTTGATGTAAGCCACTGCCTTGGCATTGTCGGACTCCACTAGGACTGGACAGTCCTCCAGTTGAGACTCCCAATGATGGAGAGCATGAAATATTGCTCTGTCACGGATTTGAAGACTCTCAGACTTAAGGTTTGGTAAAATAACTTAACTTTATAAAAAGTTAAAGGCAGTCCCCGTAGGCTAAACATACATAACAATACAACAGTAATATAACATATAATAGGTTCTACCGGCCTTGCCTAAATACCGGGCAAGGCAACCCAAGTGACAGTTTTAATGACAGGCTCTACCGGCCTTGCCTATACCGGGTAAGGCAACCGTGAGATGACATATACCGGTTCTACCGGCCTTACCAATACCGGGCAAGGCAGCCCCCACGGAGTGCTGAATGTAGGCTCTACCGGCCCTGCCAATACCGGGTAAGGCAACCTTAAAGATGGTGAATTACAAGGTTCTACCGGCCTTACCAATATCGGGCAGGGCAGCCCAAAGGAGTACTGGAGTAGGCTCTACCAGCCCTGCCAATACCGGGTGAGGCAACCTACAGGATGGTATCATCAAGGTTCTACAGGCCTCACCAATACCGGGCAGGGCAGCCTGAGTGAGTAGACCAGCTCTCAGGTGACTAAGACAGCAGAGAGCATAAATATAGAGGTCTTACTCAGCAGGAGTCTATTGCCAGGGATACTCAGACAACTGCAAGGAAGTAGACAGCGACTGACCACAGTACTGGATGTTCAGGAGCAAACCAACGTCCGCACGTTGGGACTAATGGTAATAGCGCCACCAGGTTTAATGGAGCAAACCAGTGACCGCACGCTGGAACCAACAATGTATATCGCAACCAGGTTTAGTGGAGGAAGCCAGCGTCCGCACGCTGGGACCAACAATGTATATAGCAACCAGGTTTAGTGGAGCAAACCAGTGACCGCACGCTGGAACCAACAATGTATATCGCAACCAGGTTTAGTGGAGTAAACCAGCGTCCGCACGCTGGGACCAACAACGTATATCGCAACCAGTTTAGTGGAGTAAACCAGCGTCCGCACGCTGGGACCAACAATGTATATAGCAACCAGGTTTAGTGGAGTAAACCAGCGTCCGCACGCTGAGACCAACAATGTATATCGCAACCAGGCTTAGTGGAGTAAACCAGCGTCCGCACGCTGGGACCAACAATGTATATCGCCACCAGGTTAGTGGAGTAAACCAGCGTCCGCACGCTGAGACCAACAATGTATATTGCAACCAGGTTAGTGGAGTAAACCAGCGTCCGCACGCTGGGACCAACAATGTATATCGCCACCAGGTTAGTGGAGTAACCCAGCGTCCGCACGCTGGGACCAACAATGTATATTGCAACCAGGTTAGTGGAGTAAACCAGCGTCCGCACGCTGGGACCAACAATGTATATCGCCACCAGGTTAGTGGAGTAACCCAGCGTCCGCACGCTGAGACCAACAATGTATATTGCAACCAGGTTTAGTGGAGTAAACCAGTGTCCGCACGCTGAGACCAACAATGTATATTGCAACCAGGTTTAGTGGAGTAAACCAGCGTCCGCACGCTGGGACCAACAATGTATATCGCAACCAGGTTTAGTGGATTAAACCAACGTCCGCACGCTGGGACCAACAATGTATATCGCAACCAGGTTTAGTGGAGTAAACCAACAAAGTATGAACAGCAGTGAGAAGAACAATGTCGCCAGAGCGACGGCTGGAGCCGGAGATTCAGGAACACAGTAAGATTAACCCGCGAGGTGCTGGAACACAGGAACACTGGAACTCAGTAAGATTAACCCGCGAGGTGCTGGAACACAGGAACACTGGAACTCTGGAACACAGGAACACTAGCATACAGGAACACAGGAACACAGGATCAGCAAGTACAGCAGGAACAGGCCCAGAAGCCTGACAAGCAGGTCAGGCAGAGTGGAGTCAGAAACACCACGAAAGGGCAACCTGGAAGTGCTCAGCCTGGGTTTAAAAAGGCTGTGTGAGGAGGGCTAATCACAGAAGCCAATCATGATACTCAGCAAGTGACTGACACTGAACAGCACCAATCACGGGCACCGTGATAGTACCCCCCTTTCAAAGACCCCCTCTCCTAGAGTAGGGTCTAGGCTTCTGAGGATGTTTGGCATGAAATATTCGTAGTAACTTGGGTGCATGAAGGTCCTTACTGTCTACCCAGGAACGATCCTCAGGACCATAACGTTTCCAATGCACCAGATACTGTACCCCTTCTCTACCTCTGCGGGAATCAATAATGTTTTGTACTTCATACTCCTCCTGCCCCTCGACTTCAACAGGACCTGGCCTCACAGGTGTGGTAGTATAACGGTTACAAAGCAGAGGTTTAAGGAGAGACACATGGAATACATTATGAATGTGCATAGGAGCAGGTAATTCCAAGGCATAGGAAACAGGGTTAATTTTGCGAATGATCTTCTGCGATTGGCATGACGCTGATGTCGCTGAAAAGACTGGCCCAATGCCCTCTGAACTTGTGCCCATGTGGAACGGAGTTGCTCTATATGCTCATCCAGAGCTGGAATCTGCTGTGATTGAAAGGAATCCGGGAGCAGTCAGGGTTGGAACCCATAATTGATCAAAAACAGAGAGCTCCCGGAGGAAGAATTAACTGCGCAGTTCCTGGCGAACTCTGCCCAAGGCAACAAATCGGCCCAATTATCATGATGGTCAGTCAAAAAACATCGCAGAAACTGTTCCAATCCTTGATTGGCCCTCTCAGCGGCCCCTTTAGTCTGGGGATGATATGCCGAGGAAAATGATAGCTGTATGCCCATCTGTTCGCAAAATGCCCTCCAGAATCTGGACACAAACTGGCTCCCCCTGTCAGACACCAGCACCCTGGGTACTCCATTTAACCGAAATACTTCTCGAGCGAATACCATTGCCAGTTCCTTGGCCGAAGGAAGGCCACGGAGGGGTACGAAGTGTGCCATTTTAGAGAACCTGTCTACCACCATCAATATGAAGGAGTACCCTCTAGACCTGGGCAATTCTCCCATAAAGTCGATAGAGACGTGAGACCAAGGGCGTTCACCATTAGGCACCGGCTGAAGCAAGCCCACAGGGAGATGTCTAGGGGTTTTGGCACGGGCACAGGTGGCACAGGCATTCGTAAAATTGGCACAATCTGCTCTCATAGAAGGCCACCAAAATAGCTGAGAGAGAGACCAGAACAATTGATCCCTACCAATATGTCCCGCAGCCTTAGAGGAGTGGTAGGTCTCAAGTAATCGAGTACGGAATGGCTCAGCGACAAAACATTTGCCCACTGGAGTCTCATGAGGAGCAGAGGCTTGGGATGCCAAAATCTCCTCCCCTAGTGGTGAAGTAATACTAGTACGTATGGTAGCCAATATTCGATCGGGTTGAATGATAGGGGCTGGTACCTCTTCTCTGTCAACCTCTGCTTCAAATTGTCTAGACAGAGCATCAGCCCTAACATTCTATGATCCCGGCAGCTATGATACAACGAAATTGAATCGGGATAGAAACAGTGCCCATCTGGCCTGGCGAGAAGACAATCTCTTGGCCTCAGAAAGATACGTCAGATTCTTGTGATCAGTTAGAATCAAAACGGGGTTTTTTGTGCCTTCAAGTAAATGACGCCATTCTTTGAGAGCGAGGATAATGGCCAGTGATTCTCGATCACCAATCTCGTAATGACTTTGAACGCTAGTCAGTTTTTTTTAGAAGAATCCACAGGGTCTGAGTGTACCGCCTTTAACCTGTCGCTGAGAGAGCACCGCCCCGACCCCAATATCTGAGGCATCAACTTCCAAAGTAAAGGGGAGTATTGGATTAGGGTGGGACAACACAGGAGCTTCAGCAAAGGCTACCTTCAACTTCTCAAAGGCCTCTTCAGCAGCCACCGGCCAGAGGGATGGGTTAGCGCCCTTGTGCGTGAGGTCAGACAGAGGTTTCACGATAGAGGAGAAGTTTTTAATAAACTTCCTGTAATAATTGGTGAAGCCCAGAAATCGTTGGATGGCTTTGAGGCTCTTCGGTTTAGGCCATTGTAAGACTGCCGTCAATTTCTCTTTATCCATGGCAATGCCGTCTTTGCCAATTATAAACCTCAGAAACGGTACACTGGTTTTGTGGAACTTGCATTTCTCCAGTTTACAGAATAATTTATTCTTTCGTAAGCGCAGCAAGACTTCAGACACATCCTTGATGTGTTGTGACAGGTCTTTGGAATGGATAAGTATGTCGTCAAGATAGACTACAACACAAGATTGTAACATATCTCTAAGAACGTCATTGATCAGTTCTTGAAATACTGCAGGAGCATTACATAGACCAAATGGCATGACTAGGTATTCATAATGCCCAGATCTCGTATTGAAGGCAGTTTTCCACTCATCACCGGCTCTGATACGTATCAAATTGTAGGCTGCCCTTAGGTCCAATTTGGTGAAAATCGAGGACCCCTTAAGTCTATCAAACAGCTCGGTGATGAGTGGTATTGGGTAGGCATTTTTTGCCATCAGCTTATTCAGCCCACGATAGTCTATGCAAGGTCGCAGTTCGCCACTTTTTTTCTTAACAAAAAAGAACCCGGCACCGGCCGGAGAAGTAGATTTCCTTATGATCCCTCTACTGAGGGCATCTGCTATGTATTCCTCCATAGCTTGGTTCTCCTCACAAGACAATGGATACGTGCGTCCCCTCGGTGGTACTGCTCCAGGACTCAGTTCTATGCGACAATCGTATGGTCTGTGCTGAGGTAGGGTGCCAGCCTCTCCCTTACTGAAAACGTCGCTAAACTGCTGGTAGGCATCAGGTAGTGAAGGGGAGGTGCACAAGACCTTAACAGGATGGGTAACGCACTTATCCATACAGAACTGAGACCAAGCAGCAATCTCACATTTCTGCCAATCAAATTGTGGGTTATGCAACTGTAACCAAGGAAAGCCCAAAATCACAGCATGGTGAGGAGAATTAATCAATTGGAACTGCTGCTCTTCCTTGTGAAGAGCCCCAATAGTCAAGGACAAGGGCATCGTTTCAAAAGTAACTTGGGCGGGTTCCAAAGGTCTGCCATCAATTGCTTCAATAGCCAGAGGGGTTTCTCTCTGAATCCGTGGTACCCCATGCGATTCAGCAAAGGTAATGTCCATAAAATACCCAGCTGCACCAGAATCAACCAAGGCCAAAACCTCAACCGAGCGTTGTGCCCATGACAATACCACCTGTATGGTGGGTTTAAGTGTGTCCAACAACGGGGACGATGGACACCACCTAGGGCCTGTCCCCCAAGGTACCCTAGGTGTGTTCGTTTCCCGGACATACCGGACAAGATCTTAACAGGTGACCATCTTTACCGCAGTACAGACATAATCCTTGTGTCTTGCGATACCTTTTTTGCTCCTTAGTTAACCTAGTGAAACCCACCTGCATAGGTTCACTTGGTTCTGAAATAGGTTCACTAGGTTTCGATGCAGAGGGAGGGTTGGGTGGGCAAAATATGCTACTGGACCCATTATTCTTTAACCGTACTCGTCGCTCTCTGGCGGTTAATCTTTCACGTATTCTGGAGTCAATTAGAATCACGTATTCGATATAATCGTCTAGGTCAGTAGGTAACTCTTTTGCTGCAATCTCATCTTTAATCTGGTCACTCAATCCTTGAGCAAAGGCTGCCAACAGGGCCTCATTATTCCACCCTACCTCTGCTGCTAAGGTGCGGAATTCAATGGCATAATCGCCAACCGTGCGCCTGCCCTGTTGTATCTCCATGAGACGTTTAGCAGCAGAGGTAGTTCTACCAGGAGGCTCAAATAGTCTCCGAAAGGATTGCACAAAATCACAGAAATTCTTTGTGCAAGGTTTAGCGTTTTCCCAAAGTGGGTTGGCCCAGGCCAATGCTCTGCCAGTCAGCAGGGATATCATGAACCCAACCTTGCTGTGATCACTAGGAAATGCGTGTGCCATCAATTCCATAAATATTTCAAGTTGATTAATAAACCCTCTGCATAATTGAGGGTCCCCGTCATATCTCAGCGGCAAGGGTGCAGAAGCCGTTAACCCTTTGACTGCGGCCCCTGAGGGCTTAGACTCATTCTCCGGTGTCAGAATTGGCGGGACCACCGGGTTAGCACCGGACTTATCCGCAAGTACCGTACGTTCAAGAATAGTTTGGATAGCAACCGCTAGCTGATCCAAACTTTGCTCGTGCATATCCATCCTCCAATGGATATTCTGTGCGTTACCGTCACTCTTAGTGTCTGAGGTCATGGCCCTTTCGTACTGTCACGGATTTGAAGACTCTCAGACTTAAGGTTTGGTAAAATAACTTAACTTTATTAAAAGTTAAAGGCAGTCCCCGTAGGGTAAACATACATAACAATACAACAGTAATATAACATATAATAGGTTCTACCGGCCTTGCCTAAATACCGGGCAAGGCAACCCAAGTGACAGTTTAAATGACAGGCTCTACCGGCCTTGCCTATACCGGGTAAGGGAACCGTGAGATGACATATACCGGTTTTACCGGCCTTACCAATACCGGGCAAGGCAGCCCCCACGGAATGCTGAATGTAGGCTTACCGGCCCTGCCAATACCGGGTAAGGCAACCTTAAAGATGGTGAATTACAAGGTTCTACCGGCCTTACCAATACCGGGCAGGGCAGCCCAAAGGAGTACTGGAGTAGGCTCTACCGGCCCTGCCAATACCGGGTGAGGCAACCTACAGGATGGTATCAGGGCAGGGCAGCCTGAACGAGTAGACCAGCTGTCAGGTGACTAAGACAGCATAGAGCATAAATATAGAGGTCTTACTCAGCAGGAGTCTATTGCCAGGGATACTCAGACAACTGCAAGGAAGTGGACAGCGACTGACCACAGTACTGGATGTTCAGGAGCAAACCAACGTCCGCATGTTGGGACTAATGGTAATAGTGCAACCAGGTTTAATGGAGCAAACCAGCGACCGCACGCTGGAACCAACAATGTATATCGCAACCAGGTTTAGTGGAGTAAACCAGCGTCCGCACGCTGGGACCAACAACGTATATCGCAACCAGGTTTAATGGAGCAAACCAGTGTCCGCACGCTGGAGCAAATAATGTATCTCGCAACCAGTTTAGTGGAGTAAACCAGCGTCCGCACGCTGGGACCAACAATGTATATAGCAACCAGGTTTAGTGGAGTAAACCAGCGTCCGCATGCTGAGACCAACAATGTATATCGCAACCAGGCTTAGTGGAGTAAACCAGCGTCCGCACGCTGGGACCAACAATGTATATCGCCACCAGGTTAGTGGAGTAACCCAGCGTCCGCACGCCGAGACCAACAATGTATATTGCAACCAGGTTTAGTGGAGTAAACCAGCGTCCACACGCTGAGACCAACAATGTATATTGCAACCAGGTTTAGTGGAGTAAACCAGCGTCCGCACGCTGGGACCAACAATGTATATCGCAACCAGGTTTGGTGGAGTAAACCAACGTCCGCACGCTGGGACCAACAATGTATATCGCAACCAGGTTTAGTGGAGTAAACCAACAAAGTATGAACAGCAGCGAGAAGAACAATGTCGCCAGAGCGACGGCTGGAGCCTGAGATTCAGGAGCACAGTAAGATTAACTCGCAAGGTGCTGGAACACAGGAACACTGGAACTCAGTAAGATTAACCCGCGAGGTGCTGGAACTCAGGAACACTGGAACTCAGGAACACTAGCATACAGGAACACTGGAACACAGGAACACAGGATCAGCAAGTACAGCAGGAACAGGCCTAGAAGCCTGACAAGCAGGTCAGGCAGAGTGGAGTCAGAAACACCACGAAAGGGCAACCTGGAAGTGCTCAGCCTGGGTTTAAAAAGGCTGTGTGAGGAGGGCTAATCACAGACAGCCAATCATGATACTCAGCAAGTGACTGACACTGAACAGCACCAATCACGGGCACCGTGATATGCTCACAGTTCCAGGATATTGATAGGGAGAAGGGACTCCTCCATGAACCACTTCCCCTGAGCGCTAAAGCGACCCAGAACAGCTCCCCAGCCCAAGAGGCTGGCATCCGTTGTGACCTTGGTCCAGTAGGGAATCAGGAAGGATCTCCCCTTTAGGAGATTGGAAAGGTCCAGCCACCACTCCAAGCTCAACTCGACATGAGGAGGAAGTAAGACCGATAGCTTCTGATGATCTGGTCAGTCCCTGCATGTCCGTATCACAAATCTCTAAGTTCCCTGGTGTGAGCCATGGCAAATGGAACCGCCTCTATCGTGGAAATGAACTTCCCCACCAGAGAAGACAACTTCGAAACCGGGATCCGATCGCGGGATAGAATCGTTGAGACTCTTTGGGCAATTTGATGGGCTACCTTGTCTGGTAGAAACACCGTGCACTTCTGAGTATCGAACAGAAGGCCCAGGAAGATCAGTTGCTGGGATGGGACAAGGTCTGCCTTGTCCAAGTTGACAATCCAACCGTGATGTGTAAGGATTTGAATGCATGTTTGGACTTGCTGATGAAGAGGGTCCGCAGAGGATCCTTTCAAAAGCAAGTCGTCCATGTAGGGAGTCACTCTGATGCCGTCCCGATGGAGGACGATATCAAGGCCCCCAGAACCCATTGGAAAATCTGAGGGGCCGTTGTCAGACCAAATGGAAGAGCCGAGAACTAAAAATGACCCCTGATGCAGGCGAACCTCAGGTATTGCCTGCTCTCTAGATGGATTGGGATGTGTAGATACGCACCCTGAAGGTCCAGAGAAGCAAGGAACTCCCTGTAACGGTTTTCTGACACTCAGACCAGGGTGTAAAGTAAAAACACAGTTTATTGAATTAAGGAGTAATACAATGCCCCTAGGGACCAGTACAGGAATAGCAGAAATAGCAAACACGAACAGAGTGAATGCAATACAGCAAATAATACTGGACAAGGGATAGATAGTAAATGACCCCAAAGGGTTAACAAGTGCAAGAGGAGAACTCAGTCCTAGTTTGGCCAACGCCCAGGATATATAGCAGTCTCTGGGTAATAGTTCTTGAATCACAAAGCTGGAACTAAGTAGCAGTCTCTGGAACACAGTTCTTGAATCACAAAGCTGGAGCAAGGTGTTTGTACTAGATTCACTCTCAAATAGAAACGGAAGGCACAAGTGCCAGAGCCGAGTAAATACCACCACCGTGGGATATAAGAAGTGCTATTGCCAAACTGAAGTACAAGAACCTGAGCCGCCCTTAACTGAGAATGGAAGTTAACTCTGCATGTACCCAATGGATAGTGCCCTGACACCTCTTGGATGTCAAATAGTGGTATCGAATGCACAAGCACTGAGAGCCAAGCACTGGGGATAGCGTAACCTCTGTACGTCAGTAGGCCGGAGCCAGGACACCCCTCCGGTGCCATACGGGACTTTCCCAGCAAGAGAGAACGGATAGCAATGCCCACAGGCGCGGTCACGGTGCACACCGAACACAGGACCGGCAACGCTCTGCAGAAGGCAATGAAGCGTTTCAGAGGTACAGAAAGAGTGGCTCTTAACTGATAAGTGTATGCTTGGCAAGAACTGAGGCACAAGACTGAGACTACGAAGCACTGCAGGAGTTAACAGGTTCTGTACCGGAACACAGCAACGTACTAGGAATGGCAAAGCAACCTTAATCTCAGCTAGAGTAGTGAGAGTAATAGCGAGACACCAAGTGATCAGAATGTCGCGGACGCGACCGGGCCATGCAGGTACACCAGAACAGCAGACTGGAACAGGCGGTAACCGGAACCGGAGCACAGCAGGAACAGCAGCCGAAGAACAGGATCAATCACGGAGCAAGGTCGTCTACCGGAGCTGGGTCGTACACGGAGCAGGATCATCAGCCAGAATTGGATCAATCACGGAGCAGGGTCGTCAGCCAGAGCCGGGTCATACACTGAGAAGGATCATCAGCCAGAACTGGATCAATCACGGAGCAGGGTCGTCAGCCAGAGCCGGGTCATACACGGAGCAGGATCAACAGAAGAGTCAGACAAGCTGGGTCGGTACACTGGAGAACTGGAACACAGCAACAAGGTGCAGATACTGGAACACCACGAAAGGGCAAATCACAAGTGCCCAAGCCCCAGAGTATAAAGGCACATCCTGGGCGGGCCAATCAGCATCCTCCAATGCACAGATAGCACAACCCTGATTAACAGTGTAGCACGGGAACCGTGATAGTACCCCCCTCTCAAAGACCCCCTCCCCTGCCGGGGGGTCTTGGTTTCTGAGGGTATTTAGAGTGAAAGTTGCGCAACAACCGTGGAGCATGAAGGTCTTTGTGGTCGACCCAAGAGCGCTCCTCAGGCCCATATCCCTTCCAATGGACCAAATATTACAACTTGCCTCTAAATCTCCTTGAGTCAATAATGCTCTGAACTTCGTATTCCTCTTGGCCCTGCACATCCACCGGCCCAGGAACCACCGGAGTGGTAGTATAACGATTGCAAACCAAGGGCTTTAATAGTGACACATGGAACACATTGTGAATATGCATAGTATTAGGAAGTTCCAAAGCGTATGCCACAGGATTGATCTTGCGTATAATCTTGAATGGCCCAATGAACCGGGGGGCCAGTTTGTTCAAGGGCACCTGCAGGTTGAGATTCTTGGAGGAGAGCCATACCCTATCCCCAACATGGAAGGAGACCGCTGGCAGCCGTCTGCGATTGGCATGCCGCTGATGTCTGTGGAAGGACTGACTGAGGGACCTTTGTACCTGTGCCCAAGTGGAGCGGAGCTGCTCCATGTGCTCATCCAGAGCCGGAATCTGCTGGGACTGAAATGAGTCTGGGAGTAGACAGGGCTGGAACCCATAATTAACAAGGAATGGAGAGCTCCCAGATGATGAATTAACCGCGCAGTTCCTGGCGAACTCTGCCCACGGCAACAGGTCAGCCCAGTTATCATGATGATCAGTCACAAAGCAGCGTAAAAACTGCTCCAGTCTCTGATTGGCACGCTCAGCGGCCCCATTGGTCTGGGGATGGTAGGCGGAGGAGAAGGATAATTGAATGCCCATCTGGCCACAGAATGCCCTCCAGAATCTCGACACGAATTGACTCCCCCGGTCAGACACAATTACTCTGGGCACCCCGTGCAAGCGGAATACTTCTCTGGCAAAAATTGATGCCAATTCCTGGGCCGAGGGAAGGCCAGAGAGGGGCACGAAATGAGCCATCTTTGAGAATCTATCTACCACCATCAAGATAAACGTATAGCCCTTGGAACTCGGCAGCTCTCCCAAAAAATCAATCGAAATATGGGACCAAGGACGATCACCATTAGGCACTGGTTGGAGCAAGCCTACTGGGAGATGTCTGGGAGTTTTGGCATGGGCACAGATGGCGCAAGCAGCAGTGAATGCAGAGCAGTCGGCTTTCAGGGAGGGCCACCAGAATGTTTGTGATAGTGACCATGCCAACTGATCTCTGCCGATGTGCCCAGCTGCCTTAGATGAGTGGTAGGTCTCAAGTAATTGGGTACGAAAAGGTTCGTCCACAAAACACCTGCCAACTGGGGTTTCAGGAGGTGCCCGAGTTTGTGATGCCAATATTTGCTCTCCCAGTGGCGAGGTGATGCTGGTACGAATAGTAGCCAGAATTCTGTCTGGCTGAATTATGGGGACCGGGGCCTCATCCCTCTCAATGTCCGTGCAGAATTGTCTAGAAAGAGCATCCGCCTTAATATTTTTGGACCCAGGCAAGTACGAGACTATGAAATTAAATCTGGACAGAAATAGAGCCCATCAAGCCTGGCGAGAAGACAATCGTTTTGCCTCGGATAGGTAAATCAAGTTTTTATGGTCTGTGAGGATCAACACTGATGCTCTAGTGCCCTCCAGAAGATTTCGCCATTCTTTTAATGCCAAGATGATAGCCCACAGTTCCCTATCACCAATTTCGTAATGGCTTTGGGCACTAGATATTTTTTTAGAGAAGAACCCACACGGCCTCAGGTTACCCCCCTCCTTGGGGCGTTGGGAGAGAACTGCCCCTACCCCAACCTCGGAGGCATCAACCTGTAGAGTAAACGGCAGGGTGGGATTAGGGTGGGACAGTATAGGAGCAGATGCAAATGCCTTTTTTAGGGTTTCAAAGGCTATTTCAGCTGCCTGGGACCATTGAGAGGGATTTGCCCCTTTATGTGTAAGGTCAGAGAGAAGTTTTGTGATGGTAGAAAAGTTCTGAATAAACTTTCTATAATAGTTGGCAAAGCCCAAGAACCTTTGGATAGCTTTTAACCCCTTGGGTCGTGGCCATTGTAGAACCGCTGCCAACTTCTCTTGGTCCATTGCTGTGCCATCATTGGATATCACAAAACCCAAGAATGGTACTTGGGAGCGATGAAATTCACATTTTTCTAGTTTGCAGAACAATTTGTTCTTGCGTAATCGCATCAATACTTCTGAAACATCCTGGATGTGCTGGGTTAAATTAGCAGAATGGATCAATATATCGTCCACGTACACCACCACACAAGACTGTAGCATGTCACGGAGGATATCATTTATGAACTCTTGAAATACGGCAGGTGCATTACATAACCCAAATGGCATAACCAGATATTCGTAGTGGCCTGACCTAGTATTGAATGCCGTCTTCCACTCATCACCAGCCCTTATCCTTATTAGGTTGTAGGCAGCACGAAGATCGAGTTTTGTGAAGATAGAGGAGCCTTTCAACCTGTCAAATAATTCTGCGATGAGCGGAATGGGGTAAGCATTCTTGGCAATCAACTTATTGAGTCCACGGTAGTCAATACACGGTCGTAATTCGCCACTTTTCTTCTTCACAAAAAAGAACCCTGCACCTGCCGGAGAGGATGATTTACGAATAATCCCTCGTCTGAGGGCATCCTCGATGTATTCCTCCATGGCCCTAGTCTCCTCCCTGGACAATGGGTAGGTCCTACCCCTTGGTGGCACAACTCCCGGGGGCAAATCAATAGCGCAGTCATACGGTCGATGCTGCGGCAATGCGCTAGCCTCACCCTTACTGAATACGTCACTGAACTTGCTGTATTCAGCTGGCACAGAAGGAGAGGTACACATAATCTTGACTGGGTGAGATAAACAGTGACTAGTGCAGTACTCAGACCAAGACTCAATTTCACATCTTTGCCAGTCAAACTGGGGATTGTGCAGCGACAACCAAGGGTACCCCAGAATGACCGGATGGTGAGGTGAATGTATAATTTGGAAACGTACCCCCTCTTTGTGGAGAACCCCAATAGCCATAGTGATGAGAGTAGTCTATATGGTGATAAGTGCTGGTTCTAGGGGTCTGCCATCAATAGCCTCAATGGCTAGCGGAGTATCTGTTTTAGACAACGGAATATTGTGTCTTTCAGCGAATGCCTGGTCCATGAAATAGCCTGCTGCGCCAGAATCTACCAGTGCTAGTACCTCCACAGCTTGATCACCCAGAAGAAAACTCACCGGTATGGTGGGTTTCGTGGAACAAGGATCTGAGGACGACTGTACACCACCTAGGGCCTGTCCCCCAAGGTACCCTAGGTGCGTGCGTTTCCCGGACGTACCGGACATGTGCGTAGTAGGTGCCCATTCTTACCACAATATAAACATAACCCTTGTCTTTTGCGATAAGCCCTCTCCTCCTTTGACAACCTAGTATATCCAATCTGCATGGGCTCCCCTGTTTCAGGTACCCCATCAGAAGGAATGGGAGGCGAGGGTGGGTTAAAAGACCTCTCGTGCCCATGGGTCTTGGAGCTAGCCCTTTTAGCCAAGCGCCTCTCGCACATTCGGGTGTCAATGAGTATCACATAATCTATGTACTCATCTAGGTCAGTGGGTACCTCCCTGGCAGCAATTTCATCCTTGATGGAGTCGGATAGGCCTTGTGAAAAGGCTGCCAGGAGTGCCTCATTATTCCAGGCCACTTCTGCAGCTAAAATACGAAATTCTATCGCATAGTCGGCCACAGTGCGATCGTCCATCTGTATTACCATTAATTTCTTAGCTGCCGAGGTGGCTCGCCCTGGTGTCTCAAACACTCTGCGAAACTGTCTGACAAATTCGTTAAAATTCAGAGTGCAGGGTTTGGCCTGTTCCCATAAAGGATTAGCCCATGCCAGCGCTTTACCAGTTAACAGAGATATCATGAACCCCACTTTGCTACGGTCATTCGGAAAAGCATAGGGTGTGAGTTCTAAGAATATCTCAAGTTGGTTAAGGAAACCTCTGCATAGTGTGGGTTCGCCACCGTATCTGAGTGGTAACGGCGGCGCCGCCGTGAGACTTCTGGAGGGAGCCAGCAATTGCCCAGTGGCATTGTCCAGTGTAATGACTGGGGGGACCACCGGACTTTGATTCGGTTTCTCGAGATGTACCGTACGTTCAAGCAAGGTTTGCATGGCCAAAGCCAATTGATCTAGACGTTGCTCGTGAACATCCATCCTCCAGTGGAGGTTCTGTGTATTACTGTCACTCTTCCCGTCTGAGGTCATGGCCCTTTCGTACTGTAACGGTTTTCTGACACTCAGACCAGGGTGTAAAGTAAAAACACAGTTTATTGAATTAAGGAGTAATACAATGCCCCTAGGAACCAGTACAGGAATAGCAGAAATAGCAAACACGAACAGAGTGAATGCAATACAGCAAATAATACTGGACAATGGATAGATAGTAAATGACCCCAAAGGGTTAACAAGTGCAAGAGGAGAACTCAGTCCTAGTTTGGCCAATGCCCAGGATATATAGCAGTCTCTGGGTAATAGTTCTTGAATCACAAAGCTGGAACTAAGTAGCAGTCTCTGGAACACAGTTCTTGAATCACAAAGCTGGAGCAAGGTGTTTGTACTAGATTCACTCTCAAATAGAAACGGAAGGCACAAGTGCCAGAGCTGAGTAAATACCACCACCGTGGGATATAAGAAGTGCTATTGCCAAACTGAAGTACAAGAACCTGAGCCGCCCTTAACTGAGAATGGAAGTTAACTCTGCATGTACCCAATGGATAGTGCCCTGACACCTCTTGTATGTCAAATAGTGGTATCGAATGCACAAGCACTGAGAGCCAAGCACTGGATAGTGCAGATGGATAGCGTAACCTCTGTACGTCAGTAGGCCGGAGCCAGGACACCCCTCCGGTGCCGTACGGGACTTTCCCAGCAAGAGCGAATGGATAGCAATGCCCACAGGCGCGGTCACGGTGCACACCGAACACCGGACCGGCAACGCTCTGCAGAAGGTAATGAAGCGTTTCAGAGGTACAGAAAGAGTGGCTCTTAACTGATAAGTGTATGCTTGGCAAGAAGCACTGCAGGAGTTAACAGGTTCTGTACCGGAACACAGCAACGTACTAGGAATGGCAAAGCAACCTTAATCTCAGCTAGAGTAGTGAGAGTAATAGCGAGACACCAAGTGGTCAGAATGTCGCGGACGCGACCGGGCCGTGCAGGTACACCGGAACAGCAGACTGGAACAGGTGATAACCGGAACTGGAGCACAGCAGGAACAGCAGCCGAAGAACAGGATCAATCACGGAGCAAGGTCGTCTACCGGAGCCGGGTCGTACACGGAGCAGGATCATCAGCCAGAATCGGATCAATCATGGAGAAGGGTCGTCAACCAGAGCCGGGTCATACACGGAGCGGGATCATCAGCCAGAACCGGATCAATCACGGAGCAGGGTCGTCAGCCAGAGCCGGGTCATACACGGAGCAGGATCAACCAGCCGGGTCGGTACACTGGAGAACTGGAATACAGCAACAAGGCGCAGATACTGGAACACCACGAAAGGGCAAATCACAAGTGCCCAAGCCCCAGAGTATAAAGGCACATCCTGGGCGGGCCAATCAGCATCCTCCAATGCACAGATTGCACAACCCTGATTGACAGTGTAGCACGGGAACCGTGATACTCCCCCGGAGACACGGCAGCAATCACTGTACGCAGAAACTCCTGACGATAGTGAGTCTTAATCACAAAGGAACTGAGATCTTTCAAATACAAAATAGGGCGGCATCTGCCATCCTTTTTGGTCACCACAAAGAGGTTTGAGTAAAACCCCGTACCCCTGTCTGAAGGAGGCACCGGCTCCAGGACATCCTTGTCCAGAAGAGCCTGAAAAGTGCCTTCGAACAGACGGCTCCTCTCGACTTCCTGAGGAGAGTGAGAAAGATGAAAGCGAAAAGGGAGAAGAGAAAAGAAAGATATCTTGTATCCCTCTGACACCACCTGTAAAACCCATGGGTCCGACACTGAATCCTCCTAAATACCGTGAAAGAGGCGGAGACGACCACCCACATTGGGATGCGGACCCGGGTTCAGTGAGTCATGCCGAAGCAGTCTTGGGAGCCTTGGGCTTTGATGCGGCGTTGGGCTTCCATTGCTGCTTGGACTTGGAGGAGGGACGCGGAGCTAATGGAATCGCCTGGTTCATCGAACGTTTCTCAGTTTGAAAGGAATGAAAGCACCGGTTTCGTTTAAACAGCAACTTCTTCTTAAAGACCAAGGATAGAAGAGTACTCTTACCCCCATGGCCTGGCTAATTAGTTCCTTAAGTTCAGACCCAAACCTGTTGATCCAAGGTTTATGAGAGATATCTACAATATGGTGCTCGCCTATACTTCCAAACTACTCAGATAAATTTGAAGGTATTTTTGTATGTGTTTATAGCAAACATCTAATAAAGTATTGATGTTTTTATATTGCAATCAAAGCTACATTTTGTATTACTTCAATAAGTGTAGTGCACTTTTTTAAGATTGTACTTATTCAAGTGAAGGGTGGAGGAAGGCCCCTTTGAAGTAGCACACGCTCCAAGAAAAATCAGCTATGTGATTGCTTAAAGGGAACTCAAAGGTGATTTCCACACACATCTATGGGACTACCTTGTGTTGTATACTTGCATTAGTAACGGATTGAAGCAGCAGCTTTTTTCTTTTGAGATATTCAGTGTATCTACTGTACTGTTTGGCTCATTCGTTTTAGCCAAGAACACAGGTTGAAAGAAAAGTGTGAAGTGGATGGTGTCAAGAAGCTGAGATTGAGGCATCATTTTGAATCCCTTTGAAGTACCGTGGACTGCAATTTAACCATAATGGAAGAAATAACTATGGTGGGCACCAGTAGATCTCTCCGTGCAGTAGAGGACACAAAGGTTCGTTATGAAAATGCATTGCGAATGTTTGAGACAAAGGATGTTGAAATTGTTAAATCTAAAGACATCCCAGACATCTTCATTTTGTTTAGAGATCTGGAGAAGTTAATGATTAAAGAGACACGAACCTGGTGGGAAATAACTACACTGGAACAATACATTAAAGTCCAACGTATCCCAAGGGGTTTACGTATAAAAAAGACCCCTACATTCATTAAAGAAGATCTAGAGTTTATGAACAAATGGAACGCTGCTTTAAATGTATGTTCCAATACATTAATGGATCTCAACATACAGCATAAACAAAATATATTGATAGAACTACAGAAGGAGATCAAAGAGAAACAGTTGGTCTTGGAACCTTGTAAAGTTCAGCCAGAATTTAAGTGTCTTGATGAAAAGTTGTCAACTTTCCTTGAGAAACTAGAAAATTCGATAATGGAGACAAAGCAACAAAAGTTCCAACGGGAAAAGGAGGACTATGATTCCGGTAACATTTACAAATTTCATAATGACTACTCCTTTAGGGGGAGAAAATCCTGCTCTAGATCAATACTCAAACCTAAGAGAGTAAGTTTTTCAAGTATTGATACTGATTCAGGAGAGGTTGAAGATGTAGAGAGAACAGATGCTGGTTTGAATATATCTGGCTTGGAGTCTGATTTGACAGAAGGAACAGATACAGCTTCTTCATCTTTTTTGTCACAAAGTCGGGAAGAGAAAGTATTACAAGCTTTTACGAGCAAAGAAACTTCCCTGGTACTGCCCCCTCCAAAGAGGGCATCATCAAGAGCAAGGAAACAAAAAGGGAAAAGAAACCAACGAGGAGGGGTGGCAAACAAAGGGGCAAATTGAGGAGAAGAGCTGAAGGAGAACAGATAAGAGAAAGAAATGAAAGAAATGACGATATATCTGTTATAAATCTCTCAAGTTGTGTCCTTTCTCGAATTGAGGAATCTCTTCTTGAGAAGGGACTCAACTTTGCACCAAGTTGTCATTTTGATTTGTTTCAAACAATACTTTATGTAAATTGTTTAGTGAGAAAACTGACCCTGAAACATTTTTTTCAACATACATCTTCTGCCATGGCCTCTGACACCCAGGTCACTAGTGATGTCACTGTCGGTGTCGGCGGTCATGGTGGTTGGAATTTTCAGGATGTTTGTGTTATGAGTGATCTAGAGTCGATACAAGGTGAGAGTAGTTCCCCAGTGGGAGGGAGATCTTATTACTAGAATAAAGGTTGAATTATCAGGATAATCTTCCTTTTATCCTGTGAACAGTAGATGCAAAGTGTTGGACAATTTCCAGGATCTGGTAGAGCGGAATCTAATTTATCTCAAAGAGAGTGGGTCTAGACATAATTATTAGTGATGAGCGAGCACCCCAATGCTCGGGTGTTCGGGTGCTCTGACCGAGCACCCCCTGAGGCTCGAGTGCTCGGCCGAGCACCCGAGCCCCATTGAAGTCAATGGGAGGACTCGAGCATTACACCAGGCACCCCCTGCTCTGATGAGGGGAGGGTGCCTGGTCCATAGGAAAATGGCAGAAAAGGATGGAAACACCACAGAAATGGTTCAGGGACAGCATAGGGAGGATGTCTGGATGCATCTTGGACTCCAACATCGCTGCTGGGAACGATCTTTCGCCCGTAGTACGCCATTTTTACAGACTGACCATAAAACACACAAAAAGGAAAATAAAAACGACTTTAGGCGAAAAATTGTTACCAAACAATATTTGCTGTATATTTACTTGTATATCATCTGCAAATTCTCCCAAAAATGTCCTTGATTTTCAGAACTGAGGCCATGATTAAGAGGGAAACGTGCGCAGAGGCAAATTCTCCCAAAAATTTCCTTGATTTTCAGAACTGAGGCCATGATTAAGAGGGAAACGTGCGCAGAGGCAAATTCTCCCAAAAATTTCCTTGATTTTCAGAACTGAGGCCATGATTAAGAGGGAAACGTGCGCAGAGGCAAATTCTCCCAAAAATTTCCTTGATTTTCTGAACTGGGGCCATGATTAAGAGGGAAACGTGCGCAGAGGCAAATTCTCCCAAAAATTTCCTTGATTTTCAGAACTGAGGCCATGATTAAGAGGGAAACGTGCGCAGAGGCAAATTATCCCAAAAATTTCCTTGATTTTCTGAACTGAGTCCATGATTAAGAGGGAAACGTGCGCTGAGCTGACCATCTAAAACATTATGGGTGAGGGTCTGCTGCAGAGCTGACCATCCTAAACATTATATGCGAAGGCCCGCTAGTGAGCTGACGCTATAAAACATTATATGAGAGGGCCCGCTAGAGAGCTGACCCAATAAAACATTATATGAGAAGGCCCGCTGGTGAGCTGACCTATATAAAAATTGTCAAACAGGGCCCGCTGGTGAGCTGGCCCTATATAAAAATTATATCACAGGGCCCGCTGGTGAGCTGGCCCTATATAAAAATTATATCACAGGGCCCGCTGGTGAGCTGGCCCTATATAAAAATTATATCCCAGGGCATATGGAAGAGGAGGAGGAGGATGAGAAGATTAAGAGTCAACCATATACCCGTTTTTTGGGTGGAAGGGGTGAATGGGAATACAGAGTATTCCCATCATTGTAAATAACATATATAAAGTGAGTTTATGTTCCCCCGGGGCTTTCCTCCAGTGGAGTGGAGAAGTCAGGGGAAATCCAGGCCTTGTTCATTTTTATAAGTGTCAACCTATCAGCATTGTCGGTGGAAAGGCGGATACGCTTATCTGTTATGATGCCACCAGCAGCACTAAATACCCGCTCAGACAGAACGCTGGCGGCAGGGCAGGCCAGCACCTCCAAGGCGTAGAGTGCCAGTTCATACCACGTGTCCAGCTTGGACACCCAGTAGTTGTAAGGCACAGAGGGATCATTGAGGACGCTGACACGGTCTGCTACGTACTCCTTCACCATCTTCCAAAACTTTTCCCTCCTTGTGACACTAGGCTGCGCATCAGGGTGAGGGTGCTGGCGGGGTGTCATGAAGGTGTCCCACGCCTTGGAGAGTGTTGCCCTGCCTTTCTCGGAACTGCTGTGTGCTCCCCTTTTCTCCCCTTCTCGGTTGGCCAAGGTAGCACGTACTCTGCCGCCAGCGTTGTCAGATGGAAAATTTTGGAGCAATTTTTCAACAAGAACCTTCTGGTATTGCACCATTTTGCTTGTCCTCTCCACCGGAGGAATGAGAGATGAGAAATTCTCTTTGTAGCGGGGGTCCAGAAGGGTGAACACCCAGTAATCCGTGTTGTTTAAAATGCGTATAACGCGTGGGTCACGGGAAAGGCAGCCTAACATAAAGTCAGCCATGTGTGCCAGAGTACCAACAGTCAAGATTTCGCTGTCCTCACCAGGAGGATGACTCTCAATCTCCTCCTCCTCCTCCTCCTCCTCCTCCTCCGCCTCCTCCAATTGTCGCTGAGAAGACGAAGTGAGGGTGCTCTGGCTATCACCTTGTGTAAGCTCTTCCTCCCCCATTTCCACCTCTTCCACATGCAAAGCGTCGGTTTTAATTGTGAGCAGCGAGCGTTTCAGTAGACACAGAAGTGGGATGGTGACACTGATAATAGCGTTATCGCCGCTCACCATCTGTGTCGATTCCTCAAAATTGCGTAAAACCTCGCAGAGGTCTGACATCCATTCCCACTCCTCACTTCTGATTAGAGGAAGTTGAACGGAGAGGCGACGACCGTGTAACAGCTGGTACTCCACTACTGCCCTCTGCTGCTCACAAAGCCGGGCCAACATGTGGAAGGTGGAGTTCCAGCGCGTGCTCACGTCACACAGCAGCCGGTGAGCTGGCAATTGTAAGCGCTGCTGCAGCTTCAACAGGCCGGCCGAAGCTGTAGATGACTTACGGAAATGTGCACACACGCGGCGCACCTTGGTCAAGAGATCATGCACATTGGGGTAGGTTTTTAGAAATCGCTGCACCACTAAATTAAATACATGCGCTAGGCATGGTACGTGTGTGAGCTTGCCGAGCTCCAAAGCCGCCACCAAGTTACGCCCATTATCACACACAACCATGCCTGCTTGCAGGTTGAGTGGCGAGAGCCACTGCTCGGTCTGGTGACTAATCCCCTGCAACAGCTCTGAGGCTGTGTGCTGTTTGTCCCCAAGGCAGATCAGCTTCAGCACGGCCTGTTGACGCTTCCCCACTGCAGTGCTACACTGCTTCCAGCTACTGGCTGATGGGGGAGTGGCGCTGCGTGTAGAGAATTCGGAGGTGGAAACGGAGGAGGAGGAGCCAATAACGTAGGTGCTGGCGGAAACCCTGATGGAGGTAGGGCCCGCAATCCTCGGCGTGGGTAGCACCCGTGCCATCCCAGGGTCCGAGTCGCTCCCAGCCTCCACGACATTCACCCAGTGTGCCGTCAGGGAAATGTAGCTTCCCTGGCCACAAGCACTTGTCCATGTGTCAGTCGTTAAGTGGACCTTCCCAGTAACTGCGTTGGTCAGGGCACGGGTGATGTTACGGGACACATGGTGGTGTAATGTGGGGATGGCACACCGGGAAAAGTAGTGGCGGCTGGGGACCGCGTACCGAGGGACAGCTGCTGCCATCAGGCTGCGGAAGGACTCAGTGTCCACAAGCCTAAATGGCAGCATTTCGATGGCCAGTAATTTGGAAAGGTGTGAGGTTAGTGCTATGGCCTGTGGGTGGGTGGCTGGGTACTTTCTCTTGCGCTCAAATGCCTGGGGTAACAACATTTGGACGCTGCGCTGGGACAGGGAAGTGGATGTGGTCGCTGATGGTGCTTCAGATGCTACAGGTGCAGGTCGGGAGGTATGCGGGCCTGCGCTTTCGACAGGCGATTGGCCGGCACCGAAAACAGGGGAAGAGGAGGCAGTGGTGTGGCCTGCAGACACAGATGGGCGATCCAGGCGTTCCTCCCACTTACTACGGTGCTTGGATGCCATGTGTCGGATCATGCTGGTGGTGGTGAGGTTTCTAGTGTTCATGCCTCGGCTCATTCTGGTGTGGCACAGGTTGCAAACTACAATTCTTTTGTCGTCCGCACTTTCCTTAAAAAAACGCCATACCGCGGAACACCTACCCTTTGGCAAGGTAGATTTACGCAAGGGGGTGCTCCGTGGAACATTTGCGGGCCGGTTTGGTGCGGTCCGCCTTCTTTCTGTAGCCACACCACTGCCTCTTCCAGCCTGTTGCGGTGCTGCAGATGGCTCACCCTCAGGACTGCTGTCATCGCTCGGCTCTACACCTTCCCAGGTGGGGTCAGTCACCTCATCGTCCACCAAGTCCTCCTCCACTTCCTCACTCTGATCATCCTCCTCAAGTCTTGATCCCACCACATACTCAGTCATTGACAACTGTATAACATTCTCCTCAACAAGGTCTTGAGACGGAAATAGTGGTTGATTTAATGGCAACTGTGTCTCATCATCATCATCATCATCCACTACTTCCTTTGACCTTAAATGCCGTTCACATCTGTCATCTTCTTGTGATTGGGTAGCCTCTAGAGGTTGTGAATCAGGGCACAAGATGTCATGTTCCTCTGCAAGCGTGCATGTTCCTCTGCAAGCGTGCTTGGAGAGAGGGTCAAATGAAGGATTGGTGATGAGACGAGCTCCTCACTATATCCCAGTGTGGGATCACTTCTTTGACCAGACCGTGTATGGTGGGAGGAAGGATGATCAGAGTGAGGATTATGTTGACCAGACTCTTGGCTACTGAGAGTGGACTTGGTGGAAGACAGGGTGGTGCTTAACCGACTGGAAGCAGTATCAGCTGTCATCCAACCGACCACCTGTTCGCAGTGGTCGGACCTCGAGAGTGATGTCCTGCGACGCCCTGTAAAATTAGACATGAAGCTAGGTATGGTGGATGTCTTTCTTTCTTGTGCTCTGGCACCAGGCACAGTTTCTCCACGTCCTGACCCGCGCCCTGAACTATCAGGATCACGTCCACTTCCCCGTCCCTTTTTACCCGCCTTCTTCATCTTACACGGAATATGTGACTTTAATATTTGAGTTTGAAAACTTAACAGTATTTCTTACTATTCTGCAACTGTGCAGAGTACACAGAATAGGCTGCTAAACTGCGGTGACACACACTGAATGGAAAATGTGACTTTAATATTTGAGTTTGAAAACTTAACAGTATTTCTTCCTAGTCTGCAACGGTGCAGAGTACACAGAATAGGCTGCTAAACGGCGGTGACACACACTGAATGGAATATGTGACTTTAATATTTGAGTTTGAAAACTTAACAGTATTTCTTCCTAGTCTGCAACGGTGCAGAGTACACAGAATAGGCTGCTAAACGGCGGTGACACACACTGAATGGAATATGTGACTTTAATATTTGAGTTTGAAAACTTAACAGTATTTCTTCCTAGTCTGCAACTGTGCAGAGTACACAGAATAGGCTGCTAAACTGCGGTGACGAACACAGAATGGAATATGTGACTTTAATATTTGAGTTTGAAAACTTAACAGTATTTCTCCCTAGTCTGCAACTGTGCAGAGTACACAGAATAGGCTGCTAAACGGCGGTGACACACACTGAATGGAATATGTGACTTTAATATTTGAGTTTGAAAACTTAACAGTATTTCTTCCTAGTCTGCAACGGTGCAGAGTACACAGAATAGGCTGCTAAACGGCGGTGACACACACTGAATGGAATATGTGACTTTAATATTTGAGTTTGAAAACTTAACAGTATTTCTTCCTATTCTGCAACTGTGCAGAGTACACAGAATAGTCTGCTAAACGGCGGTGACACACACTGAATGGAATATGTGACTTTAATATTTTAGTTTGAAGACTTAACAGTATTTCTTCCTATTCTGCAACTTTGCACAGTACACAGAATGTGCTGCTACACTGCGGCGAAGCACACTGAATGGAATATGTGACTTTGATATTTTAGTTTGAAGACTTAACAGTATTTCTTCCTATTCTGCAACTCTGCACAGTACACAGAATGTGCTGCTACACTGCGGCGAAGCACACTGAATGGAATATGTGACTTTGATATTTTAGTTTGAAGACTTAACAGTATTTCTTCCTATTCTGCAACTCTGCACAGTACACAGAATGTGCTGCTAAACTGCGGCGAAGCACACTGAATGGAATATGTGACTTTGATATTTTAGTTTGAAGACTTAACAGTATTTCTTCCTATTCTGCAACTCTGCACAGTACACAGAATGTGCTGCTACACTGCGGCGAAGCACACTGAATGGAATATGTGACTTTGATATTTTAGTTTGAAGACTTAACAGTATTTCTTCCTATTCTGCAACTCTGCACAGTACACAGAATGTGCTGCTAAACTGCGGCGAAGCACACTGAATGGAATATGTGACTTTGATATTTTAGTTTGAAGACTTAACAGTATTTCTTCCTATTCTGCAACTCTGCACAGTACACAGAATGTGCTGCTACACTGCGGCGAAGCACACTGAATGGAATATGTGACTTTGATATTTTAGTTTGAAGACTTAACAGTATTTCTTCCTATTCTGCAACTCTGCACAGTACACAGAATGTGCTGCTAAACTGCGGCGACGCACACTGAATGGAATATGTGACTTTGATGTTTTAGTTTGAAGACTTAACAGAATGTGCTCTAATCTGCAACTTTGCACACTAAACAGAATGTGCTCTAATCTGCAACTTTGCACACTAAACAGAATGTGCTCTAATCTGCAACTTTGCACACTAAACAGAATGTGCTCTAATCTGCAACTGTGCACACTAAACAGAATGTGCTCTAATCTGCAACTTTGCACACTAAACAGAATATATTTCACCCCCCCCCCCCCCACACACACACAAAATAACCTGCTGCCCCCACACACAGTAGTCCTAAAAAGGACTTTTGGTTCTTTTTTTTCACAATTTTGCTTGTTTTCCTCCCTACACTGCCTTTCCCTTCCTATCCTCAGCTCTCCCTGGCTAAGACTGAGCCGAACTCGATGGTCAGGTGCTATACAGCACCCGACCACGGGTTCTGGCCAGCCAATCAGTGTAATGCCAGCAGCCAACATGGCTGCTGGCATTACACCGATGTCAGAGCCTCCCTGCACTTTTATTGGCTGCGCAGCAGCCGCAAAACGTGCGGGGAGGAGACCCGAACATGGCGGGCGAGCACATGCGGTACTCGTACGAGTACCGCCATGTGCCGAGCAGAGCGATGCTCGAGCTGATCCGAGCATCGGCCGAGCATGCTCGCTCAACACTAATAATTATAACAACCTTACTAAAGAAGAAAGATTAGCCCTGAACAACTTAGATCAAAGGGAAGATATTACTATTAAAAATGCTGACAAGGGAGGCTCAGTAGTGATTTTAGACACTACTTATTATCATAAGGAAGCTCTTAGACAGTTATCCTGTACAGAGTCTTATGTAAAATTGAAGAGCAATCCAACTTCAATGTATGCCCGGGAGCTGGGGTCTATCCTGCGGCAAGGTTTGTCAGAGGGCATATTGACTGAGAGGGAGGTGGGTATGTTGACGGTGATTGATCCTATTACACCCATCTTTCATCATTTGCCTAAAATTCATAAGAACTTGAACGAGCCGCACGGTAGACCTATAGTTTCAGGCATAGGCTCTTTGATTGAGCCCCTGGGTGAGTGGATAGATCACCTACTTCAGCCTTTGGTGCCGAGGTTGCATAGCTATTTAAGAGACTCAACCAGTGTTATCCAGGCTTTAGATGGTATGAAATGGTGTTCTGGTTATTATTGGCTGAGTTGTGATGTGAAGTCGCTCTATTCCTCTATTCCACATGAACTAGGGTTGAAAGCTCTTTGTTACCATTTGGATTTGTATAGTAGGTATTCGAATGCCCTGAAGGACTTCATTCTCATGTCTGTGCAATACCTCCTTACCCACAACTTCTTCCTTTTTGATGGGGGTTTCTACCTCCAGAGGTGCGGGACTTCAATGGGGGCGAAATTTGCCCCCACATATGCCAACCTCTTTATGGGGTGGTAGGAGGAGTCCTGCATCTTTGGGGCTGGGAACCCCTATAGTGGGGTGGTTGTGTGGTACGGTAGGTATATTGATGATTTGCTATTTATTTGGCAAGGGAATGAGGTTGAGATGGAGTCCTTCATGTTGCATTTGAATACGAATAATTTAAATCTTTCTTTTCCATATGAATACAACTCCTCGACAGTTAATTTTTTAGATCTTAGTATAATAGCTGATGTGGTTGAGGGAAGTATAACTACTTGCGTATATCGTAAATCAACTGCAGGAAATAGTTTATTGAGGGCGGAGAGTTGTCATCCGAGTCATACTATACGTGGGATACCAGTTGGGCAGTTCCTGCCTCTTAGGAGAATTTGCTCAACAGATGATACCTTTGAATTGCAGGCTAAAGAACTATATGAGAGATTTTTGAGAAGGGGGTATTCTACTTGGGTATTAGACAGAGCTCTCAATATAGCCAGGAGTAGGAAGAGATAAGACCTTTTGGTATATAAGAGACAATTATCCAAAAATGTAGTTCAACAAGACAACATGAATAATGACAGGAAAGCCAATAGAAAAGAAAATAAAGTGATATTTACCACACCTTATAGTCAGGAATTTAGGTATATTAGGCAGAATATCGAGAGACATCTTCCTGTCCTAAATGGTGAACCTACTTTGAGAGAAGTGGTGTCAGAAGGACTACGTTTTGTTTCAAAAAGAGCACCTACTCTGTCAGCGTTTATTTCTCCCAGTCTCTTTGTGAATGATAGGAAGAGCCGGGGCAGTAATTGGCTGTCCACCGTAGGCTGCTACAAATGTGGCAGCACACGGTGTGGAAGCTGTAGATGGCTTGATGTCTCTCGATCATTCGTATCCAGTTTAATTCAGAAATGATATCTGATAAAAAGTTACATTAAAGGGATAGTAATACTTCGTTTTAACTTTATTTTATTTTGTAGGCATTAAAAAAACATGAAGAATGATATAAGTCTTATCTCTCAAACCTTTATGGTTTAAGAGATATTCACAAGCAAAGTGTCCCCCTCCCGCCCCTTTTACTGATGTAACACTTTTCAGACAGGGCAGGAGGGAGCTGCCCAGGTAGACTGCAGACAGGGACAATCTTCAATTAAGATAAGCGAAAAACCTGAAAAGCTTGTCAAGGGGAGCAGGGATTTCATTGTTTTCATAGGAATAAGAGTGTCCCCTGCTGTTATCTGTCTGGTCTATGGACTGTATTCCATATCTGAGAAGAGATTGTTTACAGTAGGTAAAAGGGGCGGGAGGGGGAAACTTTGCTTGTGAATATCTCATAAACCATAAAGGTTTGAGAGATAAGACTTATATCATTCTTCATGTTTTTTTAATGCCTACAAAATGAAATAAAGTTAAAACGAAGTATTACTATCCCTTTAATTGTGCAACAAAAGGGGTTGTATATCTTATTACTTGTCGCAATTGTAAGATCCAGTATGTAGGCAAAACTACTAGATGTTTAAGAATCAGGATAAATGAGCATTTAAGCGACATATGTACAAGTAATATTAGGTCAGTGATTGCAGAACATTTTTCAATATCTGGTTGCAAAATGGATAGTTTTTCAGTTCAAGGTATTGAACGAGTTGTTTTAGGGGTGACGGGAGGTAACCTTGATAGCAAGCTTAGTAAAAGAGAAGTCTTTTGGATTTTTACATTAAGAACACGTCAACCGGTTGGTTTAAATAAACGTTATGATGTAGCATGCTATGTATGATCCATTGTATGGATCATGCATGAGTACATCCCTTCATCGTATCAGCATTTCAGTATTCTATTGGTGAGATTTTATTGGTGAGAGTGTGGTCTGGATCTGGATTTGAAGATAGTTTTGAAATTTGTAACTTTTATCAATTGAGTAGTAATTCATACATAAATACGTGTGAAAGAATCAATATGAGGATGGAGGAGATGTGAAGATTATTATTATAATAATAATAAAAAATTATATATTTGGGACTTATACTTAACATCATCTGCATGAAACATGGATTGCTTCTCCTATGGAATACCCTGTGATGTGAGTTATAAATGTAAATTATTATTAATAATCCTGTCTGTGTTTTGTGTTTTACACATAGATAAATGTATTCTATATTTCCAATAGGGGTAATGCTATTTTGATGAATAGATTATGAGCATACATTTTATCTGAGACGGGCTTTATTATATTATATTATTTTATTATATTATATTACATTATTCTATATTTTTTGATCGAAGATATAACTTTTACACTCAGGTATAGCCTGGGAGGAGTTAATCCACGAGTTAATCTATCAGTTAAAAGCATACAAGCATTTTGTTAATGCATACTAGCTATCCTCTACACACTATTTGTATATTTGTAATTTTATTTGATGTTTAAAGGTGATATGTATGTATTTGTGGAACTCTCTCAGCGAAGAAATTGACAGGAAGGTTCCCTTGACCCTTTGGGAGCCGGGGTGGCACGGAGTACATTGCAAAGCGGTGCGTTCTGTGCCGCTCCGGGACCCTGGGGGTTAAACTTGATTTTTGGGCATATTTTAACCTCTTGCATTAGCGATGATGTTCCAATATACCCCTTGAAAGGATTATATACTAGCATTAAGTAGAGGTATGAAGGTATATTTTGGTGCCGTGTTGTCATTAAGATGTTAATTGAAAGTTTGAGGATTTAGAATGCCCTTATCTTGTTTGGAGATCTATGGTCATTAGAGGTAATGATGGAAAGCTGAGATGAAGTCAGATGATTGGATGAGAGATTTTTTCAAATGTACTGGTTTTTGCATTTTGGACCTTAGTTGGTCATGATTAAGCGTGGGTGCACGCGAAACATGTTGATCCAAGGTTTATGAGAGATATCTACAATATGGTGCTCGCCTATACTTCCAAAATAC